>CM048754.1:109672860-110180360 GCA_026315105.1 Locusta migratoria | reverse complement strand
TGGTCGAAAGATAGAGCGGTGCACTGCTAACTTAGTCTTGGTACTGACTTCCTTCTCGCACAAGAGAGTAGATCTTAGCTGAGCGCTCACTGCATTAGCTTTGCTGCACCTCGATTCTAGTTCTTTCGCTATGTTGCCATCCTGTGAGAAAATACATCCCAGGTACTTGAAACTGTCTACCTGTTCTAACTTTGTTCCTCCTATATGGCACTCAATCTGTTTGAATCTCTTTCCCATAGACATTACTTTCGTTTTGGAGATGCTGATCTTCATATCATAATCCCTGCACCTCTGATCAAGCTCTGAAATAGTAGTTTGCAACCTTTCAATCGAATCGGCCATTACAACTACATACCTGCCAACTTTTGAAAAGGGCTTTCAATAAAACTCACGTGCCGCAAAAATCTGGGAAATAACTTCCACATAGTCCGGCTTGACGAAAATAATGATTCTTCAGAGTTACAAAATACAAGATTGTAATCGTATCTACATACGACATAGGCCATTGTTCAAGTGAACATAAAACAATCAAGAAGAAATCCACGTTAAATAGCAGTAGGCACGGTGAATATTGGTTTAGAGGATACAAAACCGGACTTCCTTGATAAATTAAGCAGATACGATACAGCTGAAAACGGTTTTACACAATAAAACTTGTTTAAAGGCAAGAAATAACAACACACACTGCAAGTGATATGCTAGTTCGACTATAGCCTAATTTTCTCTTTTGCATAAAAGGAAAACTTTACCAAGAAAAAAGGAATGGAAGAAAACTGTCCATCTTCAATTTTGTCTCACCTTCAGTGCAAACGTAATTATTTAGTCACAGGCGGTATGTAAAGAAGTACTTCCTCATTGATGGAAAGAAATGTTATTTATCTGTATCCTGGAAATCGATAAGTATGTTCTAGGTCTGAATGCCAATAACTGACTTCTTTGAATTTGCAGAGCAGAGCCTGTCGACACTTGAGATTCACATAAAAGTTGAAGAACTGTTATCCTGTCTTTAAATCCAGTTCCAATGGCATCACCACAGAACACGGCGTCACGAACGTCAGAGTTAAAAGAACCAATCAGATAAATGAATAAATTTTCGGCTATCGTAGACGTATCTTCGACCCACACTAACAATCCATTGGACATATGTGGTGTGATTATCGAACGTTAACGTTTCAATTTTTTGAGCAAGTCGTAAAATAACACCGACCATCCGTAAAACCGAAAAATGATGCAATTTCTGTAAATTTTACGGATAAACCATAAAAGTTGGCAGGTATGCAACTAAGTTATCTGCATATGCATATGCATATGCAGATTTTAATCCCGCCCTGCCAGTCTACTGTTTTCAACATATGATCCATGAATAGTATGAACAACAGTGGTGACTGGTTACAGCCTTGTCTTACCCCTGAAACTACTCTGAACCATGAGCTCAATTTGCCATCTACTCTAATTGCTGCCTGACAGTCTACGTAAAATTCCACGCAGAAAAAAACCTAGATCCAGGACTTACCCATGATGGGCGGCCGGCTCATGGGCATCATCATCATGCCCGGTTGCGGCGCCAGCAGCCCCGGCGGCGGCGGGACGGGAGCCATCGGAGGGACGGGCTGCACGGGCGGCCTCGGGGGCGGGGGAGGGGGCTGCACGGGCGGCACCGGCTTCGGAGGCGGAGGCGCGGACGAGGTCACGGGGGGCTGCTTGCCCATCGGCACGCCGGGAATGGGGGGATTCTGCGGGCCCGAGCGCATCCCGGGAGGCGGGCCCGGGGGGGCCGGCGGCTGCTGTTGCTGGTGGTGTTGTTGTTGCTGCTGTTGCATCTGCTGCTGGGAGCCGCCGCGCCCGGCCGCCACCGGCTTCGGTCCTATCTTCTCCTTCTCCTCGTCCGGCAGCAGGCCCTTCACTTTGTGAATCTGGTGGATCTGCTCCTCCAGCGTGATATTGGCCCGGGCGGCTCTCGTCGCGGCCTCCACACTGGACGTGTGGCCGTCCCAGGTCACCTGCGGAAGAATAATCGACAAACGATTAGAAAGTACATTTACGTACAGTTTCTTTTATTTTGGTGAAACGAAAATTATAGGAGGAAACTTTTCTGGTGGGATGCAACTGCCCCCGTTGTAAAACCTGCCCTATGCACCCTTCCACCACCACTTACTCCAGTCCACTAACCCAGAAGGTGTACACGATCAAGGGCAGAGCCACTTGCGACAGCACCCACGTGATTTACCAACTGACATGCCTGCACTGTGAAGCGTTCTATGTGGAAATGACCAGCAACAAACTGTCCATTCACATGAATGGTCACAGGCAGACAGTGTTTGTTGGTAATGAGGATCACCCTGTGGCTAAACACGCGTCGGTGCACGGCCAGCACATCTTGGCGCAGTGTTACACTGTCCGGATTATCTGGATACTTCCCACCGACACCAATCTTTCAGAACTGAGGAGATGGGAACTAGCCCTTCAACATATTCTCTCTTCCTGTTGCCCACCTGGTCTCAAACTCCGCTAAATTCAAATTCCCGCCCACTATCTTTAGCATCTTTGCCTCGGTTCTGTTGACAGAGCCTCTGCCTCAAGTGGTATCTCTGTCCGACTTCTTTGCTCTCTACAAATGTCTGTCTAGGTGTGTTTGCGTGTGGATATGTGTGAGTGTGTGTGTGTGTATTTGTTTACCTTCCTTTTCTTCCCCTAAGGTAAGTCCTTCCACTCCTGGGATTGGAATGACTCCTTTTCCACTTCCTTAAAACCCATATCCTTCCCTTTCTCCTCTCCTTCCTTCCCCTTTTCCTCAAGAAGCGACCAACGGTTGCAAAAGCTTGTATGTGTGTGATTTTATTTGTGTCTTTCAACAAGCCTGTCCTTTGGGTAAGTCATCCGTTATATATAGATTTATTTTATTTAGTGTATGGCACTACACACACGGTTTACACTCGAAACATTATGAAATGATATGTTAAAATACACTATAAAATGCATATGTGAAACATACATTTTCAGATAAAATATAATACATAAACACAGTCAAAAGTAACATCACAGCAGATATCATGTGTTAAGCCCTTTTTAAACGATGAACGATGGTGAACAAGATAGATAATAGTCTACTGAAGCGCTCCTAGCGTACTAGCCCTGAACTACAAACTCAAGCCGGATCTTGTGGCAGCGTGTTTAGACGATAAACGTAATCAAACAGTAATATCCGATGTTAAAAGTGAGGTTATAACAGGCGATCTGTTATGTAGGAAGTCATAGTTTAATACTGGAATTAAGGAAACAGCGCTAAATGTTATTGGAGGCCAAAGAAAACCTTGCAATCGATGTTTTTGGTCAACTTAGTGTGGTAAAGTTCTGGGAAGTGAAACAACATTTCAAAACATTCACATCTATTTTCAAGCGAAAAAAATTAACTTATGAACACGTCAAGCAATATTTATAAGAGCATAAACAGACCTTCTTTACTTTATCTACTACGATTTGCCCACTGACATTGTTAATAACGTCATGCACAACTGAAATTTTGTCTTTCATTTGGACTGATTTTTTCATTTAAAATGCTATTTAATGAAAATTGCATCATCAAATTACAACCTTATTCAAATAAAAAATTGGCTTCAGTCTTTTCTGTTACGATATTGCAAAACATAAACCATTTTTCGGTTTCAGGTGTATGACCTCGCTTTTCGGTAGACAATAATCGAGATGAATATTTAAGTCGTCATGAAACTTTTGCAATTTTCCGCTAAACCAAAGTATAATAATAAACTAAAGATTACTAAGACAAATTTATGTGCAAACCGTGTAATTCTCTACTACAATATAAAAATCGCGTGACGAAAATAGGTTAACTTCCGATGCCAGCAGACAACCGTTCAATCAAAACAATCTTCTTGAGAAAGCTTAACGTGACGTTGACGTTAGGTGACGGTTTGCTGACAGTCAGTGTGAATGCCATCATTAGAAATACATTTTGTAATACATTCTGATCATAAACTTCGACATAACGCAAAATATACGTAAATACGAAGGAAAATGGCGGACTAACTGGAGCGGCGACCGCAGCAGACAGCTGCTAGCTCGCGCATGCGCAGTGAACCCACTAGTACCGAATTTAGAACTCGTCCTATTTCTTTATCGCTATAATTATCGCACTTCGATACTAGCGCGATCATACTAGTGCAGCCGTTCAAACGACTGTTGGCCGCCATTAACGCAACTTGTTATCAATCTATTACAAGTTCGTTGATCGTTTAAAACGGGCTTTACACGAGTCTTCAAATTCTGACATCTACATTGGCGACCCATTCGAAGTGAGGCGGTACGGCGTCGAAGAAGTCAGCCCGACTACCCTGGTAGACTCTTAACTCACAGTCCTGGGCGATGTGCTGCATTGTTCGATTTGGTTCTCCGCAGTTACAGCTAGTGCTGGGAAGCTTTCCCCACTATTGTAGGTTGTGTGCACATAGTCCATGTTCTGTTCTGATCCTGCGTAGGGTTTTCCATAGCCGTTGTGAAAGTTCAAAGCCCTTAGGTTTCTCTGGTAGACAGATCAGTTCACGGGTGTCAGGGGAGGCACTATCAGTCTGTCGTGTCCTACATAGGAAAGAGGGAAGAGGTAGCAAGGTCAGTCTGCATATCCCGAGCGGAAAGGAGTGATTGCAGAGAGACAGTACAGGCATCTACTAGAGATGCGGATTTCGAGACTCGAGAAGATACTAGGTACCTTGCATTGAATTTATTGCATCCCATACTAAGTCTACTACACTGGGGTTAGTTATTTTAAAAAACAAGAAGTAGAAATCGTTTGCCACAACAGAAGCCAGTAATTACATTCCCTAGCAGCATCCCCTAGACAGACGCACTCCTCGCGAGGAACAGACTGTCGTGGAGCACCCCGAGGCCGACGGCGATAGTCACGGGCTGGCGCCCGACTCGTCTGATGAGAACTCCCCTCTTGATCCAAAAACCGGGTTTTTTTAACGGCCTGTGTGGGCACAACTCTTTTCCCCACTTTCCGACAGTTAACAATTTCCTATTGGCCGCTGCTTGGTTCAACCAATCTAAATTGTGGCTTGCCCTCTCTCTGAGTCCTCTAGCGAACCACGTTTCAGCCCTGTCCTTTCTGCCATTCCCCGGGTGGGGAGGTGGCTTGTTTGTGCACTAACAAAATCCATACTTGGTAGCAACATTGTTCAGCTGAAAGTAAAACGTCACGACGCTACCCAATATGGGCAACAACAACGTTTTACGTCAGTTGGCCACACCTTAGACTCCGTCATAGGCCACGCCTCAGGGGAGCTGCTAACTTGCAGTTTTTATTCTTTACCCTCTCACTCTAGCCTCGTGGAACCACTGATGTTGCTGTTCCCACGTGACTGGTATGAACTTTGCTACGTACATTAAAACGTGCCTGCTGGCCACGAAGTACTAATGTAACGTCTTACAACAGCGTCTAGACGCTATATGAAGTTACGCCCATCTTCTCCAAAAGGTAACGTCCACCCTGGGACGGTGGCTGAGGGCATCGGCAGTTCGCTAGTAGATTTCTTTAGTGCCTACATCCCGTAAGATATACGTGTCTGTTTTAGCCTGTTATCTGCAATGGTCTCTATTTCTCAGCCTGGAGTGCGTCTCTGTGGCTCACACAGCCTCTGAACAATTCCAACAGTAAAATCAATATATGACAAGTCCAGCTCTCGTGCCATTTAGTGTCCGTGCTGAAGTTGGCGGCTGACAGTTGCTGGGCCAGTCTTAGAGGGGCGTTTCTAGAATGGGCTCGTGTTCTTACCAAAGTTGGGATGCCTTACATACAGAGAAATTTGTTAAATGACTGTGAGCAGAGTGGGAGCCAACGACCAGTGGATACACTGGTTCCCGTCAGATCACCGAAGTTAAGCACTGTTGTAGGGCTCGGCTATCACTAGGGTGCGTGAACATCACAGTCTGCCGAGTGCTGTCGGCGAGGATGCCGCACTAGGCCCTCGTGAGGCCAACTGAGGAGCTAATCGTTGGAGGAGTATCGGTTCCATTCAGGAAAGCCGACATGACCGCCGGGAGTGCGCGGCGCTGACCTCGTTCCCCTCCGTATCACATCTGGTGATGCCTTAGGGTGGAGGAGGACGTGTCAGCCAGCTGGTACCAGAAGGGCCTGTGTGAGACGAAGGAGTGGGATAGCAGGTAAACAGTGGCCAGGGCCCGGCAATTAACTTTTTAACCTGACAGAATCTTACTTTGCAGCCCGATATCTACTTCGATCTAATTTTCTATTTGTTGAATTCTGTCTTTTTACTTAATTTTTTTTTTTTTTGCCAACAGGCTCTTATTACTACACATCGTATTAACTTTTGTGTTGTCTAGAGGTTTATATTAATTGTTGTGTAGTGTCAAAAATGTTGTCAGACAAAAGACTTACAGATGTCCATGTAAACGGTTTAAGTGTTTTACTGCAGTTACAGCTGAAGAAAGACAGTTAAACATTTCAAAATTTAATCAGCTACCAAATGTGAATGAACAAAACTCCTTCTGTGCTGGAATAGTGAGTGTAGTTCTAGTTTCTAGACGAAGATCGTGTAATCCCCATAAGAAGCTTAAGGTGACATAAAAAAAAATCTGCATTATATTTGCCGGGAACTCGTAACGTGAAAAAATGTATGACAAATTCAAAACTGCTACTCCCTCAGTAGAACTATCCTACGAGTCATATAGAAATATTTTTATTGGTAGTTTCAATCTGGCTTTCGAATATCCTAGATCAGATACATGTACTACACATAAGACACACTCAGCTAATGTCCAATGTATCGAGTTAGACATTAAAAATTAAAAGCGTAACGAAGAAAAACAACAACTATTGGAAGAATTACAAAATGCAGAAACTCAGATTAAACTACAAAAGGTCGAGGCTAGTGTATTTTACAAACATCCAAAAGAAAAGCAAGAAAGTTCGCAAATTTTGAAGCGATTTGTATGACTTTTGGCAAAAACTTGCAAATTCCAAATCTTACCACAAATGACATATATTACAAGAGACAACTTTCATTCTCTTATCCAATATCAGAGTTGTGTACTATACATATAACAAATCAGTTGGGGAAAAAAGGTTCAGATGCTGTTATATCAATAGTTCATCACTTCATTTGAGCAAAACTAAGCTCTAATATACAAGACCTCCAAATTTTCTGCGACTCTTGTGTAGGTCAAAACAAGAATCATTCACTTTTTAGATTTTTACACTTTGCTGTTCATGAAATGAGGTGATTCCATTCAGTCAGTCATATGCCCTGTTAGAGGGAACTCATACATGCAGTGACACAGACAACTTTGATAAACCAAAACACACAGCAGAAACTCCTGGGCAGTGAAATGAGGCAATTGCAACCGCAAGAAGTAAGCCCACTTCATACGAGGTTGTCGATATGGACATCCCAATGTTTCGAGATGGGACAGATTTTCTTCTTCACTCTACACTGAAAAGTGTTCTTTCCCAGTCAGGCCAATAAAAGAGATACGAATTCGAGTAACTTCAAACAGGGACATTGGGTTCTGAAATACTTACAATGGAGGTTGGTCTTTGGCTGCTGCTGTTGCTGCTGACGAAAACAAATTGACAGGCAAACAAAAGAAGAAAACTCCGGTAACCAAAAACAAAAAAGCTACTGCAAGAGAAGCCATAGAGAAGGAAAGAAAAATTTGCTGTCTACAAATCTTTAGCAAAAGCCATTCAGCCTGGAGAGTTTTCACTTCCAAAGCAATCAAGTGAAGAACCATTGAAAATATCCAAAGCTTGTACGACCATGTCTTGAGTATTGCTCTAGTATTTGGGAACCGCAGCAGATCAGTTTAAATGAAGACATGGAAGCAGTTCAGAGGCGAGCAGGTTAGACGAATGCACGAGTGTCACAGAAATGCTCTGAGAACTCAAATGGGAATCGCTGGAGGAAAGACAATGTTCTTTTTGAGAAATTCTGTTGAGGAATTTTAGAGGGCCGGAATTTGAAGCTTCCCCTGCCGCCTACTTACATTTTGTGTAAAGATCATGAAGACAAGATAAGAGAAATAAGGGCTCGTACAGAGGCATACAGAATTCCCCCCCCCCCCCCCTTGTTCTATTTGGGATAGGAAAGGAAATGTCTACTAGTGGTACAGTGTACCCTCTGCCATGCACTTTACGGTGGATTGCAGAGTATATATATGGCGATGTAGGTTGAAAAACACTGATTGACAGTGTTGCTACTGCTTGCTTCATTTACTAAATGTCTTCACATTTTCTAATCTTATGTCTACACTAAACTGTGTTAAGGAAATGTGACTGTTAATGACAATAAATGTTTAAATAGAAACAACTTTCTGTGTCAATCACTTTTCAGAGTGAAAATATAGATACTTTATTTTTATTGGAACTTTTGTGTGTTATTCCTGTACATGGTGTACAGGCAAGAAAAATTCCTTTTTAGTCCCTCACCACAAATATTGCAGTGTGTATTCTGTAGGTGTATTGTACTTTTGCTACATTTTTAAATTTTGACTGGCAGCCTAAAATTTGCAGATATGTATTTTTTATTGTGGGGGTGGGGGGGGGGGAGAGGTGGTGTGTGGTTTTTTTTTTTTTTTGTGGGTTTAAGGCGCGCAACTGCTAAGGTCATTAGCGCCCAGATAAGAACGGAGATTTGCTAGATCTCGAAAAAATTAGTAACTACCAAATATAGTATCAAAAGAAGGCTAAAAACAAAGATAAAAACAGTTAAAAGGGTTAAATATCTTTTGACAGATTGGCCATGTTGATAAAACGCAAAACTCTAGCAACTGCTCGTGTGTCATCAGCTAAAAGTTCCTCCAGAGTAGACGGAAAGTGAAGGGCTACACGGAGATGATTAAAATTGGAACAAGACAGTAAAACATGTCGCACCGTCAGCAATTCACCGCAGGAGCACAGCGGTGCAGGGTCGGCGGTTAGCAAATGACGGTGGCTGAAACGGCAGTGACCGATCCGCAACCGGGCCAGGATGACCTCCTCTCGCCGAGAGGGGCATGAGGAGGTCCTCCAAGCTGTCGGGGGTGGGGACCAAAAGGCAGAGCAACTGTAGGTTATAACAATTGTAAACCACCAGTCACTCTGATGATGGTGTAACTGCTTTTGACTGTACATTCGACTTGTTTGAAGGTGATTGTTAAATTGGGACCTGAAAGATAATCAGCAGATAACAATAACAAAAGTAAACAACACAAAAACCTTCATTTCTTGCTACTGACAAAACACACACCTTTTCTTCCTTCTTCTTGTCCTCTTCACCAATCTTCTTTCCTATGGCAGTTTCTTCATCGCCCACACCAAAGATATCGGTACGCCGTTCGGCTAGCTGCTTCAAGCTCGCCTCGATGGCAGAACCTGTTGCACAAACAAGTGTGTTAAATAATGTTACAGAACAAAAAGACTGTCAAACAACTCAGGGCGTGTTACAATGCCGACCTGGCGCGTAGACAGTCTCCTGGTTGAGCTTGTCCTGTATCTGGCGGTCCCGCTGCTCCACCCAGCGGGGGTCGAGCAGGCCGATGCGCATGTGCTCCTGCACCTTGCTGGCCGGGATCTTCTCCCCAGTGATGGGGGAGATCAGCACTTCGTCCGGGGCCGGCGGCCGTGTCGCCTTCACAGCTGAAACGGAAAACGCGCGTATTACTAAATATCCCACTGGCAGTGGTTGACAATCCATTATAAAGAAATTCTGATAGTCCAGATGTTCCAACTTCTAAATACGACAAATAGCAATGCGACCTAATATGTACGAGCCGGCAGGTGGCGGGAAAGAAAGGGTCCGAGGGGGTTAGGGGAATAAGCATACCTGCCAACTTTTGAAAAGGGCTTTCAGTGAAACTCATGTGCCGCAAAAACACTGGGAAATAATTTCCACATAGTCCGGCTTGGCGAAAATAATGATATTTCAGGGTTACAAAATACAATAATGCAATACGTCATAGGCCATTGTTCAAGCGGACATAACAATCGAGAAGAAATCCACGTTAAATAGTAGTAGGCACGGTGAATATTGGTTTAGAGCATACAAAACCGGACTTCCTTGATAAATTAAGCAGATATGATATAGCTGAGAAAGGTTTTACACAATAAAACTTCTTTAAAGGCAAGAAATAACAACACACACTGCAAATGATACACTAGTTCAACTATAGCCTAATTTTCTCTCTTGCATAAAAGGAAAACTTTACCAAGAAAAAAAGGAATGGAAGAAAACTGCACATCTTAAATTTTGTCTCACCTTGAGTGCAAACGCAATTATTTAGTCACAGGAGGTACGTAAAGAAGTACTTCCTCATTGATGGAAAGAAATGGTATTTCCTGTATCCTGGAAATCGATAAGTATGTTCTAGGTCTGAATGCCAATAACTGACTCATCAGCACTTCTTTGAATTTGCAGAGCAGAGCTGTCGACACCTGAGATTCACATAAAACTTGAACTGTTATGCTGCCTTTAAATTCAATTCCAATGGCATCACCACAGAACATGGTGTCACAAACATCAGAGTTAAAAGTACCAATCAGATCAATGAATAAATTTTCGTCTATCGTAGACGTGTCTTCGACCCACACAAACAATCGATTGAACATACGTGGTATGATTATTGAACGTTAAAATTTCAATTTTTTTGTGCAAGTCGTAAAATAACACCGACCATCCGTAAAACCGTAAAATGGTGCAATTTCTGTAAATTTTACGGTTAAACTGTAAAAGTTGGCAGGTATGGAATAAGGAATCATCGAAATTGTGATAACAGTTTTTGTAAGTTTTTTAAATGAAACTCCAGCTCCAGTTGCATTTAGTGGTGCTTTATTTAAGCCCAAACTACCGGTTTCGGCCTCTATGTTAGGCCATTTTCAGGTGTGACAGACCTGCATATAATGTGTAACAATAAGTTTAACAAAAATTACATGGTACAAGACAGAATGTTATATATGTAAAAAGGTACTGTACAGAAGCAGAAGGAAACTTACGTTATGCCGTAGAGAAAGCAACGTCAAGTACTTACAACAATAGAATTCAGAGAATTTAAAACTTTTGGCGCCCAATGGCGACATGAGAAAAATGGGTGTGACGTATTTAACATTCCAAAACATTATAATCGGCATGTTCTGATATAAACATTACATCTTTGCAAGCATGAAATTCTAAACATTAGTTGATAAAATGTACTACTGACCTTTACACACCACATCTGCTCCAGTGCCTTCAGGATTGTATGAAGCTCGGTTACATGACCAGGAAATACTGTGGGTTAGCTGAAGGAATTACTGTATTTGGAGCCATCAGTATACAGCAATGTAAAACCACGAAGGCTATGTAGGGGGAAAAAACCCCAGTCTTAAATATAAGATCTGTTGTTGTTATGGTCTTCAGTCTGGAGACTGGTTTGATGCAGCTCTCCACAATACCCTATTCTGAGCAAGCCTTTTCATCTCCTCATAATAACAACAACCCACATCCACTTGAATCTGTTTACTATACGTGTCTCTTGGTCTCCCTCTACGATTTTTACCCCACACACTTCCCTCCAATGCTAAATTTATGATTCCTCGATGTCTAAGAATGTGTCCTACCAAGCGATCCCTTCTTTTAGTCAGGGTATGCCAAAAATTCCTTTTCTCACCAATTCTGTTCAGTACCTCTTCATTAGTTATGCAATCCACCCACCCAATCTTCAGCATTCTTCTGTAGTACCACATATCAAAAGCCTCTATTCTCTTCCTGTCCGCACTGCTTATCGTCCAGGTTTCACTCCCGTACAAGGCAACACTCCACACAAATGCCTTCAGAAAGGACGTCCTTAGGCTTAAATTAATATTCGATGTTAGCAAATTTCTCTTTTTCAAAAATGCTTTTCTTCCCATTGCCATTCTGCATTTTACATCCTCTGTACTGCGACCATCATTTGTTATTTTACTGCCCAAGTAACAAAACTCATCTACCTCCTTTATTGCTTCGTTACTTAATCTAATTCCTTCAGCATCACCTGATCTTCTTAGACTGCACTCCATTACCCTAGTTTTGCTCTTGTTAATGTTCATCTTATATGCACCTTTCAGCTCACTGTCCATTCCGTTCAATTGCTCTTCCAGGACCTTTGCTGTCTCTGACAGAATTACTATGTCTTCGGCAAAACGCAATGTTTTTAATTCTTCTCCCTGAACTTTAATCCCTATTCCAAATTTTTCCTTGCTTTCCTTTATAGCTTGCTTAATGTACAAATTGAACAACATTAGAGAAAGGCTACAACCCTGTCTTACTCCCTTCCCAACTGATGCTTCCCTTTCATGCCCTTCGAGTCTAATAACTGCGGTCTGGCTTTTGTACAAGTTGTAAATCACTCTTCTTTCCCTGTATTTTACCCCTGCTGACTTCAGAATTTGAAAGAGTGTATTCCAGTCAACATTGTCAAAAGCTTTCTCCAAATCTAGGGTGCAACATTCCTTAAAATCTGTCTTAAAATCCTCTTACATATCAGAGTATGAGACATTTCATAACTTTTAATTTCCTGAAACTTCTTTTCTTCCGTGATGTCAGGACAGTCCCTGCCCCAAGCTAGAAGAGTATTTCACATGTAGCCAGACTATTTACAATCCACAGTGGTGTGCCTCAAGTGTTGACTCTTCAAGCTGAGGAGAGCACACAGTTCAGATGTAAGCTTTATCTTCAGGGTCAGAGCGCCAGCTGCAATACGTCATTAGGGCAGCTACCGCACAGATGTCAGGTTAAAGTTGCCGATTTTTGTAGCTCACTATCAACTCTTCCTTACATATTCTAGACTTCAGTCACCTGTGCACTTTGATACCTTTTGTTCTCTTATATCTTTATATAAGCTCGGTTGCGCAGTGGTAGAGTGCTAGATTACAAATCCAAAGGTCGCGGGTTCGATCCCCGCCAGGTCCTAGGATTTTTATCTGTCACTTTCCACTTCTTTCACCTCTGCCAGTATTGCTCATGTGAAAAATACCGAGTAGCACCGTGGTTCGGAACCCACGTTAAACTGTAGGTCCCCCTATAACTGGCTGGGTAAGTCAGTTCGAAGGTCGGAGGAAGGCAACGGCATACCACCTCCAAACAGGACCGTGCCTAGTAAAGCACTGTGGTGTTCAATCTTCGGATTGTTGACTGCTTTTTTACCTTATCTTTATAGGTAATGTCCCAGCAT
This sequence comes from Locusta migratoria, assembly GCA_026315105.1. NCBI lineage: Eukaryota > Metazoa > Arthropoda > Insecta > Orthoptera > Acrididae > Locusta > Locusta migratoria. The sequence continues at coordinate 110,167,163 of CM048754.1, read as the reverse complement.
GTTATAGTTCCTTTAATACTGTTTGACCTGGTATATTACAAAATACCACTAAAAGAAAAAAAAGCACACACTCCAAGTCTTTCGACATCTACATGGGATACTCTGCAAATCACGTTTAAGTGCTTGGCAGAGGGTTCATCGAACCACCGTTATACTATTTTATATCCCATTCCATTCTCGAATAGTGCGCGGGAAGAAAGAACACCTGAATCTCTCTGTTCTGGCTCTGATTTCTCATATTTTATTATGACGATCATTTCTAACCTACGTAAGTGGGAGTCAACAATATATTTTCGAATTCGGAGGAGAATGTTGACGATTGTAGTTTTGTGAGTAGCTCACGCCACAGCGATAAGCGCCGTTGTTGTCATGATTCCCATCCCAGATCCTGTATCATTTCCGTAACACTGTCTCCCCTGTATTGTGACAATACGAAACCCACCTGATAAGGATCCCACACTGGGCAGCAATACTCCATAAAAGGACAGACAAGCGTAGTGTATGCAGTTTCTTTTGTAGTTCTGTTGCATCTTTTTAGGGTTTTGCCAATAAACCGCAGCCTCTGGTTCGCCTTTCCCACGACATTATCTACGTACGTGTTCTTTCCAGTTTACGTCTGAAGTAATAGTAATTCCTAGGTATTTTATGAAGTTTACGGCCTTTAAATTTGATTGATTTATCATGTAAACAAAATTTAATGGATTTCTTTTCTTACTCATGTGGACAACTTCACACTTCTCATTTTTAGAGTCAACTGCCAATTTTTACACCATACTGATATCTTATTCAAATCGTTCTGCAGTTGGTTTTGATGTTCAGATGATTTTACTAGTCGATAAATGACGGCGTCATCTGCAAACAACCTAAGAGAGCTACTTAGATTTTCCCCTAAATCGTTTATGTAAATAAAGAATAGCAGAGGACCAATAACACTACCCTGTGGAACGCCCGATATCATCTCTGTTTTAGTCGATGCTTTACCATCGATTACTACAAAATGTGTCCTATCTGACGGGAAATCCCCTATCCAATCGCAAATTTGGGGCGATATACCGTAACCATGCAATTTGATTAAAAGCCGTTTGTGAGGTACGGTGTCCAAAGCGTTCTGGAAATCAAGGAATACGTAATCAATTTGCGAACCCTTGCCGATAGCACACATCACTTCGAGTGAGTAAAGAGGTAGTTGTGTTTCGTATGAACGATATTTTCTGAATCCTTGTTGATCTTGGGCCAATAGATCACTCTGTTCGAGATAATTCATAATATCTGAATACAGGATATGTTCCAAAACCCTGCTGCAAATTGAAGTCAATGAAATAGGCCTGTAGTTTAGTGGGTTACTGCTATTGCCTTTCTTGACTATAGGTGTGACCTTTCAGAGAAAAGAGAAATTGACGACACTGCAAATGAAATTAGTGAACAGCAGAGTGATACCTTGCTTGGGATCGTAGCCCTTCTTGACGATGACCTTGTCCGGGATTGGCGGCAGTGGGGGAGGCTGCTGCACAGGCTCCTTGCTGGGAGCGGGTGGCGGTGCCGAAGGCGGCGGCGGAGGCTTCTTCTGCGGGGCTGGTGTCGGACGGTCCTCTTCGTCACTTGAGTCTTCCTCCATGTCTCGCACCTGCAAAACGTGTCAAATACTACCGATAATGTCATTTCACTATTTTACTCGTCACAGGCACTGCTCAATAATTTGTTACACAACTTTAATGCCGTACTCGACAGGTAACAGAATTAGGGCACAAACGACTGAACGAGACTAAACTATCACTAATTGCAATGCAGTTAAGGTGGAAGTACAAATGCTGAAAATAGTCGATGCAACAATACTGATTATCCTCACAATTTGTGAAGTCCAGAAATGATCAAAATTGTGAAGAAAAAAAAAAAAAAAAAAAAAGTGCACATATAACAACTTCCTACGAGGCGCGTATATTAAGTAAATTCCATTTTGTTGTAGACACTAGTATTTCGCGCACATGCTGAAATGAGCGCTTGCGTCGTGTACCGGCATGCTTCGGGAACAACAGTGCGCAGTTTCAGATCTGTAGCCACGGTGGAGTAGCCGAGCGGTCTAAAGCGCCTCACTGCGGAGCGCGCGGTTGCTCGCCGTGGAGGTTCGAGTCCTCCCTGGGGCATGGGTGTGTGTGTTTGTGCGTAGGTTAGTTTACCTAGGTTTAAGTAGTTTGTAAGCTACGGACTGGTGACCACGCAGTTGGGTCTGATAGATTTACAGACATTTGAACATTTTCAGGTCTGTAGCTAACCTGTACAGTTCTGTTCCGCGTTTTCAAAATGTTGAAGACTATCAACTCACCCACCGCATATGAGGTTTGATCTATGATATGGTTTTTGTCACCAAGGAACCTGTCTGCTACAGAAATTCATCGACAGATTTGCGAAGTGCATGGTGATACTGTTGTGAGTAAAGGCAAAGTGCATAAGTGGGTACAAGAATTCAGAGATGGCTGTGACAACATCCATGATGAGGACCGCTCCGGTCGCCCATCTTCGATTACAGACGATTTGGAGGTTTTAGCTGAGGTGACGATTCGTGCGAACAGGAGCTTCACAATAACAGGTCTTTCAAACTAATTTCCTGGTATGTTGAGATCAGTGCTTTACAAAACAGCAGTGAAGTCTTGGCATACCTGCCAACCTTCAAAACGTAAAAAACGTGAGATCCAGTTTAAAAAATCGGGAGATTCTTCGAAAAATCGGGAGATGTGCTCTATCAAAAAGAGCGGCGCACTTTACTATAAACCTTAACATAACTGATTTTAGCCTTTTCCTAACATCTCACAATTTTACATAATGGCTACAAAAACACTTGCATTAACCCAAATGTTGATTACATCCTTATTTATACCCAGTCCAGGTAGTGATTGATTTTTTGATTAAAACAAAAAAGTTCACAGCTGTATCTTTTCTGCTATACTGCTACCTCGGAACATTTTATAAAACAATTGACCCAATGGTCATCACATTTAATTGGTAAAGTGTACTCTAAAATTAAAAAAAAATGTAAATAAGCACTCACCATGTATCACATGATCACTGTCACTTTTCTTAGCAATTTCAGTATTTTATTGTTACACAGTTTTCATTTTCTTTGAATGCATTACTGTATTTCACTTTTTCCACCAACTGATGTGGAAATATCACATCAAGAAGGAATACAAAATGCAAATAAAGTTCTGAATACTGCTTAAAAAAGTGATTATATTTCTTGCCATACTAGAACACATACCACTGAACTGAAATCCCTTAATCACGTAAAATAGTTGTCTACATGAAAGTTGCTCTTTCTGCAATTCGCGAATGAAACTGATGCTCCTAACTATCCCCTCAAAAGATTTTCATCGATTAAAAAGCCACTGAAGTCCAAATGTTCAAATGTTTGTAGAACTTATGGGAGTTAACTACGGGTCATCAGTCCCTAAGCTTACAAACTACTTATGAACTAGCTAACACTAACGACGGCACGAATATCCATGCCCTAGGGGGGATTCGAACCCCCGACCGTAGTGACCATGCAGACCGTGACTGGAGCGCCTCAGTCCTCTCAGCCACCGCCACTGAAGTGATTTCACTTACGTACTGTAAGAAAATATCACGTTCAAAAAGTGCACATCGAAACTCTACATGTTTATTTGCAAATATATGGCAAGAGCAAAAATAATCATTATAAACTCCTAATTTCTATGAATTTCGATACGTATTTAAACTGATAAATGAACGAAGGACTTTTAACCATTAGCCAATAAACAAACCATGGGTTTCAGGATAAGAGCTAAAAATCGGGAGAAATAATGGCAAAATCAGGAGGCGGGAGAAAAAGTGAAAAATCAGGAGACTCCTGCCTAAATCGGGAGAGTTGGCAGGTATGTCTTAGTTATCGGAACAGGCAGCAAGATTGTATGAAGAGGGTATTTTAAAAATGGTTGAGAGGCATGATAAGTGTTTCAACAAACTTGGCAACTATGTCGAAAAATAAGAGTAAAGTAGGTACTTTCTGAAAATATTTTTTTTTTTTTTTAAATAACCTTTCATTGTGTACATCAGTTCAAACAGAACTTACTTAAAAATGCGCCTTGTGCAATAAGAAAAACTGAAACCTTTACAGCACACAGGAAAGAGAAAAACAGGAGCGGTGCCCACCTGGGTATCATCCTTGGCCTCCTTGGCTTTCGGGTCTTCCTCCTCGCGCCGATGTTCACGTCCGCGTTCCCGTTCGCGTTCCCGTTCTCGCTCGCGCTCCGTCTGCTCCTCCTCTTCGGAGTCTCGGTCGTCGTCATCATCGTCGTCGTCCCGCTTGCCGTCTTCTCCTTCGCCTTCTCCCTCACTCTCGATCTGCATCTCCATATCTTCACCTTCCTCGATACGTTCCTAGAATACGAAAAAGATACTGCAACATACTTTTTCTCCTCTTTTAGAACACTTCTTAGAGTTACAGGTGCCAAAATAATTTAGGGGAAGTAAACTGGAATGCAATAAATTGTGCAGAACAAAAATTTTTTTTTACAGAAAATGAAGTAAGTAAAAAGTTATGAAAACGTTTGAAACATCCACACACACTTGCAGCAAGTGGTTACAAAAAAAATTGTCAAACCATAACTCAAAATTTCTACTTTCAGTTTTTTGAAGAAAAATAACTCTGATGCAATTGCGAGTTATAACAAGGATCCTCTCCTTTTAAAAAATACACTGGTTACTTTGGAACACTACAGTTGATGTGGATGCAATATTACCTCTACTTCTCACATTTATGGAGACATTAGACGATGATCCACCACAAACGAAACAAGTGTAGGACAACTGCCATCTGGTGGAATTCAAGAGAATCGCAGGCACTGTGTCTGGAAACAGACAGCAGTTATAAACCCACAGGCGCTAGACAGAGATAATGCACACGTCACAGGAAGTGGTACTTTGCGTGCTTTCTGCTCATTACTGTTTCTCAAAGGAAGGAAGCCTGGGGTTTTACATCCTGATGACCATGTGATCATTAGAGATGGAGCCCTCACTCAGATTTTTTTTGGAAAGGATGAAGAACAAAATCAGCCGTGCCCCTTCCAAATGAACCATCCCAGCATTTGTCTGGATTGATTTAGGAAAATCAGAGAAAGTCTAAACTGGATGGACAGAGGTGGATTTGAACTACCATCCCGTGTGTTACCAATTACTGTTTCTGGTGAACTGTTTATTGTATATGTATTTCAACAACAGTTCCTTATCTGACCTTTTGTTCATTTCAATACATCCAGAATCGCACTGAAATGATTAGAAAAAAAATGTTTGTAGAATCTATGGGACTTAACTAAGGGGTCATCAGTCCCTAAACTTACAAACTTCCTATGAACTAGCTAATCCTAAGGATATCACAAATATCCATGCCCGACTGTAGTGGCCGTGCAGACTGTGACTGGAGCACCTCAGTCCCCTCGGCCACCGCGGCCGGCGAAATGATTAGAGTATATTTACACACGAAGCGGTGAAAGGATTAAAATATTTCAGAGCTACACATTACAGTTGTGATTTCCTTTGAAATCCTTTGTCTTCTGTTCTCGGCCAATTTCATCTGTTTTCGCCCGCACAATATGTGCATCAGTGCTATTAAATGTCGCCTCGGCAAAAGAATTTACTTTTAATCATGAAAACTACTTATACCGGCATCTATCACATTTTTCGGAACTTCCTGAAGTTTTGCCTCTGAATCTAAGCCGCACGCATATTTTTAGATCCCGAAAACTGGAAAAAAAGTGTGGCTTGCATTCGGGTAAATATGGTAACTTGGGGGTTGTCTTATAGGCCAGATAGATGCTTAAACTATAAAATTCTGATGAAAATTTGTACCTTGTCGTATCTGTGGAAATATACAGTAATTAAGCCAGTAAGGACAGTAATAACAAAATTCTGGAACAGCTACTAATAACAACAAGAAATACTTGATAAATGGAAACCGTCAGATCTCATAAATTATTAATCAGAATGGAAGAAAATAAAAAAGAAAAAATCCTTAGTAACTAGAGCAAGTGTGAATCACATGCAATCCATCAAATATGGCTACAATTTCCGTATGATCAGTGATCTAATCACTGTGATTTGCCCACACACATTTGATATGCCTACTAAAGACATCATGAAGATCCCATGGTTTGGAGACTTTACAAAGCTCAAGACTCTCACCTGCATCAAAACACGTGCCCCCACCTCATCTGGTGTCGTGGGTGGAGGGAAGTTACCAACCTCAAACGGCTGATAGTCCACTGTCTCGACAACCACAAAGTCGTGCCAATCTATCTGCGCATATGCAACTGAAACAGAACAGAGAGATACAGTGTTATAGCATTAATTCTTTCTTGTGCCCAAATTCTGACTGTTCAAGTCTTAACAGTACTTAATATACATGTTATACTGTAAAGCTCTTTCTACAAGAAAACAGTAAGTACTATTAGAGTTTAATGAAGCACAAATTCAGGTGGAAATCATTAAAATAAGGTTGTTATTCATTGCAGCAGGATCTATTTGCAAAATTCCTTTCGCCAACTATATCTCCTCTGAATTCAAATGTATTTTGTTAGCACCTAACATAGGGAGACTCAATCATGTTCGATGAACCCTCTGCCAGGTACTTAAGTGCGATTTGCAGCACCAATATGTATATGTAGAATGTCCCATCGATAATGAGGTCATTAGAGAGTAAGTGTTGTGTCCCAGCCTCGTCTCCACTCTTATGTCTCGTTTCCGTCGTAGGTGTCGGTGGCCGAGTAGAAAGACCGACACAGGAATAAAGGATGCACACTTGTGCAGGTAGGAGGTGACCAGCCAGTGGGACAGCAGAAACTAGAAACACTAGAATAAATTAGAATGAGATATATATTTCTTAGAGACTTAGTAATACGTAACTTTTGCATAGCTCAATACTGCAGAATGCTGATACATAGTTGACCTAGAGGCCTGCGTATGCCTATCCGATTGCCAAGTCTTCATGGGTGCATATCTTATTCCGAAGTGTTAACTGGTTCCTATCTCAGTCTCAAGTGAACGATGTTGTTCAGTGGTGGCCACGAGCGAAGTTGTCGCAGAGGGCGCTCGTGGCTGACGTCGTAAGAACGCCGCGCCGTGCGTGCATGGCGGCGCGCGGCGAAAGTAGGTGGCGCGCACTTTGGACTTGTGCGACACCACACCTGGTGGAGGTGCTGGGTAAACCAATTGTGCCTGCACAGGGCGCGCGATCCTGCCTCAGGTTTCTTGATTCCAGACTCAGTTCAGTGCCAGGGAGCACAGCCACATCGCTCGCCGCCGGGCTCAGCATCCCTGGACTACGAGATCGTCCCGATGGATGTCAACGTGCCTCCTACGCAGTCGGCCCCCTCCGCCTCCGTCGCCGCCTCAGCTGCCAGTGTCAACGAGAGGGACTCCGGAACCGAGCGTTCCCCGCCGCCTGGGTCACGCAACTCAGAAGAAGACCTACTCCCTCTGGGCGGAGGCGTGCGCCCTTCCCCTGGTTTTGGTGGGTTTCCCGGGGGATCGCAAGGTATATACCGGGGCGCGGATGGCGTCTCGATCCCAGCCTCAGCTACGACGCCCGTCCCACCAGTAACGCCCCCACCCAGGCCCTCCTCCCAGTGCCGTCGCCGTGGCCCTCAGCCCTACGACTCAACGACGCGGCGGTTTGGGGGGGAAGGGTGTGGTGTCGCACAAGTCTAAAGTGCGCGCCACCTACTTTCGCCGCGCGCCGCCATGCACGCACGGCGCGGCGTTCTTACGTCAGCCACGAGCGCCCTCTGCTGCAACTCCACTCGTGGCCACCACTGAATGATATTCACTTGGGACTGAGATAGGAACCAGTTAACACTTCGGAATCAGATAGGCACCCGCGAAGACTTGGCTATCGGATAGGCACTAGGCAGGCCTCTAGCTCAACTATGTATCAGCATTCTGCTGTACTGAGCTATGTAAAAGTTAAGTATTACTAAGTCTCTAAGAAATATAGATCTCGTTCTAATTTACTCTAGTGTTTCTAGTTTCTGCTGTCCCACTGGCTGCTCACCTTCGTACCTGCACAAGCGTGCATCCTTTATTCCTGTGTCGGTCTTTCTACTTGGCCACTGACACCTACGACGGAAACGAGACATAAAAGTGGCGACGAGGCTGGGACACAAGAGTAAGTATGGGAAGTAAATGTACTGAGCCCTTTCAAAGGTACCACGTCGGCATTTTACTTAAGCTATTTAGATAAACCATGAAAAATTAAAAAATGAATGGCCAGACAGATATATAAACAGGTCTTCGAAATCCAAATCCAGCATATTAACTAATATGCCACTTTGCTCACAAGGGAAGGACCTCAGACACACTCACTCAATTCAGTTGGTCACTTTTGTATGAACGAAAATAAAGAACTGTAAGATATTTTGGTTCACAACCTCTGAGTAAACTGCTCTCTAAATTAATGACACTAAATAGACTCAGAATAAACTGGATCAATCATTCTTCAAGAGATCACATTTGTGAGGAGAAAGCGAGTTCTCTGACTGAACACGCTCAGCTACTGCATCAGTTCATTTTGCCAATGCCACTTTTCTCTGAAACACGGTCTACAAGCAACTGTCTTTAAAGTTTTTCACGATTTCTCGGAAAATACACATTTACAAATACTGTCAATTTTTTTTTTTTTTTTTTTATGGAAGTGATGGGGTATATGTATAACCAATAAAATATCCTATAAACAGAATGTCCAGGTGCATCTACTTTTTCCTGAGACAAAGTCTCTGAAATCACCCAATGGATTGGGGTGATTTCGGACACACATGTATTTTCAACCTATTTCCAGAGTTTGAATCTGTATGAGGTTATTTCGGACAAATTGACCATTATTTTATTCGACTTTTTGTTTGTTTGATTATAGTGACTTAACATAATTTAAGGATGTCCATCATTAAAATAAAAGAAAAGGTCTGACATGTGGAATTAGAAGCCTTTCTATACATTAATTTGCCATGCTGAATATCCCGAACTGCTTTCTTTAAAATTACCGGTTCCTAATTACACTGATCTTGAACACCTTTCTTACTTTTATAAGTTTTCGGCATTGTCCGAAATCACCCCACAAAGTACACAATTTTGAAGAAGAGAAAAAAAAACCCTCCGTTACTTTGAAACTTTACACAAAACCCATGACAAAATGGTACAAAACCGCTCACAGTGCCGCAGCCTACTGATCTCGTTGCCAACTGATGCTACAATACTTTTCTGCCAGTCGCAACAACAGAAAGTTTCAGGTCCACAACACAATGACAACTTTTGACTATGAGACTGACTGTTTGCCAACAAATAACCAGTCAATCGATCCAAACGTAGAAGTGCGGGACATGGGAATTACAGTCTCGTGCATAAAATAAGCAGCGCACAGAGGTGGAAATTAGAGCTAATTCGTTGCTGTGCAGTAGGAAAGAGATGATAAATCGTATCATTCGAAATCACCCCAGTATCCGAATCACTCCTTTTGACGGTACTGTATAAGATGATGGAAATGCTCAGTTTATAAATATTTATTGATCCAGTTAATATTGAGCCCATCTAGTGTCAATTTGAAGGGCAAATTTCTCAAAATTTGGGAGGTAGTCGGCCAAAATATCTTACAGTTCTTCATTTTAGCTTCCACACATGAAAACAGTCAAGGAAAGGATAAACTGGTTGGTTGTGTCTAAACTATAGTTGTCAGCCTTTCAGCAGCAGGGACACAAAATACTGACAAATTGTGTTATGCATAAAAATGATCTGTCAAAACAATAACTCAAGTGCACATCTATTCAACCTTTTGTGAACTATACATAAATTTAAATGTACATACCACTCACGGATTACACATTAGAACTCTTCTGACTGGGTGACTCTACAGAGCAAGTACGAAAAATGATCTACGATTGAGGGGCACACCAGCAGCATGTGTAAAGGGTGGGTTTGCTCGTCACTGGGAGATTCAATGTTAGGAGGGGATGGAGCACCTGGAAAATAGTGGGCAGTTCTACATCTACATCAATACTCGGCGATTCTACATCTACATCAATACTCGGCAAGTCACATTGAAGTACATGGCAGAGGGTTCTTGGAACCCCTTTTATTTTGTTACTTGACAGTTCCATTCTCTAACAGCTTGTGCAAAAAAGGAACACCTAAATCTCTCCATTTTCGATCTGATTTCTCTTATTTTATTTTCATCATCATGATGTCTTCCTATGTAAGTGGGAGCTAACAAAACATGTTCGCATTTGGAAGAGAAAGCTGGTGAGAGAATTTTCACAAACAGAAGTTTAGGGTTTAGCACCCCATCGACAGCGTGGTCATTAGAGATGGAGATAACGTTCGGAGTTTGGGTAGGGATGGGGAAGGAAATTGGCCGAGCCCTCGGAAAGGAACCATCCCAGCATTTGCCTGAAGTGATTTCGGGAAATCACGGAAAATCTAAATCTGGATGACCGGAGGTGGATTTGAACCACCTTCCTCCCGAATGTGAGTCCAGTGTGTTACCACTGTGCCACCTCACTCGGTCTTCGCAAATAGGTCTCGTCACATCAAATAACTCCTTTCTTTTCATGATTTCTATCCCAACTTGTGCATCACTTCCCCCATATCGTGATAATGCAAAACGAGCTGCCCTTCTCTAAACTTCCTCTAAATCACCTGTCAGTCCCACTTGGTGGGGATCCAATAATGTGCAACAATACTCCAAAACTGGACGCACAAGTGTGGTGGAGGCAGTTTCTGCAGTAGAACTGTTGCAGCTTCTAAGTGTTCTGCCAATGAAACATAGTCTTTGGTTCATTTTACCTACAATATTTTCTGTGTTATTTCCAATTTACATTGTTTGTAATTGTTACTCCTAGGTATTTAGTTCAATTTACAGCCTGTAGTTTTGACTAATTTATTGTGTAATTGTGTCATATGGATGACTTCACACTTCTCATAATTAAGGATAAATTGCCAATTTTTTTGCACCATGCAGATATCTTACCAAAATCATTTTGCAGATGCTTTTGATCTTCTGGTGATTTTACTAACCGACAAGTAACACCATCATCCACAGACAGACAGAGAGCTACTCAGATTGTCTTCTAAATCTATATCTATAAATGTGAATGTCTGTTCGGTGTACGCTTATCACGTCTGAACCTCAATACAAAAGAGCTAAAAATTTGTACAGTTACTAATGTATACCCGGGGAAGGCTTTAGGCACTGTTTTATGGCGATCGAATAGCTATTTATCTATATATATTAATGTGAATGTCTGTTCGGTGTACCCTTATCACGTCTGAACGGCAAGACGCAGAGACTTAAATATTTTTACAGTTACTAATTTATACCTGAGGAGGGTTTTAGGCACGGTTTTATAGCAATCTCGTGTGTGTGTGTGTGTGTGTGTGTGTGTGTGTGTGTGTGTGTGTGTAATATTTCGCTCTGCAGCGAAACTACAGAACGCAAACAAATGGTCTGTGTGTAATTGTTGTCTGAAGTCTCCTGTTGTACACCTTAGCAGTTCCATGCCAATAGCTATAAGGGGGTTGGAAGATATGGTGGTTGAAAGTCATCAAATTATTAAAAAAATCAGGTTGAAGGCCTCTCAGGCAAGGAGGTTACATACAGCGAAGCGTGATGCCACAGACCATATCTTTGGTCTATGCGTGCTACAATATCTTCAGCTCTTTCTCTGTAAGGATAAGCATACGAATAAGGAAATATAAGAATAAATAAAGCAGTAAAAAAGAAATTTCTTTTCATACATCTCTTAAAAAAAAGGTATTGCATTTCATTTCATCCTTCAAAACCAGTCTCATAGTACACTGCTGAAAGATAGCTTATCTATCATAATCAACCAACACGCGAGCAGAGCCGCAGGTTTAAGCTAGTTGTTTATAAAAATAAGGAACAGTAGAGGCCATATACACTTCCATAGGGAACAGCATGCTCAATGACTTTCCATTTATTACAACGTACTGTGTCCTTTCTGACAGGAAATAAATACAATCACACTACTGTGGCAATATTCCATAAGCATGCAGTTTGATTCAAAGACACTTGTGAGGTATAGTGTCAAAAATCTAGAAATACGGAATCTATTTGACATCCCTTGTCAATAGCACTCATCACATTGTGTAAGTAAAGAGCTAGCTGTCTTCCAAGAGAAGGATACCTTCTGAAGCCGTGTTGACTATAGGTCAATAGGTCCTTCTCTTCAAGGTAGTTCATAACATTTGAGGAAAAGTATATCTTCTAAAATCCTGCTGCAAACCAACGCCAATGATACAGGCCTGTAAATCTGAGGATCACTCCTATTGCCTTTCTTGAATACTAGAGTGACCTATGCAACTTTCCAGTCTTTGGGTATGCAACGTACGCTGAGCGAGCAGTTCTATACGGTAACTAGGTATGGAGTTATTGCATCAGCATACTCTGAAAGGAAACTAATTGGTATACAGTTAGCACTGGGAGAGTTAAGTGATTTAAGTTGCATTAATACTCCAGGGGTATCAACTCCAAAATAACACACACTGGCAGTTTTCTCAATATGAATTCTGGAGTATTTGCTTCGTCTTCTTTCATGAAGGAATTTTGGAAGTCTGTGTTAAGCAATTCTGCTTTAGCAGACTTGTCATCAGTACCATGATTGATACTGCTGTGTAGTGAAGGTATTGATTGGTCAATTTTTACTGTCTAGATTCACATTGTCTTCTTCCAGCTTGGTACTAGGCCCAATGAAATCATTCTCCATATTTTGTGAAACATTTGTGAAAGTTGCATCATTGGGAGAGAGAAAAGCTGAAGTGACTGTGGAGCAGTTAAAACTTGAATAGTAGAACCTAGTCGCTTTCTTGGAATCACAACGGTTTCTCAGTAAATATTAACTGATGGCATACTTTTTCAGAGAAACCTTTTTAATTTATTCCACTAGTAATGAATTCACTGTTTAAGTGCTAAGAGTTTGTCGAATTGTTTTGATTTTAAGCACAATACTAAAAACTCTTTCAGTGACTGCATTACTTTGGAGTACTAAAAGAGTTGCCATAATCACTTTGGACAACCCTGCAATTATTCAAAAAGTACATCTTCTAAAGAATAAAACTGAAAATTACTAAACTCTTCTTCTATCCTTCACTCTAACTAGAAGATAATGCACTTGGAAACTGAGCCGAGAAGTATTCCACAACAGTGAAGTTCTTTATCTTCATTCTGGATATATCAGCTATAACAGCATGTGGCTGCTGCTCGATTCCACAATGGTGTGCCTCTGCAGGTTCATCCCATATGCCGTATTAAGCAGTTTTTGAGTTTGTAGAAGATTCAATACTGGTGATTTCCACAAGGACATGCTAGGAGGTGTTTTTCATAAACAGTTGTGACATCACACAAACAAATTCGAAAGGAACCATATTTTACCGACAGGAAAACAAATTACCATATATTTCTGCAGATAAGACATAAAACAGGCCCCGAAATCTGAGATCCTCTTATCCGATGGCACAAAAATAATAAAAGATTGAAATATAGTCGGACATTTACATCTTGGAGGAAAGATAAATAAAAACAGAGGTTTGCTTAATTGATTAAAAATATTTGCTTTACGTGCTCTATTAATTTACTGAGTGGACAAGGGTACATACGATAACCTACCGTATTTGCTCGAGTTTAGGCCGCACTTTTTTCCCCAAATTTTGGCATTCTAATTCATGGTATGGCCTATAATCGAGATTCAATCCCCCCCCCCCCCCCCCCAAACCGCTCCTTTTTGCAAAGTCGTTAGTTTCAAAAATTACATGCTCACTTTTATTTCGGTTTGCGAAACATAATAAACTAGATAGTCTTAAAAAATGCTACAGTAACAGTTTTGCAGAATTGCATATACGTGTTTGTACACGATGTGATTTATTGGACCAATTCATTGGTCACCCGATAAACTGGGCGGTTTTAGGCGCTACCCGACCAACTTTCCTTGTCGGCCGGTTGGTTGTGCCTGACCACCTGATCTCAGATTCCCCCACCACTTCACCCGACAAATTGTATCGTGTGTAGTGCTTCACGACCAACTTCCATGCCACAGATCGTCTGGACAATGAACACAATGAAAACAAAAATTCGACAATCAGACATAAGAACAGGTTTGTGCTGTGTGCAGTTTGTCGAAACATGTGTAGGTTGCTAGCAATTGGTTGGTTCGTTGGACATCTTGTTGGTGAATTTAATTTGATGTGGTCAATGAAGCTAGTCTTCGCGATAAAAGTCTAGTACGCGTCGCGATAGATTTTACTATGACGTTTACGTTGGTACGTTAACACCTACAGCGAGCAGTGACGAGAGGTTAAGATAGCGGAACAACTGATTTGTGTAGTTAATGCTGATGTTGAGTCCCAATGCTATGTTTTAAAATAACGTATTTTACCACGAGCAGATTCACTGTTTTCACATTCGTTGGGGGTTATTTCTATGAAATGATGTACATGGAAATCGGGGCTATTTTGTCGCCTTGCAAGTGAATCATTTCTTGATTATAAAAGGTAATGTGTCTAATGCTGACTGCAATTAAGGGTTTTATTTACAACAGATGAGTTTCGCTTTTTGTATTTTAAAAGCATCTTCTGTGGTCTGTAAATGATACAAAGGTTTGTACCTACAGTTTGTTTTTGATAAATAGATTAAAAACAGTTTTTAAAAAAACATTTTGTACATTAGGCCTAACTGTTTTTAACTTAATATTCGGTCTACTCACGGTGTTGATGTCTCTTCTTTACATGTTACTACTGTTTTTCAGTCTTGTTGGCTGGAGTTCGTTTGTTCCTGGTGTGTGTTTGTCAGCTGTGTACTGCACTTTTCGTGTATTTTTGTTTTGTTTCTTTCTTTCCATCCCATCACATCACTTCACTTTTTGAAATGTATTCAGATTACATATCACCTGTTATAAGTGGAATGCCTGTCTGCCAACCAAACATTGAATAATTTCTTTTGTAACAGTAAAACCACAGTTTCTGTTTCGAATTATGAAGTCAAGCAAACACAGGGATATTTACATTATAGCCCATGAAATGCACAACGACTCTTCGAACATTTTAATAGTTTGTCCTCACTTACGCACTAGCGTTGAACTTCTTTTTGTCAGCGTCAAATTTACATTGAACTTCCCGTTTCCATGTCCGTTACTGTGACTAGACAACCTGAAGCTTACATTCGGCGGTGTAACTCGTACGTTCGTTTCCCGCTACAAACTTACAAACCAAAACAGGGTCGGTCACACACACACACACACACACACACACACCGAAAAAACTATATTTTCGCAGCACATGCCTACGCTATACAACACTTGAAACGCCCGGTAACATGCCTTGGTTCGGCGTCCCCTCACTTGGGGTGCCCGGATCGGCCTGTCGGCTTGCTTTCTTATTCTTTGATTTACAGTTTTGCATATTTGTTTTGAGTTTATTGAAAAGAGAACAGTATTTCGTTAACATTGTGTTTCTGATTACAAAAAAGTTCAATTATAAAATAAAAATTAAAAAACCTGCCTATACTTGAGATTTTATTTATTTTTCTCTATAATCTCGTGTCAAAAGTTTAGGTGTGGCCTATATTCGCACATGGCCTATATTTGCGCAAATACGGTATATGCCATAAAGCAGGAATATAATTAATTATTTACAACCCAGCTTGATTTTACAATGTCGCTTGTCAAAAATAATTTCTCAGTGTATCCAGAATCGCACTGAAATGATTAGGGTATATTTACATATGGAGCAGTGAAAGGGTTAAAATATTTCAGACCTACATGCAACATTGCAGTTTCCTATGAAATCCTTTATCTTCTGTTCTCTGACAATTTTGTGTGTTTTCACCTGCATAATATGTGCATCGGCGCAATTAAATGTCATCTTGGTGAAAGAAAGTAGGTTACTTCTCTCAAGCTTCGCAGTGTAAAAAATGCTTCTCATGATCAGATACAACACAGCACTACACACACACAAAAGTTCAAAAGTAGATCGCAAACACTGCAATAAAGGTTTAAATCCACAAGAAACCTACTTATAGCAGCTTCCAGTGGCATTTTTAGGAACTTCCTGAAGCTTTGCCTCCAAATCTAAGCCGCAGGCGTATTTTTAGATTCCGAAAAAGTTGTAAAAAAAAGTGTGGCTTACATTTGGGTACATACAGTAACTTGGGGGTCTTCTTATAGGCCAGATATATGCTTAAACTATAAAATTTTGATGAAAATTTGTACCTCATCTTATCTGAAGGTTGTCTTATCTGTGGAAATATATGGTACACAGATTTTTAAATGAAATCTGAAAATCAAAATTCGAACCACTCCAATCATAAGCTTGTAATATTTAACAATTTTTGTAACAATTACAGGGTTCATACTGAATTTACAAAATAAAAATTAAGGACTTCTAAGCATCTTTTGGTCCACTTTATGTTATGGTAGTAACACTAAAAGTGGGCCTTTGCGATCGCCATTTGACAGCTCAAAATTTAAAAGAAAATAATGGCTTAACCATTCATCTGACATGAAAATTGAATAAACGAATTTGTAGAAGAAAAAATTCTCCACAAATTTTCACCCCCCCCCCCTTTTTTTTTCATAATGGTGATTTGATGATGTCTGTCCATAATGTGTTCCTATTTTACAGAATGTAACTCTTTTTCTCTCTCTTCTCATTGGATTTACGGTTTTATCGGTCCTTTGTGAAGGTCAGTTAGTTTTGTTTCATTTTGATCGTTTAGTCTTTAACTCAGTTTTTTTGTTACAGAGGGCGTCGAGCCTTCTGACCGAGCACGCTGACCTACCATGCCCGACAAGTTTCCAACCACCGTCTAACATGTTCGTACATCACAAATTAATTCGCCGCCCATTAAGGTAGGCCCAACAGTTGCGAGAGTAATCCATAACTCTCGTACCATCGATAGCAGGAGTTATATGCTAAAATGGCATTTTTAGACATTAGTTTATAATTCATTATAATTGTGACAGATAAGCTGTATTAGCCAGCAGAAATTTCCTTTGTGGATGTCTTCAGATGGCACTAACCATTCTTTGTATTTCTCAGCCACAGTTAGCTAAACACACACTTTCCGGGAATTTCAACACAATTTTAATAATACACCTATTTAACTTAGCAAAAGTTACCACCAAACTTATAAGACTAGTAATGGCCAATAAATCACAGATGGTTCTTCTCACACGTGTTATAGGTTCCCGCGCACTTTACCGTTGCTGCTAACGTATACTGTAGTATCCCCACTAAACGCCATTGCCGGTCCACAATTTTATACCCCCACCTTTAACTTAGCCAAGTTAACTGATTTATAAGTCTGAACATAATTTCAGAGGCAAAAATGAGGACTTTTAAGGCACAATATGAAAATTAAGGACTTTTAAGAAACGTATGAACCCTGAATTACAATTAAAACCTAATGTATATACATGTGGCGTTTGTTCCGAAAGAACAGACGTCACTTCTGATCCTGCAGTTGTTATTATTTAAAAATCACAGAATATATGACATCAACTGAGATTGGGCAATGATCCTATCGTTAGTGGGGAGGGGTGGGCAAGTTTGAGGCCCTTACTCTTACGGGAATTAGTTTCATAACTACGAGTTTGAGTACTGTGGGCAGGGCGAAGCTGGGAATTTGTATCTGACGGGAGGCGTGCTTAGGTAGTCCTTGCAGGTGCGGTGATCACTGTGTCACCAGTGGTGTAGCGGTCAGCGCAACTGCCTAGAAAGCAGGAGACCCGGGTTCGAATCCCGGCTGGGTATACATTTTCAGCTTTGCCCAATCACAGTTGATGTCATATATTCTGTGAATATTAAAACCTAATGGTTGGAACCTCTGTAAGTGATACATTAACGCATAATCAAGCCAGTACTAATGCCTGTTCCAAGATACATTCTACGTAACAGTCTAAAGTGGATGTGATCCAAGTTTTTATTCTTCCACTCGGGACTCACCCCTCTCCTTCTCGAGCTCCTCCTCTTCCTTGCGCCTCTGAGCCTCCTGATACTTGATCCACTCGGCCCGATACTTCACCATGTCCAGAATCACATTCATCGAGCTGCTTTCCTCCTTGAGCTTAAACATCAGCTCCTTTGGCGGAATCAGGACCTGTCACACACACACAAAATCATAACACCACCGCCACTCATAAAAAATCACAAAGATTAACAAAATGAAACAAAGTGCAACGAAATAAAGTAAGGTGCAATTTGCACTAGTGTAGGCAATTGGCACATAGTAAAAGAATGAGATTTTACTAGTCAATTTGTTCTCCCACTCAATTCTCTCCAGACAGAGCCATCAGCGAAATTTAATAAGTTAGGTACATTCTGGTAAGAGGTGGCAGATTTGGAAACTGATATTAGATTTCTGTAGAAGTAAGGCGAATTCACTCGACACACACATCAAAACAATAACCAACTATGCAACTGACAAAAGTGTTAAGTTGTGGCACTCAGTTTTCATATTAATATTGCCATTACAGCTTCATCCCATGTCTCGTTATAAAAACATGGATAATTTCTACATTTGGTGTACATATGCCTTACTAATTATGTCTATCAGGAAGAAAATACTGTGAGGAGGGTGGAGTTTGTATGCTGTTGATGATATGCTGAATAGAGATAGATGGACGGATGAGTAAGTGGACCAAGAAAAGAGGGGATGAGTAGATAAAATGAGAGTGATGAAGGAGGGGCAAGTGGTGGAAGAAGGGCAAAAAGAGAGAGAGAGAGAGAGAGAGAGAGAGAGAGAGAGAGAGAGGGGGGGGGATATAAACAAGGAGATATTAGGACATTGACATTTCGCATGTTTCAGAGTTGATTAACTATCTGATGGTTATATTTATGCAGAAAATGGAAAACCAAAAAAGGAAGTCAGTTCATTGGCAATACAAATAAAGATTCCACACAGTTACAGCAACACAAGACAGGGTATCCATTTGACTGATGTGTTTCCGCAGTGAGTGTACGATTGCAAAACTACTTTCATTTACACTCCCATGTGCTTCTTATCAAATAGAGCCTTAAGTGTGGCCTGGTTTAGGTAGTTTCAGAACGTTTTACTTTGTTGCAAATTGTTTTGTATTTTTTATGTTTTTTTCTACCCCAGTGTTTTGCAGTGTAAGGTGTTTCTGTTAATTTAAATTTTTGATAATAATATAGTAAGGACAGTATACAACTCACCACAAAGACGTGGCAACGAGCTGCGACAGGCACATACAAAAGACACACACGTACAACACTTTCAGCTAACGGCCATGGCCTTCTTCAGAAAAGAGAACACTCACACAATCACACAACACAGTCATACAACCATCACCTCCGGCTGCCGCACTTCAAATCACGCTCTGCAGTGAATCAGGGACGGAGGGGAGGGGAGAGGGGATAGAAAGGTTACGTCGAGTTGGTGGGGATGGGTCAGATGGAAATAACGAGATGCAGCTTAGGAATGGAGTGGGTTAAAATAAAGTAAAATAAATATATATACAAAACGCATGCACACTGCGAATACAAAAGACCGCACACACACGCACGCACGCACGCACACACACACACACACACACACACACACACACACACACACACACACACACACACACACAGACGCATAATCGCATATTCACACACCACTCAAAGTAAGTGAGGTTTGGGATAGAGAGGTAGGAACTGTAAGGTATGGAGGAAAAAGAAAAAAGGGAATTTATCGGAGGTTGAGGCCTGGTTGATTTCGGGATCGAATAATGTATTGTAGGGATAACTCCCATCTGTGCAGTTCAGAAAAGCTGGTGGTGGATGGGAGGATCCAGATGGCCCGGGTTGTGAAGCAGCCATTGAAATCGAGCATGTGCTCCGCTGCATGCTGTGCCACAGGGTGGTCCACCTTGTTTTTGGCCACAGTTTGGCGGCGGTCATTCATCCAAATGGATAGCTAGTTGGTGGTCATGCCAACATAGAAAGCTGTACAGTGTTTGTATATATATATTTATTTTACTTTATTTTCTCCCCTCACCCGCCTCCCCACTCCATTCCTAAGCTGCATCTTGTTAGTCCCATCTGACCCATCCCCACTGCTGCAACCTATCCTTGCTATCCCCTCTCCCCTCCCCTCCCGTCCCCAATTGACTGCAGAGCGCGATTCGAAGTGCGGCAGTCGGAGGTGATGGTTGTATGACTGTGTTGTGTGCCTGTGTGATTGCGTGAGTGCTCTATTTTCTGAAGAAGGCCATGGCCGATAGCTGAACGTGTTGTATGTGTGTGTCTTTTGTATGTGCCTGTCGCAGCTCGTTGCGGTGAGTTGTGAACTGTCCTTACTATATTATTAATTCCAACCTGGACTTTCCATTATTAAATTTTTGATAAAACATTCTCGGTTCTCAAGCCGCATCATTTTGAATAAAGTACTGAAGCTTTTGATGGACATCTGCGCTATCGTCATCTGTAGTTCACTGACTGCCAGGTCAGGCACGGTTCTGGGTTATATACGCTGATGACATCATCAGCAGTCAATCAGAGCGGGCTGATGTAGCGGGCGCGCTATGTCCAGGAGGCCAGCTCGCAGCCGCGGTGGCAACACTGAATCGTGTGTCGGCAGGGGCCAGCGCTACATATGAAACCGCCGCTCCCACCTCCCATCAAGCGTCACACATCCCTCGTTGCTTTCTTTCAATGTCTAGAGCCCGCCCCCAGGTCCTACTAAGGGTGTATCCCTGGTCTCTATTAAAATTATTGTTAAATCAAATCTTGACTGCCTCCTTTATAGCAGAGTCCCAATACGTGATTCGAAGTGCGGCAGTCGGAGGTGATGGTTGTATGACTGTGTTGTGTGCCTGTGTGATTGCGTGAGTGCTCTATTTTCTGAAGAAGGCCATGGCCGATAGCTGAATGTGTTGTACGTGTGTGTCTTTTGTATGTGCCTGTCGCAGCTCGTCGCCACGTCTTTGTGGTGAGTTGTAAACTGTCCTCACTATATTATTAGTCCCAATACGTAGGCACACGAGCCACGACTTTCGTCTTTTCGAACTGTATTTTATGTCCATTTTCAAGGCAATGCTCAGCTATGGCCGACTTGTCAATCTCCCTTTGTTTAATATGCCGTTCGTGCTCGGTACAACGCTCTTGCCACGTTGCGAATTGTTTGCCCTATATACATGCTGCCACTTTCACAGGGAACACCGTACACTCTGGGCTCTACCGACACATTATGTCAGTGGTGCCGCTGCGGCTGCGTGTTGCCCTCCTGGACTTCACGTGTGTGGCAAATCGGCCTGTTCTGATTGGCTGCTGCTGATGTCATCGTGCCTATATAACCCAGAACAGTGCCTGACCTGGCAGTCAGTGAATTCCTGACAACGATGGCGGAGACGGCCATCGGAAGCTCGAGTATTTAATTCAAAATGACGCGGCTCGAGAACAGAGACAGAGAACATTTTATCAATGAATGCCGTTGCAAAAGACTCAGAGGACACAAGCTACATTTTTGTTTTCTTGAAGTCCTTTTTCGAGCAAATGGTATTTTTAAGTTGCTAAATCAACTATTGCATATTTTATTTGTGAACTGTTCGTTCACAAAGTGACATCTCACACCAGAGATGCCAACTTTCAAGAAAGCCAATTAGTAATGACAGAGTCAGGCCGCGCAATGTAGTAAGCATGCAGGAGGGGGAGGGGGTTATATAGGTTCAGAATCGCTAAATTAACCCTTTATGGCCCGAATTTTTATCGTTTCACTTTGATATTTCGAATTTTTTCTGTGGTATTTTAGTTGTTGGGAAATATGTTTAGTATAAAGAAAAACCAAATCAAATGATGATATACAGGCCTGAAGAGACTTACAAGTACAAAATTGTATTACAAAATTATTCCAAGGATTTATAATATAATCTGCTCCTAACCAATCATAATCATAAATTGACTTACCAAGTAACAGGAAAAGATTATGAAGACAGCTCTCTCCCACAGGAAATGCACAGAATACAAACTGAACAATCACCCGTATACAACTAAATAATCCAAGGTCTACGTGCCGAATCTACGTACTGAAATTCAAATTGCTTTGGCGTCACAGTTATTACATCAATGAAAGAACTGTGATGCATTAACAATATGCCAAATCAAGAATAAGTGGTGCGCTACATTTCTACAGCAATTCAAATGACGAATAATGTTTTACACTCATTTTCATGAAGTGGGACTTTGAAGTCCCGTCAGACCGTAAAGGGTTAAAGGCTCTACGGAAAATTGCTAAATAAGTCATTACAGAAAAACTAACACACGATTTAAAACAAATGAAATATAACAAAGACTGGTATGTACAGAGCCTCTTTCTTACCTGCACATCTACATCATGTATGAACATTGTTTGAGCTGAACACTAGTTGCCCCCTTAACTGTTCCTGTTCGCACATATGCATCTTCTGCACTGACAGCACATAACATTTCTGTTTTATATTAACACTAATTCTAGTCTAATATCTGTACTAATCTGTGAAGTAAAAGTTCAAAAATCATAGTGTGAATTTTGCTAGCCATGTGTCTGCGGCAATCTTGTCTTCCACCATGCGCAACAGAAAAGTCCCGACTACATACAATACAAAATACGTGTGTATCAGATTTCGACGAGTGCAATAAACGAGGCCATTCTTTTTATTATTCCCCCCTAATTTTTTGAGCATTTTTTTGTTTTCTTGACAGAGTAACTAGACCTAATGCCATCACCATATGCATGTTGCTGCACCAGAAATCCCTTCATTATTTCAAAATCTTGACACATGCTGTGTACCATAGATGTAATAAACTTTTGTTGAAAACTCATATACACTGACATTACTCACTAAACAGAGCTTCACTACTATTTGTCTTTGCTGTGGCCCAGCGCATTGAAGCGTTATGTTCCGATGCGTGAGGCCGTGCCCTGTCGGGGTTAGAATCCCCCCTCAGGCATGGATGTTTGTATAAGTTAGTTCATAAGTAGTTTGTGAGCTTAGGGACTAATGAGCCTGCAGTTAAGTCCCATAAACTTAAGAAACATTTGAACATTTTTGAATTCGTATAAATGAACAACAAAAGATACGAAAAAAATTGTAATTTTAGCCTTGTCAGTCGTAATGTCGCAATTATTGGAGGAAATTCGTAGTTATTACAATTTATTTGTAATGGTTGGCATCTCTGTTACACTAACAGAGTGACACCTTACAGTACCAACCTCTCTTTTGACTGCCATCAGGGCGTGTGTGGAGGAGAATTTGTAGAGGTGATACAAATACTGTAGCATCTATACCTATTCAGACAGCCCTGAGATCACTGGCAGCTCCTGTAACAAGGTCTAAAATTGTTGCAGAATGTCACAGGGTTCTGGTGGAGCTAGGGGAAAGCAATAGAGTAAACCTATTGTGGGTCCCTGGTCACTCGGGGATCAGTGGCAATGAACATGCCGACAGATTAGCCAGGATGGGGGCAGAGACTCCATTTATTGGACTGGAATCTGTCCTGACAATCACCAAGGCAATGATCAAATTGGAGCTATGTAACTGGCTCAGAAGACAGCACGTAGAATATTGGACCAAAGTCAATCAGCAAAAACATGGCAAGGTAATGATGCCAAAGCCATGTTTTAAAAGAAGCTCTGCAATCCTGGGCCTGAACAGGAGAGAGATTAGACTCATGGTTGGATTGCTGACAGGCCATGGGAATTTCAAAAAACACCTACATACAATGGGAATAACAGAAGAGGACCCTAAATGTAGGATCTGTGATGACGGTGATGAAACTGCATCACGTCTAATCTTCGAATGCATTGCATTGGAGAGTAAAAGGCACAGAACATTTGGGACAACCAGACCCGAAGAAATTGTGTCTAATAAAGAACTGGTAAAGGGACTCCTTGCACTGTTCAAGGGCATTGGTTGGCTTTACTAGATATACAGAGAGTGATACCACACAATAAACTTAGTTTTGGTGCGGGCAGTGGCGGGTTGGACCAAGACTGTTTTGGCTTCCCTGAGAAAATCAAATCAAATCAACAACCTTTCTTTAAGGTAAGATGTTCGTAAGCAAAGTATAAAGGAAATAATTACTAGAAACAGAAAGTCAGGATGCCCTCCTGTGCCATCATTATTTTTCCAGTAAGCACAGGAGTGGAGAACTATTTAATGTATATGAAGGCTGGATGCCCAGGAGAGTCTTTCACTTGTTGGGGGCGAGCCCCTCCTTTACGACTATGTGGGTTGGAAATAATAAAATTCAAAGAACTGTAAATAATCATCGAGAATGTAATTCGGCAAACAAATGAATTTTATTATATGAAATATGCCTTAAGAGTGTATGGGTCTCGGACTGAGTTTGAGACTGATGCACACCGTCAATATTTCAATCTGTATTGAGTCAAATACACTGTGTGTTACTAGAAATTCAACAATTTCCTTTATTAGATAATAATGAGTTCATC
This sequence comes from Locusta migratoria, assembly GCA_026315105.1. NCBI lineage: Eukaryota > Metazoa > Arthropoda > Insecta > Orthoptera > Acrididae > Locusta > Locusta migratoria. The sequence goes on along the minus strand of CM048754.1, from coordinate 110,142,664 downwards.
TTAGGATTGCAGCTTTTGGAGAAGGAATCTCTGCCTAAAGAGGGCTAAAACGGTTGGGAGGCACCACATAGCAGGCTCTCCAGCTGATTAAAATACAGCAGCTGCCTGAGAAACAGTATGAAGGTAATTACTGGAAGCATTAGTGCAGATGCAATGTGTGGTGGTGTTGTGTCTCAGAACATTGAGCCTTCAGATACCAACAGTCCAATTAAAATAACACACTGTTATATACCAAAAACACTACACAAACGTATGATACGATGTGTAATTGACTTCTGTATTGGCACTGACCTTTTGAGCTGAAATACATGGAAAAGGAAAACATCTTCCATATAAACTGACACGAATTTCTAGTTATTTTCATGGAGAATTTGTAACTACTTCCCTGGAACTTTGACTTCACCAAACTAACATTCATGAACAACTTTCAGTTGTGCAATGATGTCCACAACAACAAAATTAAGAATTGTCTGGATATATTAATAGAAGCTTTATCAACACTTGGGATTCTCACATGCCATCTACGAAGGGTTTTTCCAAACGTAAGGTCCGGTTAAACAAAAAATCCAAAATCAAACTTGTTTCCAACACAATTGTTTTATTGACATCCCTTCCACCTTTCTCTATTTTTCTACATAATCTCCATACCTATTTAGACCTTTGTCATATCATTCAACAAGCTATTTATACCTAAGTCATAGAAATCGGCCATCTGTGAAGATAACCAATCTTTAACAGCTTCTTTTACTTTATCTGTGTGAAGCGCTTGCCGCCAAGAAACTCCTTTAGGTGGCGGAACAGCTGGAAATCACTTAGCGCCAAGTTGATCATCACGAATTTGTCATCAACCGCACGAACCAACTCGTCTGAAATCATGGCCGGTTGGCCGGAGCGTGTTGCATCGTACACTTCAGTAATCTGACAATGGATTTCTGCCGCTGAAATGTTTCTTGCCATATCACTGCCCTTACTTCACAATCGGTGGGCTGACTGATTGTCTTAAACTATTTGAACTGACACTATCAACAGCACACAGCAACAGTAACAACGATACTGGCAGCATTTAATGCACAAGGTATGCCAGCAGTCAGCGTGCATGCCTGTTTTGTTCTTGGCGCCGCTTTCAAATATTTATGGCAAATCGGGCCTTACTTTTGGAATAACCTTCGTATAAGAGGGCGCAGGAAGATGTAGGAAAGAAAGGATGGATGACAACACTAATATAAGGATCGTCCGTTAGATTTGGTATGCTTGACTGAAGTACCAATGCAATACCTCACACCTTTGACACACTGTCAAGAGCTTTTCTATATTTACAAAAGTAATTTATCTGGAATGCTGTAATTTTTTTTTTAAATCATTTGCAAGTAGTTCATCATGCTATACTGATTTATAGAACTAACTGTCTACAGTACTCATTATTCTTAAACGTATGTGCAAACTGTAAGCAACTCACAGCAGTTTATCAGAATAATTACCTTCGTGTACTGCTCCAGCAGCTTGGTGAAGTACTGAAACAGCGAGTGTTGTGGCCGCAAAAAGTCAAACTGATAATTACGCTGCTCACGATTCATCAGGTTCGTGAGGAACTGCCGACCGTTACGGGCGACAAACTGAGCTGTCAGCTTGACGATATCACTGCAAACATTGACAAAAATTAAAAGGGATTCATTGATACTGCAGAGGACGTGAAAAGTGAGATATTTTCCATTTGCAAGAAAGGTACAAGAAATTCAATATTCAATATCGCTGACTGCACAAACTGTGACTTCTCGCACATCCTTTATTCTAAGTTCGAGCAAACTTTAGGGGGGAAAAATTGAAAGACAGAAGTATTATCCTCGCACTTTTACCTGAGGCCTGAGCGGAGACTGCTGGGAGCGTATGTTTACATTCGGCTCATAGTGCATCTGCTGTTGGGTTAGGCCCCACCTCCTCCTCCCAAGCAGCCAGCTCATACCGTATAGCTTACAGGTTTTAAACGGAAGTGTAACGGCTTCATGTGTTGCAGAAGGGACACGAAATTAAACATCACTTTAATGTATGGCTAATTGAAAACATAAACTTATGCTATTAATTATGAACACTATACTACAATAAGGTTTATTTTGTCATTTGTGTGTCCGAGGCCTTCTTCAATATTGCTGAGGATGCATACCTGCCAACTTTTGGAAAGGGCTTTCAGTAAAACTCACGTGCCCCAAAAAAGCTGGGAAATAACTTCCACATAGTCCGGCTTGACGAAAACAATGATTTTTTTTTCAGGATTACAAAATACAATAATGTAATCTTATCTACATACGCCATTGGCCATTGTTCAAGCGGACATAATCAAGAAGGAATCGGCATTAAATAGCAGTAGGCATGGAGAAAATTGGTTTAGCACATACAAAAACGGACTTTCTTGATAAATTAAGCAGATATGATACAGTTGAAAAGGTTTTACACAATACAACCTGTTTAAAGACAAGAAATAATAACACACACTGCAAATGGTATGCTAGTTCGACTATAGCCTAATTTTCTCTCTTGCATAAAAGGAAAACTACCAAGAAAAGAGGAATAGAAGAAAACTGTGCATCTTCAATTTTGTCTCACCTTGAGTGCAAACGCAATTATTTAGTCAGAGGCACTACGCAAAGAAGGACTGCCTCATTGATGGAAAGAAAATGGTATTTATTTTGTAGAGCAGAGCCTGTCGACACCTGAGATTCACATAAAACTTGAAGAAGTGTTATCCGCCTTTAAATTCAATTCCAATGGCGTCACCACTGAACACGGCGTCACGAACATCAGAGTTCAAAGTACCAATCAGGTCAATGCATAAAGTTTCGACTATCGTAGACGTATCTTCGACTCACACAAACAATAGCTTGAACATATGTGGTGTGATTATCGAACGTTAACGTTTCAATTTTTTGTGCAAGTCATAAAATAACACCGACAAACCGTAAAATGATGCAATTTCCGTAAATTTTACGGATAAACCGTAAAAGTTGGCAGGTATGAGGATGGATTACATTGTTGGTTTGCAATATTCTGCCGGTTATTAGAAGTCATCAATGTACGTGGAGTTGAAGGACCAGGTACAGCCTCCTCGCTCATTTTTATAAGAACACTATAACGAACAACACTCACGAATCAACAATAAAGACACAATGGCTACGGTGCATATTGCTGTTTACGTCATTAAGGTTGGTAGAGTGCATAAACATTCCGGAGATGCACGAACGCAGCTGACTTCTGCCGATTGCACAGGGCTCGGGTAAAATTGCGAGGATAATACAAACAAGTAGTGCTCCTATAAAAATGAAAACAAATTATAATACTAAAATTTCAAGTCACTTACAGGTCGAGGGCCGAAATTGAAGGCGGATCGGCAATGAATTCGAACTCTGGTGGTGGGTCCTTGGGAATAAAGGGCTGCTCGGAAACCTGCTTCAGGATCTCCTGTTGCTTCTGCTGCTGCGACGGAGCTAGGGCGGCCGCCTTCGGAGCACTCGGAGGGCCACTCGGCTCTTGCCCTAAGCACATGCCACATGTTAAATACAACTGCCCACACACAGTCACAAGTATGAAAAAATGGATTGATTTAACACTAGAAGTACCCGACCTAGTAGTACCATGTAAGTCATTTTTTACCCTTAGTAGGAAACTATCATTTTATTGTTAGTTGGAGGTGTTTTAGGGTTTCACCATGTTCGTATTACATTCAAGAGACTCAGGTGCAAGAAAAATATAATTTGTTCCCAGAATAAAACTTTCACTCTGCAGCGGACTGTGCACTGATATGAAACTTCCTGGCACATTAAAATTGTGTGCCGGAACTGGGACTCCAATGTGGGACCTTTGCCTTTCATAGGCAAGCGCTCTACCTCTGAATTATCCTGACAAGACTTACGGTCCATCCTCACAACTTTACTTCCACCAGTACCTCGCTTCCTACTTCCCAAACTTCACCCAAGTTCTCCTGCAAACCTTGCAAGACTAGCAAGAAACATCCCTTAGGCTGTGGCTAAGCCATGTCTCCACCATATCCTTTCTTCCAGGAGTGCTAGTCTTGCACGGTTCGCAGGAGAGCTTCTGTGAAGTTTGGAAAGAAAGAAAGGATATAGTGGAGACAAGGCTTAGCCACAGCCTAAGGGAAGTTTCCGGAAACATCCCTTAGGCTATGGCTAAGCCATGTCTCCATCATATCCTTTCTTCCAGGAGTGCTAGTCTTGCAAGGTTCGCAGGAAAACTTCTGTGAAGTTTGGAAAGTAGGAGTTGAGTTACTGGCAGAAGTAAAGTTTTTAGGACGGACCTTTAGTTGTGTCCAGATAGCTCAGAGGTAGAGCACTTACCTACGAAAGCAAAGGTAACAGGTTCAAATCCCGGTTCTGGCATATAATTTTAATCTGCAAGGAAGTTTCAATATAAATTGTTATTTTAACATGCATAGTTCTCACTAAAAAGTAAATTTCAGGAGTAAATGTTATTTTATTTAAATTTTACAGAAGAAACTCCAGTCTTCCATCAAATATCATTAAAACAAGTAAATAAAATAATTTTACAATCTAGCCCTATAAATAGAGATTTAAACAGACCCAAAACATATAATTCATACAATTTCTAATAGTATTTGAAGGAAGCACAGAAGAAATATACGAATACATAAAAACTAAAGTGAAAAACGTAGCATCAGAGGTGCTGGGCATAAAAGAAAACAACCCCAAACGTGCAGCAGAGTGGTGGTCAGAGGAAATAGAAACATCAGTTAAAGAAAAACGAAATGCATTCGTTCAGTGGTTGAATGATAAATCTGAAGGAACAAGATCTAAATACAAGGAAAAAAAGAATGAAGTGGAAAAGAAAATAAGGTTAGCAAAGAATGAAGCATGGGAAAGAACATGTGCCAACGTTAATAGTAAACTGGGTTTTGGGAGAGCGAAAGAAGCATGGTCAGTATTAAAAGCGCTTCGACAAGATACAAAAGGCAAATCCAATCTTCAACTGGTAACACAAAAGGAGTGGGAAGAATATTTCAAAAAATTATTGAATGAGGACAGAGACGAATATCTAGAGGAAGGAACAGTGGAAGAAAATGAACATCATGATGATGAGATCCAAATTTCAGAAAGTGAAGTACTTCAGGTCTTAAGGACAGGAAAGAATGGTAAATCACCTGGACCAGGGAATATCAATATGGAGTTTCTGAAGTACGGTGGTGACAAAATTGTAAAACTGATTTTGCAGTTATTCAATAAAATGATACATGGAGATTCTGTACCTAAGGAGATGAAACTGGGTTATATTAGTACCATATTTAAGAAAGGGGATCGCAAAATTTGCTCGAACTATCGAGGAATTTGTGTTACAAACACACTAATGAGGATTTTTGGGAAAATAATTAAAAATAAACTGGAAAAAAATTTTAGAACCCAACAAGAACAATGCGGTTTCACAGCTGGTAGATCATGTGTAGACCATATTTTCACATTACGACAGATTTTGGAGAAACATAGAGAAAAATCGAAAAATGTTGGACTTATTTTTATAGATCTAGAAAAAGCATATGATACTGTTCCAAGGAAACTACTCTGGAGAGCACTACATATGGCAAACATAAATACTTCTTTAATTAAAATAATAGAACAGATGTATAAAGATAATATTTGCCAAGTGAAAATTGGTAATACACTTTCACAGAAATTTAGAACAAGCAAAGGTCTGTTGCAAGGCTGTCCCATGTCACCAACATTATTCAAAATCTATATAGATATTTGTCTGAGAAAATGGTCACAAAAATGTAATAGTATGGGACTAGAAATCAGAGATGGAGTTTATCTACATCATTTATTATTTGCTGACGATCAAGTCGTCATAGCACAAGACGGGGAAGATGCAAACTACATGTGTAATCAACTAGCAATAGCATACAAAAATTGGGGTCTGAAGATTAATTATCAAAAAACAGAATACTTGACGAATGATCCACATGAACTACGCATAGAGGGAAAGAAAATAAAAAAAGTTAACACTTTCTGTTATTTGGGGTCCATTTTAGAAACTGAGGGAAAATCCGACTCAGAGATTAATAAAAGAATTAGCAGCGGAAGAAAGGTAATTGGAATGCTCAACTCAGTCCTATGGAGCAGAAACGTGATGAACAGAACAAAAAAAATCATATATAAATCTATATTTGAGAGTGCAGTTCTGTACGGAGCGGAAACCTGGACCATAAACCAGAAGCACAGTAAGAAACTACAAGCCGTAGAGATGGATTTCTGGAGAAGATCGGCCAGAATTTCCAGGAAAGAAAAAAGAAGAAACACCGAAATAATAAAGAGGATGGGAATAATAGAAAGAATAGATGAGGTGATGGACAGGAAGAAATTACGGTGGTACGGACATGTACGAAGAATGGAGGACAGCAGAATACCGAAGCTGGTACTGGAGTGGCAACCTGAGGGGAGAAGAAGAAGAGGACGACCTGTGACCACCTGGATCAAAAATGTACAGCTCACAATGAATAGACTGGGCGCAGAAGAAGAGGACACACAAGATAGACACACGTGGAGAAATATAGTGAATAATTAGTGTAAAACCTTACGTACTATGTGTATTCATTTCTGGGGGTATTAGTATGTTGGAGGGAAACCTCTGTAATGAGGACAATCTCAATAAAAAAAAAAAAAAAAAAAAAAAAAAAAAAAAAAAAAAAAAAAAAAAAAAAAATTTACCTTCTTCAGTTATAAGGCAATTGCCAAGTATTTGTAAATATGCAAACTGTTTTCTTTATCATTGTAATAAAGGATTCAAAAAATACAACAAAAATCAATTTCAGTCTATTATTGTAAGTGTTTGGAAATATTTAGAAACAAATAGTTGACAGGTTCCTCTTAACTGGGGTAGACTTGCAGCTGAGACGTTACAGAAGCATTTTGACTTGGCAGATTTTGCACACGTACTTGTTGCACTTGAAACATATGTTCTGTGCCCCCCCCCCCCCCTTTTGTTGTTTGTGGAAATCTTGGATTTTAAAATTCCATCCATCTTCATATTGGTCAGCGCCATCGCTGAATGCTTTCAAAGGGAGATTCACTCCCATCTACAGTTTGTAAGAGTCAGCAATACATTCTCGCTTTGCCATCTTCTTACATGTATGTAACTTAAAACTTGTGTGAGCACTGATCATTGCAAGGTCACAGTTTCTGGGAGCTTCCTCTCAGTATTGTTATTGACCTGAGATCCAGGAGGTTCGTTACTTAGAACAAAGATTCATAAATGGGACACCTAAGTAACAGAACAAAGATAAGACAAAGTGAACTGTGCGCATATTGCTTCGAAAACTTGCGCAGAATGGTACATATGTATTTACATTGCGCAAGAGATAAATTGTCATCAGATGATTCCTATTATTTTTTACTGTTCATTTGATGCATCTGAAATACTTGATCAACAGGTTCCACTGTAACAAGATCGTCATCCTCTGTGCTCGTCTCGCTACTGGATTCGTCACAAGATTGCATCAGTGAAATATAGATAGCACAGAATCACAGTACATGTAAGAATCAATTGTCTTGCTATCACTGCTTAAATGACTGGAACTCACGACAATACACACAAGCTGACGTTGCTGCTACTACGAAAGAATCAGCCCACAAGCCTTGACCAAAGACAAAGATATGGAGAGAAGAAACCTCTAAGGGCAACACGCCTGATATCTGCTGTCATGTCAAAACTATTTGTAGTGCCTCAGATAGAGGTAAGATTAGTTTGTGGCTTGCCAGTATCACTTCAAAGGTCCGAATGTCGCCAGTCCACAGAAAACTGCACTGATATAAGGTGTGGCTCGATCTACAAATTTGTAGTATTTCATGTTATTTTTGGCCCAAAATGTCGTAGCACACTCCAACATCTTGTGAATAGCTTTGAGGCACCCCAAGAAACAATTTCATGTCTAAACACTGGTGTCATTAACGCCAAATTATGATGAACTATGTATGGGTCAAAAATGCCCCACATGGTACTACTGGTATAACAGATAAATTTTACATACTTCTAGTTGGCCCAGGGGGATGAAATTTTGGCGAGTTATACAACTCCATAAATGAAACTTCCTGGCAGATTAAAATTGTGTGCCGAACCGGGACTCGAACCTGGGACCTTTGCCTTTAGCTGGCAAGCGCACTAACGACTGTGCTATCCCAACACGACTCATGATGCCGCCTCACAACTTTATTTCCGCCAGTACCTCGCCTCCTACTTTCCAAACTTCACAGAAGCTCTCCTGTGAACCATGCCATGTCTCCACCATATCCTTTCTTCCAGGAGTGCTAGTCTTGCTTGGTTCACAAGAGAGCTCCTGTGAAGTTTGGAAAGTAGGAGGCGAGGTACTGGCGAAAGTAAAGTTGTGAGGCGGCATCGTGAGTCGTGTCGAGATAGCACAGACGGTAGTGCCCCTGCCAGCGAAAGGCAAAGGTCCCAGTTCCGGCACACAATTTTAATCTGCCAGGAAGTTTCATATCAGCGCACACTCCGCTGCAGAGTGAAAGTTTCATTCTGGTAACTCCATAAATGATTAAAAGTCACAAGAGGGTTCGGTGCTACAACAGATATGGAGGGTTGTAGGGTACTTTAAACAACCCCAGGGTACTTCTAGTGTTAATAAAAAAACTAAAAGCAGCAGCAAATAAAAGAATATAGCAGTTCATTTAGCATCCCAATTTTTGTGTAAAGTATTTAAACAAAGAAAAAAAAAGACTTTTTCATCCTTTGTAAATAAAAATATAGAAAAATTACACAAAAGTGTTCATAGAATGTTTTGATGTTACACCTTGGGGCAACAAGTAAAGTGAAGTAAACACACTGGCATATAAGATACACTCCACTTTTAATCATCATCATCATCATCATCATCATCAGAGACCGATTATGCCTTTCAGCATTCAGTCTGGAGCATTGTACCTCTAATAAAATTCCTCCATGATCTCCTATTCAATGCTAACATTGATGCCTCGTCTGATGTTATGCCTTTCACTTCAAAATCATTCTGCACCGAATCTAAGAACTTTCTTCTTGGTCTACCTCGACTCCTCTTACCTTCCACTGACGAGCTCATGAGTCTTAGGTAACCTTGCTTCTCCCATGCGAGTAACATGACCCCACCATCTTAGTCTGTTCGCTCTAACTGCTTCATCTATGGTGTTCATTCCCAGATTTTCTTTGATTTCCTCATTATGGACACCCTCCTGCCATTGTTCCCATCTATTGGTACCTTCAATCATTCTTGCTACTTTCATATCTGTAACCTCTATCTTATGAATAAGGTAACCTGTATCCACCAAACTTTCACTCCCATACAACAAAGTTGGTCGAAAGATAGAACGGTGCACTGCTAACTTAGTCTTGGTACTTACTTCCTTCTTGAAGAAGAGAGTAGATCTTAGCTGAGCACCCACTGCATTAGCTTTGCTGCACCTCGATTCCAGTTCTTTCACTATGTTGCCATCCTGTGAGAAAATACATCCCAGGTACTAGAAACTGTCTACCTGTTCTAACTTTGTTCCTCCTACTTGGCACTCAATCTGTTTAAATCTCCAGAATGAAACTTCACTCTGCAGCGGAGTGTGCGCTGATATGAAACTTCCTGGCAGATTAAAATTGTGTGCCGGAACCGGGACTCGAACCTGGGACCTTTGCCTTTCGCGGGCAAGCGCTCTACCGACTGTGCTATCCCGACACGACTCTTCTCCCACAGACATGACTTTTGTTTTGGAGATGCTGATCTTCATATCATAATCCTTGCACCTCTGAGCTCTGAAATATTAGTTTGCAACCTTTCAATTGAATCGGCCATTACAACTAAGTCATCCGCATATGCGAGACTGCTTATTTTGTTTTCACCTATTTTAATCCCGCCCTGCCAGTCTACTGTTTTCATCATACCTTATACAGCTATTTCAATGTAATTGCAATACATACGTTCATAGACATCAAATATCTAAGGCAGTTCCTGCAAGCAGTTTTCTCACTAAATTTCTTGGCAGTTTATGTTTATTCAAATGGATATTTTGCTTTATGCTGCATACAGTATGCGGTGACTATGACGCAATGTTTGATAAGAGTGTCGTAAAGTCTTACAACATTGCCACCTAGGTGGCACTGCTTACAATCGCTCCCATCAGCCACCGTACTGAGTATCAATTTGCGTGCCAAGTAGGGGGGTTTTCATGTTTAAAGTGGCACGTTTTGAGAATTTATTGTGAAGTGCAAATATTTATGTAAGTATTTTTGTGATGTTCCATAAATTGTGAGGTTCCCATCTGTGCACTGTATGAGACACAGATGCTGTTCAAATGTCACAAAAAATACTTTTTTTTTCCTTTTAGTAAATTATTGTTTTCCTATAGTCGCTTGCGACAAAGTTGCCGAAAAAAAGTGCCATCCTAATAACATGGGCAACAGACAATGCAGTTCTACCCTTCTCTCTGATGATTAGGTGTTTTTAATGTGAGCACCGAAGGTGCAAATTTTTGGGCTGAGACTTGTGATCAATAGTACATTCTGTTATCTGCAATCTACGAGGATAACTACAGATCATTTTTTTTTATCTACAATACAGAAGTATTAAGATATCTCGTATATGGGTTTTCTGATATGCTGACGTCATGGGTCAAAGCTGACGGGGTGGTATCCCAGTTTTCAGTTATGCCTGCAATTGAAGAACTTCGGCCTGAAATGGTAGATATCTAACATACAACTGTAAATCAATTGAGTGTTTCTTAACCGGAGATTCGGGCACTACGCGCCGTCACAAACTTAAAAAAACTTCTTGTTTAACCTACATCTAACCTTTCACTTTCAGAAAAAAGTTATCTGTAGCATGGCCTTAAGAAGGTTAGATTTAGGTCAAACAAGAAGTTTATTTTTAGTCATGAGGGCGCATAGCGCTGTATCTTCGGTTTGGAAACACTAAATCGATTTACAGTTACACTCTTGGAAATCACCGATATTTCTTTTGCTATTTCAAATGGCAACCACATATTGAGTCGGAAAAGTATAAAAAATATATAAAATACAACACTATCAAAAATACAATTTAAATCAACCACTTTGGGTTTGTCATATCGAATGTGGAGCAAGAATTGAACGTGTGATAATATATTGATCACAATGCCGTTTCCTTCAATGTACACAGGTCCTAGGAAATTACCCCGGTGAGTATATTAATTATCCTCGAAATAAACATTATAGAAGGAAACTTTTCTGGTGGGATAAAAAGGTATAAAAAATGTATTTAAAAAAATAGATAACTTACCCAAAGCACAGAATCGCCGACAGATACAAATAAAAAGACACATACAAACTTTCACGGTCATTGGTGGCTTCTTCCTTAAAACCCCTATCCTTCCTTCCTCTTTTCCTGAAGAATTATCCTCATAAGTAATACATGTTTACAAACCATAAAGACTAAAGCCATTTCTTATGGGCTCAATGACTGCCTTCACCTCTTGTCATCCATTGCCAACGACTACATGTCAAGTGCCAGTGGTATATGAATAAACTGCACTTTCACCCAAGGATGTGTGCACAATGTTTAAACAATCAATAATGAGTGCAGACAGGTCCTGGAGTTGTAGTGGGGCTATGGGCAAGGGAACGAGGAATTCCCACTCACCAACTGGAGCATTGTACGATTTCTGGTGGTGTGTAGTAAATGATACCGTAAGCATTTTTGTTCCACCTCCTCTTTTAAGGTGCAAAATGCCAGTCGGTGATTTCCAGTCATAAATCAACAACTTTTACTCTCAAGAAAGTGTTTGGCAATTGTGTCTGGATCCGTACAGACTGCTATTTGTGGAAGAGCCAGGTACTCACAATGAAATGATAAATCTGAATTTAAAATTTAAACCTATAATTATAACAATAAACATGTCAACTGATGAACAGGCTACTAGCAAAACAAAAACCTACCTAATATTGGCACACTAGGGATGTTGCTATTGTTGCCCTGGCATTTTCCACTTGACCAATGTTTGGTTGCCGCAACCCTTTTAAATTGAGTAACACTGGTAACTTATTAAATAACTAAATAATGGTACCAATGTTTAGCATAGGCAGTATTTTTTAATTTTTTTTTAAGGTTTTACTCATCCAAAACCTCTTAATTTCCACATAGTGTCATTAATTTCATTTATTTTTTAATTTTACAATTAGTATTTTTAAACTTTTTTTTCTTAAGATTGTCACAAATTTGTGTAATGTATATTTCTGATCTCTGCTCCCTGTGTTACCTATTCCCCCCACCCCCTGCTGCATATATGTTTAGGCTGGTATTACACTGTCAAATTATTGGACAAAGAATTGGACGAAAAAATTGGATGAAATATTGGTCATATTTTTTGACAAAGAAATTGGATGAAACGCAAAAGGGGATATTACACTATCATCCAATATTATGTCAAATTTCCTTCAAAATGGCGGTGGAAAAAAGAAAAGGAAACGCACTTGGATGAAACCGTGGGTGTCAGGGCGAGATAAATAAAATTTGTTACGAGGCCGGGAGGATTTTCCTTTTGTATGCTGTCGGCAGAACAGCCAGGTCGTTCACTGCTAATTATTTTGTCGCTCTTCATCATTCACAGTTTGCAATAGAGTAACAAAAAGGCTGACTCAAACAGTGTATACGAATAAGATTGTTAAGTTGATAAAGCAAGTTTCATTAAATAATGTTTTAAATGGAAAATGTGAACACTGACAAAGAGGATAATCTGAATTGTTAATGATGTTATTAACAATGTAAACATTGCTGATAAAGTAAATAGGCTCTATTTATTTCCTTACAAAAATTGGCTGACGTATTTATATGTACATAGATTTGCTTGCAAACAGATGTCGATGCTTCGAAAGTTGTTTCATTTCCCAGAACTTAGCACACCACATTACCAAAATCATACATTCTAAAATCTGCTTCGGCCATATTAAGATTTAGGGGTATTACTTCCTCAATTCCGATAGTATGACTTTTATACATCACGGATTGTAACTCAACCTCACTTTTGCCACAGGGTATTGGGCTACACGAATTGACGTGACGGACAGTGTGAATTGGCCTTATCACCTGTTATACAACGCCCCATCTGATGTTTTTAAAATTTTGTTGTTGCTAGAAAACACTATACAAACATTCCACTACTAGCCATGTTTACGAATACAAACGTTATGTCCACGAAATGTGGACAGCTGTAGTGGCAAGGAAGCTGTATATACTAGCACTCCAAGCGGTCACATTTCTCACTGCAGGAAACAGAAGACGAGCGATTTCTTTGATCAAATCTAGGCCGAGGCCTTAGATTGGATGAAATATTGGACGTGTTTCCATTACACTACGTTCAATTTTTCTTTGTCCAATTCTTTGACAAATAATTTGATAGTGTAATACCGGCCTTATGCTTATTTTAAATGTTTTTCCTGTATCATTTTTTAGTTATTTATCATAACGTCAGTCAAACCCAATGAGTTGTGCTCCACTCTTCAGTATTCCCCAATAAATCAATAATCACAAAATAAAACTAGTTAAATTTTGATTACATTAGTGACAGCACAGAGTGCAACTGTTGGCAACCAAATCGTCACCATACAAGGACAATTAATTTACTCACTGGAGGGGGTTTATTTAAGAAAGTGCCAACCACAGAGCCGGAACAGTATTAATTATTTACTTCACAATCTACACAGTTTTCAAGGAACATTCAAATGCCATTGCCAACACTAGCATAAGAAGCTGACGACGCCATAAGTAAAATTGGCTCACCTGTAGTTGGGGATACTGCCCGTCAGATTTGACCCATGACTTCATCGCAGCGCGATAGTTATGAAGTGCGTGCGTGTTTGTAGAAGGCGTGAGTGATTATGTGGTGGTTGAGTTAAAGGCGGTAGTTTGTTTACAAACAAAACAGATTAATATTTTGTGTTTAAAAAGTTATCTCTAGCTTCTCTCTGATGGTTAGGTGTAGGTGAGTCCCGGTTCCAGCTCACAATTTTAATCTGCCAAGAAGTATTGCTGCCAAAAAGTACTACTGTATAAAAGTCTGAAATTAAGTATGCCCGATTTTTTTACACACCTACAACTCTTACGATATCATAAGGTGAACACAAAACTCACAATTTTGGTAATAAGATTCACCAGATCGCCCTCTATTAAGGTTTATTGCGACCATGTCTGTATGAGATTTTCAAATAGCTAATTTGCGGCAATCTGTCATTAAAATAAAATTAATAAAAAAAACTGCTTTAGTGTGCACATGCAGATTTCGACAGTGCTACACCAAAATTAAAATGCGATAATGGTTCTATGCAGCGTTCAAAGGCAATGCTTAGCACACTTATATAAAAAATGTATGCGTTGGGAATAGCAAGCCCCTTGCCGAAATCACCTATTTGAAAATCATTTGGGAAATTTCATGGAAACAACTACAACATACATAAATTAATTAAAATATAAGCAGTCAATAACCACTACTGGACGATCTCACAAGCACTGTTTTTATAATGTCTTACCTCTACCTTCCCTAAAATCCTTAACCTTATGCTGATAGTAGGCATGATATGGATCTCCAAAGTTCAAGAAGTTAAACTTAGGGTTGCCAATTTCATTTTGCCGAATTCTAGCTTCAAATTCTGGACCATTTCTGGCAACAAAACTAGCAGTTTTGTCAACAATATCTGTAAAATAATATTAAGGAAACACAAACCTGTAGCAGTATTTCAGAAACATGTAATAAGACAATTTTCGCCATGAAAGGATACTCCTCACTTCAGGAGGTGGGTAAATAATCCCTACGATTGGTTGTGTTGACGGAGTTGTGTCAGTTTCCTGTTGCACCTCAGGCGCGGGGGGCGGCGGTGGAGGTGGCGGGGGTGGAGCTAGCACGTCTATTGACGGCATTTTTCAAAATTTAGTATAAATACGTCACTATTTCATATACACTTCTTCTACCCAAAACAACGCAATAACACTGTGCGTCAAAGATACTACAGCTACGTACATTAGGACCAAAGAGTTTATTTTACAGCAAGCATGAATTTCTTGCATGTGAATGTGCAGTAGCCACAGGTAACAAACTATACGCGCAAAAATCTGTATAAATGTTTGTGCACACCAATCAATGTGGACAAGTGCTTAGTTGGCTGCATATTCCCGCCTTCTGTCAGTGTAGGAAGTAATATTCAGTAATATACAGACTATAGTGACACTAGCGAGCAAACACGGTCTTTTTCGAAGCCTATATTTATCAATTATGGAGGAAATTCTATTATGTCACTATTTTTTTTAGAAAAAAACCAAATGTTAACGACATGAATGAAAGGATCTAGGAAGTGGCTACATGAGCGAAGGGAGTTGTCACATGTGATTTTACTCACTTAGTATCAGGACAAAATTGGCGCCATTATTTTCGAATGGAAGTGAAAACTTATACTTATCTTTTGACAATGATAACTCCTCGTATAATACATAAAGATACGTGTATGAGGAGAGCAATTTCTCAACATGAGCCACTGACAGTAATATTAAGATTCCGGGCTACAGGAAGTAGCTACAAAAACATCGAATTTTCAACAGCGATTTCCAAGCAACCATTATTTGAAATCATTTTTAATCACTCAGGAAGCTAAGGTTATCAAAGTACCATAGAGCTGATCTGTAAACTTTGTCTCCTCCTGCATCGGATCTAAGAGATTTTGAAACGTTCGACAGTTCTCTACAATATACAGTTCGCAATGATTTTTTTAATAACAGATTCCTTAGCAGCACGATTAACAAATCGTAATCTCTTTGTGAGATAAATGTATGCTGCTGCCTTTTGGTCTCTATTACTATATTCCTTAGTTTTCTTTTTCCATACACAACTATGGCTTTAATAATTATTAAGAAATTCGGCAGTGAATTCCCTACATCGTAGGTGAAAGGAAACAGCCCACTTCCACATGTCAACTTACTCATAAGTTACAAAAGTTCAAATGCGGTGAACTTTATTGCAAGTTGTCGCTTCCCCCACCATCGCTTATGAGCTTCAGGAACTGGCGATTGGTGAATCTGCTCTTATTATCCTCTGGCTCGTTCGGCAGAGCGGAACACGTATCATTTGTTTATGTACTTCAAGATTTTGCGTGATGCCAAAATAATGACCTTAGTCTTTAGCTACGTAAATTAATACTTTATAAAGTGACAAATCTCCATAAATAATGGAACATCAATTTAAAATTAAGCTACTCCTTATAACTATTTATTTGTAGAGTAACGCAACATCGTTTTATGACGAAACGAATTTAGAAACATTGAAACAGGTTGTCAATTTGCTGACTTTCATAGTAGTGGATGGCAGTTAATATTGTAAATGAACGTATATTTTGCTTCAATAGAGGTCTAATAATAATTTATCATTGATCTTAAACATTCTGGTCAAATGGCAATTTATATGTGTATTTACAAGTATGCCTACTCTTGACCGTCATAAAAATCTTACATGGATATAACAAAATTGATATCGGCATTAATATTGTGTAATGACTGTTCTTAGATTGGTTACAAAATTAAGCAGGTAGTTAATCAGTAAAACAATGTATTTTTATGGCACTTGTGATGTATCAGAAACTAGACTTATCCTTAAAAAGCTGAATTATTGAGACAGAAATCTTACTGTCCACTTAACCCATAAGCAAACATGTGGAGTAAACTATACCCCACTGTAGCTTTGGTTCGATGGTAGCATTGTTAGACAAATTCTACAACAATGGCCTTCCACATACCATTCAAACATCTGTTTGTCCATGTCATAATGTGTACGTTCCTCAGTTCTATACATTGTGTTGCTGAATAAACATGTGTCTTCAAGTGCTTGGGTGAAAAATAACCTGCACGTGTGCTAATGTAGCCTTTGTAGCCATTGAACTTTGAGAATGGTTTGCAGATTTTAACATCATAAAGAGATGGGATCATATGCAGAACATTGTTGAAATGAATATGAGATAAATAATGAGTCTGAGAACAAAAATGACCACATTTCAGAGATTGATCATAACATAACTACTGGAGCAAGAGGTAGACGGTGATGAGTCAGAAACTGAACTGCAATATCTGAAGTAACTATAACGGAAAGGATGGCACTCCGTGAAAAAAATTTGCACCTCCCAGAAATGTGCTGACAAGATCTTGTTATATAGTGAGTCATCGTCAAGGCTGCAGAGGCTCAGTTCAAGAAGCAAAGTCGGCACTGGAAATTTGGTCATGCTTCATAAATGATGAAATTGGCAATGAAATAGTACATTTTACCAACATATGCATCTCCTCCATCCAGGGAAGCTTCAGTAGAGAACGAGACGCCATGGTTAGAGATTCTGCTGAAATAAAAGCTCTGTTCGTGTTTTTATACTTTGCTGGAGTTATGAGATTATCTAAATGTTAAACATTTTGATGGTCATTGGATGGAACTGGCCATATACTCTGTTTTATGGACTTTTGAACGTCTGGGATAAACTCATGAGTGGTGTACATAGGGAAGCGTTCTTTTGATGGAGCCTGTCATTCGACGAAATTTCCTAAAGGAACTAGCTCTGGAGCTAGTCGTTCTACATTGAAACATTTGCCATTACCCATAAAGTCTGCTGTGATATCCATCACTTTAGTGGAAGAGCCAAGACAGAAGAAACCAAGATTGTCTTGTGGGAAATGTGAAGTGTGTTCCAGGAAAAAGGACGCGAAGTCCCAAACTATCTGCAATATTTGCTGCAAATTAACATGTAAGGAACATTCAGTTCCAGTTTTTGAAGAATGTATTGACAGTGAATCTTATTAAATATAAAAGACAAACTTTTCATAAAATGATGTCTTTGTGAGATTTAATTTTCGTTGTAATTAGAAATGATTGTTATATCCTAAATATAATTATATACTACTTCAAAAATACTCTAATGTTGTCATTTGTACATAAACATTCCAATTTCTCGAATATTTTGATGAAAATAGATATTTTTTTCTGACTGGGGTAAAAATTACCTCAAGCATGTCGTAGCGTCATAAAAATTCGTGCGTGTACTTAAGGGTAGTACTGCAGGTAGTACAGATACAAATCTTATTTTGATTGCATTGTAGATGACATATTTGTTTAATTGTTTATTTAGCCTGATCAGATTAGGGCCATCAGGACCTCTCTCACATCGGACTAGGGTTTTACACATACAGTACTTTCTTACATGTGAGTTACCTATAATATAACGATGATTTTAATAGTTAAACAATTAATAACACAGATTGAATACATGTAAAAGGATGTAAATAAATAGTATTGACTTAACGCTAATAGGATTAATACTAGCAGTATCACTGAGACTCCTTCTGCTGCTGCTGCTGATGTTATAGTAGAAATAACAACATTGATATTAGCAGATACAAGATGTACTTTTGAATATATAGAAACTGGTTATGGCCTGGCGAATTCTGACAGAAGGAAGTTAGGAAAGCTGTACCTGGAGAGGGCAATAGCAATCGGAGAATATCTGGAAGGAGGAATGGATGCGACATTGTAACAGGAGGGTAATAAAGACTTACGTAATTATTGCTTTAGTAGATAATCCATTAACTGTCTTTTGAAGCTGGCAGTGTTCTTCAATTCTCTGATATAGTGAGATAGATTGTTCCAGAGTCTGGTTCCTACTACTGAAAAGAATTTTGAGAAAATGGCTGAGTGATGGATAGGGGCAGAAATGGTTTTGCTCTGACAGGAACGAGTATTTCTGTTATGTTGAACAGATAAAAGTGTTAAGGTCGAGGAAAGATATAAGGGACAATGTACGTTCATAAGAGAGTAGAGGAAGTAGAGTGTATGAAAATCTCTGCACTTGTCAACACGGAGCCAGGATAGTTGCTTATAAGATGGTGAAATATGATAAAACAGACGAATGTTACATATATATATCGAACGCAGGCATTCATGATTAGTTCTAGACATCGTGAGCTTTCCAAAGAATATAACAACACTGTAATCAATAATTGGAATTCTTTTTAAGATCGAGATGAAAAAACTTCTTAAGGCCAATTCACACTGGCCGTCACTTCACATCACATCACCGTCCGTCAGAACATTCCGCAATGTATTTCTAATGGCGGCATTCACACTGTCCGTCACCGGACCGTCACGTCACGTCACATCAACGTCCGTCAAGATTTCTCGGGAAGAATGTTTTGACGGAACGGCCGTCTGCTAACATCGGAAGTTAACCTATTTTCGTCACGCGAATTACGTGTTGCAGTCGACGATTGCACTGTTTATATGCAAATGTGTCTTATTCATCTTTGTGTTGTTGATTACCTCGTTTTAGGGGTAAATCGAAAATGTTTCATGACGACTTAAATATTTTTGTCAATTGAGGGTCCCCTTAAAATTGAGGTCGGATATCTGAAACCAAAAAATGGTTTATGTTACGTAACATTGTAACAGAAACGACTGCAGCAAACTGTTTATTTGAATGAGATTGTAATTTGATTACGCATTTTTCATTAAATAACACTTTAAATGAAAATGTCAGTTCTAATGAAAGACAAAAATTCAGTTGTTTACGACGATATTAACAATTTCAGCGAGCAAGTCGTAATGGTTAAAGTATACAGGCGCTATTTATGCTCTTACAAGTATGGTTTGATGTCTTCATATTTTTTATTTTTTCGCTTGAAAATAGATGTCGATGTCTTGAAATGTTGTTTCAGCTCCCAGTAAGTTGGCCATAAACATACACTGTAAAGTTTTCTTTGGCCGTTAATAACATTTATCGTTGTTGTTCCCCCTCTCTAGTATTAAACTATGACTTTCTACATAACAGATCGCCACTCATAACCTCACTTTCAACATCGCATATTGAGATGGACGAATTGACGTGACGGACACGGACAGACAGTGTGAATACAACTTGACGTGATGTGACGTTGACGAGACGGACAGTGTGAATTGGCCTTTATATCTCTGTAGGGCTTGAAGAGATGCTGATGCCTTCCTACACACTGCGGCTGTGTGCTCAGCATTTAGTTTGTCGTCTATTATCACTCCCAGACTTTTAGCCGAGGGCGAAAAATAGGAGGTGTGCCATTTAATATTAATGATGGTAGAGATTCACAGTATTTGTGGTTAATGAGCCTAGGGTAACCTACCAGAATCGCTTGTGTTTTACTTGAATTGAACTTTAATCCTATATTCTGTGTCCATTTTGATAGTGTGCATAGGTCAGAATTAAATTTCTCTATTTCTGTGGTCAGGTTTTTTGGTTTTGCACTTAGATACAACTGGAGGTCATCGGCATACATGTGATATTTACAAAAGGACAAAACAGATGATATTTCATTCAAGTACAATGAGAAGAGAAGTGGACATAATACCAAGCCCTGTGGTACGGCTGTGACTTTTCGGTGCCGGACATCACACACTGAAGACGCTATGTCAAGTATGAGCGAAACCATTGTATTGCACCTTGAGAAAAATTTAGGCTGCTAAGATTAGCAAGTAAAATATTGAAGTCCACAGTGTCGAAGGCTTTGCTAAAGTCTAAGAAGCACATGATACTTGCCTCTTTTCTATCCATTGCCTGTGTCGGGTCGTCTGTTACTTTTATCAAAGCAAATGTTGTGCTGCGATATTTGCGAAAATCTAATTGGTGTTCGTAAAGAAGTTTATTAATAGTCAAGAAGCTGGTTAGCTGATCATGTACTATATATTCTAGGGTGCTAGAAGAATGCAGCTAGGTCGGTAATCAGTTGGTGCTGTGGTAATGTCCTTTTTTGGCAGTGGCTTAACTAGTCTACGTTTCCATGCATCAGGAAAAACACTTGTGGCTAAGGACTGATTAAATAAATCTGTTATGATGGACAGCAGTGGATCAATAATCAGTTTTATCATTTGGATAGTGATACCATCTCCCCCGGTAGATGCTGATGTAATACACATAAGAGCTTTTTGACTGTAATTCCAGTGACATGCTTA
Organism: Locusta migratoria; assembly: GCA_026315105.1. Lineage (NCBI taxonomy): Eukaryota > Metazoa > Arthropoda > Insecta > Orthoptera > Acrididae > Locusta > Locusta migratoria. The sequence goes on along the minus strand of CM048754.1, from coordinate 110,121,653 downwards.
AAACAAAACTTATCATGGTTACCATCATTTATCCTCATGATATGGTCAATAAGTGTTTGTCTCGTTTGATGATCGATTGTAGTAGTAAGTGTTGTGAAATACTGATTTACTTTCTCAATGGGGACAGTGGTTTTGGCAGCAGCTTTTACTTTGCCTATACCAAGACCACACAGGTTTTTCCAGAGGACAGCCGATCTATTTATGTTGTCGGTTAATGAATGGGCATATCTGAGCTTAGCATTTCTCACAGCCTGACTGACTCTGTTATGTTTCTGCTTGTAAGTGCTGTAATTTTCAGGTGTAAGGTGCGGTTTGTATGTCTGAAGTGCAGTGCCTCTTAGATACATGAGCTGTTCATTAATTAGCCATAGTGCAGGTATCCTTCTCAGTTTTTTGGTTTTGATGTGCACATATTTATCATACAGCTGATTAATTTTCTTAATAATTTTGTGAAGTTTTTCGTTTATGTCCAGAAGGGTGTCAGAGGTTGGCTCGAAAATTATTTCTTGTGCATCAGCTGTCAGTTCAGGTAAGTTGATGTGTCTTAAGTCACGGTATGTAGTTAGCCGTGGTTTCTTCCTAGGGAATTCTAGCAAGTAAGTCATGAAAATTACTTCATGGGCAGACATACCAGGTGCAGATGTATGTGGTTCGAATTACTCTGTCTAGAAAACCTTATTGCAAATATATATATTATAGTATGGCTATCGGCTGTGTGATGGGTGGGTGCAAGCTGAAGTAAGGTCAGATTCGAAGATATAAGCATAAGCTTGAACTTCATACAGGATGGACTGTAATTATATAGGGTAGTAGTTTAGTAGCAATGCTGTTCAGAATGTAATAAATGTATTGCAGTGTATCCAGTAGCCACATGAATATCTAAATTAAAACGACCTGTCATGGTAGCTCACATACATTTATTGGACTTCTGTACATTGCCGGAAATACTGCTCAATACGATAAAGAAATTGGGTTAAACCTTACGGTAGCGGTGGCGATTGTGCTTTATTGGAAGCGAAGCAGAATGGTTGGTTTACGATCATAATGTATTGATTTTATAATGGTATATGCAAGATCTTGTCAACAATACAGTAGCAACAGCATTAAATATTTATTTCCTTGTCAACGTGAAAGAGTTTTTCCCCTCATTCTATGAGAATGAGTCTTCAAAGAACATTTCAACGATGGCTGCAAAGCTTAGCATGTTACAGTACTAACGCCATTCCTAAAAGTTTACTCATATTTCATTATACTGCCAGAAACATTTAATACAAGAATCCAACTTCTATATTCAGCATTAGTCCATCCACTTTTCGTCAGCTTCTGCATAAAATAACAGCTAAAAGGTGTACAACTCCCCACGAAAAATTTCATTACTGGCTATGTTGATAGTTGCATAAATAGCGTTTCATACATGAGTATGTAGGGAGTGGTGGGTGAATACATGTGTAAGAAATTATTTTGTGTGGAAAACCGGCTAAAGGCAGGGAGAATGATAAATTATGCTTTATACTTGGTAACTCATTTGGATAATGGCATTGAAATACTCTGCTGTATTCTTCTAAAGAGTTAATAAATTGATGTATTCTTCTTATACAGTCAGATATTTTTTTTTGTCATTTAGGTCATATGGGGTGATCAGTTCCTAAACTTAACACCCAAAAAATCGAGATATTGCTTACTGCAGAATCTTTGTAGTATTCTTTGTAATGTGGCAAAAGAGTTTCTTCCATAACTTCTCATGTTCCATAGAGATTAAGCACTGAAATTGGCATTCTGTTCCAAAACTTTGTATGTCCACTGCATACTGTGCTCCAAAACTTTGAATGTCCAATGTGAATTTCAAAGTTTATTATGTAAATGTTTACCTCTTACGTCCGTAAAGACTGTACTAAAGCACAGTATGCACAAGCGCTCTTAGAGTGTTAAGCGATTCATTATGGTTTTTAACTCTGAGAAGACTGTAAAGAAAATCTATTAATTTAACAGTTTGCTGCAGAACGAAACAGAGCTATATTGATGATATTTATAACAACATAACAAGCATAAGTAGTGTAACATAACAAATAATCCACTACCAAATATTATGAACCTGATACCATCAAACTCAATTGAATCGTTCGATACCAGTAACTTGACACACCAAATACTTAATTTTAGCTTGTGAAACACGTTTTGACAGTAATACAATTACATAACCTCCATTGTTTTGGGGATCGTCACGAAATATTAAGACAACATATTCACATATCTTTCTCATAAGCAGCTTAAGTGTGTGTCAGTTTCTCGCCAATATAAGTGCACTTGTGCAGAGCTGTTGTCAAGTTCCATAATCAGTTATGGTCATGCACTTGCAACTTATGTGTGTGTCAGTTTGGCGCCAATAGCTATTATAAACGTTTTTCCGTGAAGTATCTGCCAGAGAGTAATGCTCTGTGCTAGGGTTGATCGATATTCATCGCTGTTAGATGGATATTGATGTTAGAATCAATTTTTAAAAATATTTTTAGACCGATGCTATTACCATGAGTGACAGATATATGTTACAACTGGGCAAATACATAGAGTACAACACAGAATACAGATTTATATATACCTATTTCGTTCGTGGCTCGGTGTCCTGGATCATATCAAAATTTAATTAGAGTATCCAGTTGAATCTTGAGGATGGAGTTACCGATGGTCCTGCATTGTATTCATACTACTGTTGTGTTGATGTTTTAGAGAACTTAACACCAATGTAAGAACATTGATGTTTCCCATTAAATACCAATGTGTATCTAACACCGATGAATGTCAATCAACTCTAGCACATAGTATTACACTCTTGCAGTTACTTCATGGAAAAACGATTACAAAAGCTATCCACGACAAAATGACACTCATTACCTGAGCCTGTATTTGGACATGGTCAACTTTATGTTGGCTATTCAAGACTCCGTGAAAGAAAGTGTGAAAAGTTGAAAATTATTGACGGTCGCCTACAAGGAGAGCTTAATAAAGATGGAAAGATTTACATAAGAACTGTTGTGTTCAAAGAAATCTTTGACATATAAATTAAAATTTCATTATTTAAATTACCTTTATTTATTAAGCTAGCAGATATTAGTACATTATTTACGGTATTTTAACACTTTGTAGATATGGAAATCTTCCATTAATAATTTGTGAAAGATAATATACCCATGTAAACTGGTCATCTCATATGTTTTGTGATCTGGTCTGTTATGTAAAAGATTTTGAAGCCTATGAGTTCACTAAGTCACTTGATATAGATTAATACAGATTTCATCACTCATTTGAAACAAAGTGATCATAGTTTAGAGTATTTGTACATTATGGTATTTTTCAGAAAGCACCACAGAATGCAAAATAGATGTTGATAATATTTATCTTGGGTATGCAGCCGGATACCGTCGCCAGCGAGTTAGTGTTCTGCGCTCTCACCTGAAGATGGCAGCCAGTTGGTCTGCTGAAATATCGTGTCTGGTTGACGACGGTATCCAGCTGCATACCCGAGATAAATATTATCAGTTACTACTCCGGGAAAGTCTTTGCAACGACAAAATAGATGTTGTCATGAACTATTAACACACACCTTCTAAATTGTTATTTTCATTTCTTTGTTTATTTATATTTATAACTGTCATTGTAATCTTGTTTCAATGGTTCTAAAGGTCATATCTGTTAATTTCATGTCAAAATTAAATATTTATATATATTATTACAGCATATCCAAAGATAAAATTTATGATTTTACTGTTTCTATATAACCAGATTACAACAAGTCTTAGTTCATATGTTTGTAAAGCTTATGGGATTTAACTAAGGGGTCATCAGTCCCTAAACATACAAACTACTTATGAACTACCTTACACTAATGACAATACAAACATCCATACCTGAGGGAGGATTCGAACCTCTGACATGGGAGGCCGCATGATCCGCAACGTGGCGCTCCAGACCAGTCGGCCACTCCTGCATGGCCCTAGCCTCTTAGCTGACGTCTGGACAAGGTGCTAGGAGCATGTATAGTTTGCAAAAACAGTTTACAAACAACTTGAGGTCGCAGATACTATGTACTTGAGAGTGTAGCAGCCAAAATGGCGGAATGTTTTGTGACTTAATTTTTGAAAGTGAATAAATTAATAATCTGTGCTATTACTGAATTTCGTTTGTCTGCTTCAAATCTGGACCTTTGCCTGTGGGTGAATCATATTCAAAGACAACTAGACCAACTGAATGTAAAATTTTTCATTAATATAATACAGAGATATTGTGTATTTCACGACCGTATTAGTAGATGTTAAAAGTAGACCAGTGTACATAGTAAAAGCTCTATTCTGGTAGAAGGTACACATATAGGAGTTTACTGTTATGGATTTTAGCAGTAAAGTTAGCAAATAAGTCCATGCAAACTACCTACTGGCTACTCCCTGCTGCAAAAACCTTGTTCCCTGCCCCAAATTGACAACTGACTTGGTTCAAATAATTTTAATAACAAGAAGTTGGCAATACAGTGGCCAACATGTGTAGCAGGTCACACCAAATTACACACAGGCATTAATAAACAAGCCACCACAATTAAAGTTATTTCATAAAGGTGGCCAAGAAAAACATTTATGGTGCAATGGAACTTATACATAAAAATAGCATCTGAGCTTGTTCTCAGAACTGATGAAAAACAAAGTGAAATAACAGGGGGAAGGTGCTCGAAAACTACAATTTATGGGAAGTCAAAATTATACTGAACTTGTTTATTCAAATAGAACACAAGCAAAATGGGGAACCAATTTTGTAATACAATAAAAGTGCATCCCTTGTACATGAGTTAATACTGACGATGCCCAGCATTTAATTTAACATAAATTACACAGAACTTAACGCTACTGGGGTGAGGATTTTCAAACAACACTCACTCGCTCACACACACGCAATGCAACAGCGAAACTCAGCAAAATCAGCATGCTGAAACAAGGCAGAAGCAGGCGCCGGTATCGTAGGCGAAATTCAGCAAACCTGGAGGTACCACACAACACAATATACAAGAAAACTGCGAAGATGGCTCTGGTCTGTCGTGCCTGATTTGAGATGGTGCGTGAGTATAGCAAAGTTAAGTTGCATCTAGATTAGACCGCGAGCAAACACGCTAACTGTGACACATGGCTACGTTACAAGATTGCACTCCACTGAGGATGAAGTGGTTAAAAATCGGATTAATTACACAAAATCACAGCGGACTCTTAAGTGGCAATCTGAGAGTAAACTGTCTAGGCACTAGTTATAATATGAGACGATCAATTCCAAAACTGAACTTGTCGATGTGAAGGGAAACAGAGAAAAGTGGGAAAAACTATTAGGTCACTTTATACTGAAATTAAAAATCTATAAAAAATTAATTAATTTCGGAAAATTATTTAAATCAGATATGTGGTAGTTGCTATAAAATACATTGCAGATTTTCATAAATAATTGCAAATGTTTAACGGTCATGTTGACTTTTAGAAATCACAAGCGAATATGTTTAGTTTTGGAACCAACAAACATGGACACAATGAGTTCTGGAATGGATAAAATATAAAAGGTTTCTGGAAATCGTTAAATGTTCCCAATAAATCTTAGAGTATTCGCATTTTAATATAATTAGAAAACAATTACATGAATAAAGTGATTACATAATACAAAATACATATTTTATGATCATTTGTGTCTTAATGCACTTAAAAACAGAAACTACTTATCTGAGTACAAATAGAAAATTGTTAAAATTTTAGTTAGCCAGCTTAAACCTTTTGCATTATTTAAGTATACATTAAACGAATATATAATAAGTGGGGGAGAATTGTAATTTATGACAACTACAATGAAGACATTGTCCGATAGAACAAAATTAAGATGGGCTTTAGACGGCCATTTGAAATACTTTGGACTATTAATGGAGCACCCAAATAAGATGAAATTGTTATTATTAAAGTTATTCGAAATTCAAAACATAATCTGAGACAAATAAGCACTTCTTTCTTTAACGAAATTTTAAAACTGTTTGACTTTATGGTTGCCATGAGATATACTTTGCAATATTGACATAGCATCTGCTGTAACCAAACATGTTCTATGGTTGAAAACAGCTTAATGGTACGAATTACAAAACATTGTTTCAGTGAAACACAACATTAAATACCATTTTTGTCAGTCATTGCTTCATCTTTTTCTTCTTCCTCTTCTTGTTGTTGTAAGTTAAACTTCCAAGACTTCAGCACTTCTATATAAAACTTCAGCTCTGGGTTGGTGTCCCAATACGTGCCAAAGTGCTTATTTTCGAATATTTAGGTACCCAAAGGTAAGGATTCACAAACCATCTGTTTAATGCTCTTGCCTTTTCTGGAAACATTCCTTGGCACTCCAAGATCCGTAAGTTTGCTTGTTTCACCATGGATAGTTGTTACTTTGTTTCTGTATATAATGAATTGTGGTGTGTGGGGGGGGGGACATGAAATGCCAATTTGTTGGAAGTTTAATTACATCAGTCACTGCCTTTCTCCAAGTCCAAAATCCATTGGTTATCCAGGTAAGACATGTTGTATTGTTGTTAAAGCGTTTGAATTGTTTACACAAACTGTTCTTAGGTACCTACTGTAGCATCCTAACTATGCATAACATTTGAGATCGACGAATTCTGTACTCGTGAGTGTCATAATACGACAAAGTTGGCACATTGAGTACATATGGTAAGTAGACGTTAGGGGCTGATGCATTCCTCTCAGAAAGAGGACTTTATTTCTGCTGTTGGCCTCTGCTATTCAATAAATAACTTTTCAGACGACATGTAGAACTACAAATCATGTCAATAAATACTGTTTTAACATGAATGGTATATTACAGATTTCTCACAAACGCTTCGCTTTGGTACATTAGATGTCAATTACAAGCGAATATAAATAAATTATGAAAGAACCATAAAGGGGTTAAGCAGAATGTAGATGAATCAGAAAAGGAATACTCTCAACAGGTCAAGCAGTGTGGTCTTGAGGTTAAGGTATTAGACTATGATAGCATGGGAAAGAAACTTTTGGGGTTTAAATCTCGTTAAAGCTATTTTTTTAGTTTTTTTGCAGGAACCAAACAGGAGAGTTTAAATTTCTGTGACTGAAGGAAGTAAAAATATATTTATAATCTTCCTTCTCAGATAGACGTAGTTGGCTGCCTATATCGAATATGTGGCGATTTCACAAATACATAAACATGTTCCGATTTGCAAGTGTGTAATTAACGAGCAAACTCAGCAAACTGCTCTAATATAACTGAAATAAGTGCCATCGACATTTATGTTCTCATAAGTAATAGTTATCTATGTAAGACAGTAAAATTGACCAGTCTGAGTGACGAATGATGTGTATTAATGAATTGGTAAATTGTGGGGGATCACAATCAGATATAATTTTTGAAGGGCATTACACTGTCATCAATTATTTTTTAATTAACAATTATGATCGTATAAGTAATTTTGTGTGTCACCAAAATAATTTAAAATTTTGTGACATCAAATCAACATTCAATTAGTTTCATAAAATCGGTTCTCAAGTTCCATAACTGAGCACAAATCGAAAAGGTACCTACTGTGGCAGTGTACAGAAACCAGACAGTTGAAAAGACACTGCTATGACCATGTTTTGATTTTATTCACTTCAAGTAGCATTTCAATTTACATTAACAAAAACCGATATCCACGAATTAAAATATAACTGTTCACAACCAAATACCTAACTTTCCCTTCATAAATATTGTTGACTGTTTATTTTAAAATATGTATCGATTTCCGAGTTAGTTGTTAAAGAAGTAACTAATAGACTAATGAGTGAAGCTAGTTGCAACAAGTCATATTCATCCACATCACAAATCGCCATCTGTTTGTTTACGAATATGTTGTGATCGAGGTAGCGCCAATCATGGCGAGAAGAACTGCTGCTCCAAAGATCTTCAGCATAAATATACACCTCTTTCCAGGAGGACATTGAAAGACATCCGTTGGCCATTTTCCATATACTTTTTATAAAATAGCAATTTATTTGATGTCGCTAGATTAGCATTTAGTTAAGACTAGAACCCCACTCTTTTCGAGGCATGAGGAATAGCATTTTTATTTCATGTTTTAAAATATTAGTTTCTGAAATGTTAGTTAATATTGCTAGGATTTTGTTATTTTAATAATTTATCATTGTCCCTGTGAGAATGTGTACTTGTTTTACTTTTAAGTGGATGTGCGAGAATCTAATGGCTGTCTGAATGTGGGTAGTGATAGCTCGCTTTGCATGGTTCTCTCTGGCTCAGAGCCGATAGTTAATCGTTACCAACCCTTGCTGCTGATGCGACCGAAGAGGTTTCTATACCCTTTGGCTACAAGTTAGACGACGAGCCTTCTCCAGGGCGAGTCAGACTATCTTCTCTCCCCACCACCGCTGTTATCATGGGTTTTGCCCAGTTTCCGGTAGCTTCCCCGTCTCCTGGCCACTCGGTGGTCACTTTGTGCTGGGATCATTGTGAGGTAAGGTTGGTTCTGCTCTTGTGCCCGCGGAGATGGTAGCGATTCATTGTCTAGCATTTTTAACTTAGACTCTTGAACTTAGATTTATTTTTTGGAGAATTCCTTCCGATCGTGCGCGGAAATGTGTTCTAGTTTTTCAGTTCAGTGATTTACAACAGATAAACGCGGTGTATGTGTTACTAGTTGCAGTTTGATAACGGCCTGGAATATTCAAACCTTTTGTGATTATGTGGTGGAGTACGAACTCTCTGTAAATTATTTCTAGCTTTGTGGGGCCCGATTTCTAACAGACGATATGTTCATTTTTGTACAGTGCATGAAAAATTTTGTTATCGTTTCCTTCCATGAGTGATATGTGTTCTACGTGGTTGGTTCTTAGAACAAAGACTTCAGTTTCCACTATTCTTTGTTCCAAGCCCATCAGGCAACCAACTATGCATGTATCCATCTGATTTCCACTAACATTTCGCGATCTTCTCTCCCTGCCTGGTTTAATTTTGCTGTTCCTTCTCCGAACTAGTAGTATGCACTTAGTCTTTGTCAGTAATTCTCTCCGAGCCTTGTACAACCCCCTTCAATAGCTTGCTTGTGAAATTCTATGTTTTTCTAAAGGTTGCATGCCATAGTTTTTATTCTCACTTTTCCGTCTTTGTAATTATTTCACTTTTCTGGTTTTTTGAGACTCCAACCGTCTCTATAATCGCTCCCTTCCCGCGTGTAGCTTCATTTCATTCGCTTCCTTATGTAATTCTAAACATTTCTAAGGGTTGTATGCTGTTGTTAATTTTTTTTATTATTCGAAAATTGAATTTATACATTTTTATCGGTTTTCGGAACCACGTGGGTTCGAACTCCAACTTCAGGGGTTTGCAGCTAGTCACCTAAATTCACGCCACTTCTCATAATATATATAGGTTATATTATAACCCATTGTGTTGCAGCAGCAAGTTGTCATGGCAGCAGACATATGACTAAGTAACAGCAGTGTACCAGTTTCTGATGTCATCAGAAATGTAAAAAGCATGGACCAAAGATGCCTTACAGCACTACAACTTTCTTGAGTTTCAAAGGACGTCATGTGGTTTACTGACCATCTCCTACTGAGATCTCCTCTGTCATTATCTGGTGGTTTACTGTCATATCATGGTCTAACATCAACAGTCGTCACATTCACTGCTGTAAAAATTATTGCCAACTCACAGTTGCAATAACACTAGCGATCCTAGTGGTGGGGAAGGTGCCATAAGTATAATGTTTGTTTCTAATTACATTTAAATGTAATTAATTAAATAGTTTCTTTAATTTTTGCGTTCCAAGCACTAGTAAAATATCGAAAGACATAAATAATCGTGAAATAAATGTTCCTCTTGTGGTTTGTTCTTATATGATAGGCACTTTCATTGATGTATAAAACTTTGATTTGCAGTCTAGTGATTCATTTTTTCCAATTCACTCATCTTCTTTATAAAAGTATATACTGTAGAGTGTAATCAATTTTACTTATAAAACGAACGTCTTGAAGATTCTTGCCGTTTGTGGTTCAGATGAAGCAACAAATGTGGAATTGGTTTCTGATTTGTTGGGAAACTGTTTTTTGCTTTAGATGTTTTTCACCTACAGCGGTAATGGTTGGTCTGATACATTAAATAATGTAGGTATTGCATTCTATATACGTTTCTTACATTCAACACTTACTGATTTTACTGGAAATCTAGTAAAGAAACTTTGCCATTTCTGAGTAGAAAACCAACGTGTTTCTGCAGAAGGTTGCGTTTTCTATTGTTTATTGGCCCTATTTTGTTCTGAATAGAAAATGAAATACTTGATTAAAAATTTGTAGATTCAAGATAATCTTAAATAAATTGTCTTGTAAAGTAGGAATTCATACCTTCCAATGGTTCTTAGGAAACGTAAGAGACAAATATAGAGTTATTTTCTATTTATTGCAATTTTTATGGCACTATGTACCTTCCTTGTCATAAAAAGTATGTTAAAATCAGTTTAAAAGAAACTATCCCCAATCGTTTGATATGGTATTCAGACATTTACCTTGCCAGCCGCTTGGAGCGCTGCTGTTGTGGCATATAACAAAGAGTTGTGGCAGTGTTGTGACTGTACATGTTAGAGTGTGGTCCTATGAAGGAGGTTAGAATAAAGGGAGATGGCATTTTCTATGCTGAGCACATACAACAGTTAAAGCCTGTCTGCCATCTTGGTCAAGGCCAATTCACACTGTCCGTCACATCACATCACCATCCGTCAGAATATTTCTAATGGCAGCATTCACACTGTCTCTCACCGGACCATCACGTCACCCAACGTCACATCAAGCTTTCTCGAGAAGACTGTTTTGACAGAATGGCCATCTGCTAACATCAAAAGTTAACATATTTTCGTCACACGAATCACATGTTGCAGTTGACTATTGCACTGTTTATATGCAAATATATCAAATTGATCTTTATTTTGTTGTTAACTTCGTTTTAGCGGTAAATCTCAAATGTTTCATGACGACTTAAATATTTTTTATCAATTGAGTGTCCTCCTAAAATCGAGGTCGGATATCTGAACCCAAAAAAATGGTTTATGTTATGTAACATTATAACAGCAAAAAGTGAAGCAAACTGTTTATTTGAATAAGATTGTAATTTGATTACGCATTTTTCATCAAATAACATTTTAAATGAAAAAGTAAGTTCTAATGAAAGACAAAAATTCAGTTGTTTACGACAGTATTAACAATGTCAGCGGGCAAATCGTAAAGTATACAGACGCTATTTATGCTCTTATAAGTATTGTTTGGTGTTTTCATATGTTTTTTTTTCGCTTGGAAATAGGTGTCGATGTTTTGAAATGTTGTTTCAGTTCCCAATAAGTTGGCCAAAAACATACACTGCAAAGTTTTCTTTGGCCGTCAATAAAATTTAGCGTTGTTGTTCCCTTAATTCTTGTATTAAACTATGACTTTCGACATAACAGATCGCCTCTCATAACCTCACTTTCAACATCGTGTATTGAGATGGGCGAATTGACGTGAGGGTCATTGATGGACAGTGTGAATACAACTTCACGTGACAGTTCCGTGCCATGATGGATAGTGTGAATTGGCCTTAAGTTTTGGAATTATATTTCTCCAATAAAACTATGCATTAGGTCGACCCTCTTACTGTTAATGCACTGAACTGACGATCACTGCAAAGTTTGTAGTTTCAAACAATATACTTTCTTGAATCGATAGTTATAAATACTCATCATAATATATTTGAAAACTTAATTTTTGTCGGCTAATTTGCACTCTTTTTACATGTTGTACATCACAGCAAAACTGTTGGAACTTTTATTCCTGTTTTAAGCGACATAAAACATTAGTTCTACAATATGAACACTTCTCCAAGACTCAGCAATATGGCGGAGGCAGGCTTCACTATTTCAGTGTAAGGCATCTCACTGTATTCTAGCCTCCTTGGGTCCTATCAATGACATAGACCAAAGATAATTTAGACTGCGAATGTGCCTATCTCTGCCTTTTTGTGGTTTGAAATCAACATCTAACATTTAGAGCTAGGTTTGAACATGACTCGAACTGTTCGAATAATTTACGCCACAGTTTGGGAAATATCAGGATATGTTTGAACATTTGATCACAGCACTATCTATCAAGTCCAGGAGGTACTATCTCTACTATTTACAGTGATGATATTCATAAATCTTTTCAGTGCAAGGAGGTTAGAATATTGTTTCAGTGCTGTGCAGTAAACTATTTATAATGAAGGTAGTGTCATTAATGTACTATTGGCATTAGTAAGTGTGAAATGCAGACTGTAGTAGCTTCTAGGGTACAGATGATAAGTAAAAACAGTGACAAATATGCGCTATACGTAAACGATAGCAATTGCTATTTAAAATTCTAGTGCTGTGATCTAGCGACGCCTGTTGGTACAACCTGCGGCACATTTCCTGCACTGTTTATTCCATGGCCGCAATTACAGTTTATTTTCATATGACTTATTTCTGTTACTGAGTGTCGGATGTTTAATGTTTTTCCTATTTCATGTCTTTTAATCTTGTTTCAAGGCGATTGAAAGGTGGTAACATTTTCAACTATAACTGTACCATAAGTGCAGGGAATGGAATACTCGTTTGCAACCTACTCTTATAATCACATTTTACATTATAATGAAACTGCCATGGGGGTTAGGGTTTATGGAAAAGTTTAACTTTCAGTTCAGAATTAATTTGGTAATAGTTCGTAAGTCAGAAATAGGCTCAAAATGGTCAAAATATCGTAACTAATACTTTCAGAGGTCGGAATTTCTGAATAAACGGTGGAAATAATTTTGATTTTTCAAATAATTTGCAAAATAGAATGGCATTAGCTACACTACAAAAAGTAACAGATTTTACCTTTTTAAACATAATATTATTGCTTTAATAAAAATTGATGTTTATTAAGGTAAAACACCACCGTGATATGGAGTTGGACTAGTTACGTGGTTCGTTAATGCAGCAGACCACGCATTACATATTAATTCAGTGTCCAAATGGAGTTGCGGGAATAACAATGTCATGTTGCAAACTGCAGCTGGTGCGGAATTTGGAGGCTGGTCGTTATACAGCACAGCACTTTTCACTTACAACACGTTTATTGCGAACAGAAGCGTACATTCAGTTCAGACTGACTCCTGCTTGGAGTGCTCCAATATTTATACATAGAAAGAATTTTTTCGAACTTACAAGTATATCAAACATAAGAAACCTGTAGAAAATTCTAGAAAAAGTAAATACAAAAGAATAATTTTTTTCTGCCCGTGGCTGGATTTGCACTGGCGACTGCAAACACAGCAATCTGCGATGCTAAGCACTGTGACACGGGTGCTGTCGGAAGACTCGCGGCATTGCTCCCCTTCCTGCAAGAATAGCGACCCACTGTTAAGTTCTCTTTGCAGCCAGTCACATTGTCCTGGATCTTGTCATTGGTCCTCTGTATGGCAGTTCTGGAGTATCCTTCACTTGTGTCTGCACGCCTTCCTTGCAGTGACAATGACTGGCGCCAGACCCTCCTGTCGTGGCTTCATTATTACCATAACGGTTTTCAGAGTCCTTGAACAAGAGTCCGTTTCGTCTATTTGTTCTCTGGGATCGTTGTAAGGCTTCATACAGAGGACGTGCACAATGTCTCTTCGTTTTTGTCGTTTTGAGGTCAGCTCATAATCCTCGACTTCGTATGTGACGTCTGACAGGCAGCGTATGATACAATACGGACCAAAGTATCGCTTCAGTACCTTTTCTGCTAGCCCAACTTTCCATACAGGGGTAAAAATCCATACCAGATCTCCTGGGCTGTACACAACAGGTCCGTGCTTGTCGTTATACCGCTGACTGTCCTTCTCCTGGGCGTCCAGTGTCCGTATGCGAGCCAGCTGTCTTGGTTCTTCGACCCTGGTGATGAGCTGTTTTACATATTCATCCTGAGTATTGTCCAGTAGGAATGGAAACAGTGTATCCATTGTCGTCTCATCCTCACGACCATTCAGCAGGAAAAACAGCGTGAAATCTGTAGTGTCTTGTCTTGCGGTATTATAAGCAAATGTGACGACTGGCAGTATTGTCTCCCAATCCTTCTGCTCAACATTGACGTACATGGACAGCATATCTGCTAACGTCTTTTTAAAACATTCTGTAAGAACATTTGTTTGAGGATGGTAGGCAGTTGTTAATCTGTGGACAATGTCACAACATGACATTACCTCTGATACTAGTTTTCACATGAATACTTTTCCTCACTCATATATCATCACATGGGACGCACCATGCTTCAAAATAATGTCTTTGACTAGGAATTTTGTGATCTCTGAGGCTTCTGCAGTCGGCAAAGGATTCGTGACAGCATAGTGGGTGATGTAGTCAGTGCAGACTATTATCCATTGGTTACTGTCTGTCTACTTCGGGAAACTACCTGAAAGATCGATTCCAATCCGGTGGAATGGAGTTGCTGTAGGTGGAATTGGTATCAGATGATCTGATGGTAATTGAGTCCTTACAGTGACTGACATAGTGCTTGACAGATCGGTATAAACCTTACCAGTAATACCTGTATCTGATTCTTTCTAGGGTCTTCACGAATCCTAGATGACTCAATATTGGAGAATCGTGGAAGTACTTGCGAATAGCTGGCCGGAGATGATCTGGAACAACCAGTAGCCATTTGTGGCCCAGTGGATCGTAGTTGCTCTTATACAATGCCCCTTTTATAAGTTGAAACTCTCCTTTGATCGGTTCTTCTTTCTCCGAGGCCTCTATAAATTTCATCCATGCTCTTGTGTTCGACTGATGGATTCCTTGAAAGGAAGTCGGCGTCCTTGTGTTTGCGCCCGTTCTTGAATACCACTGTGACATCATACTCTTGGATTCTTAGTGCCCATCTTGCTAGTCGACCTGATGCATCCTTTAAATTGGTTAGCTAACGTAAAGAATGGTTGTCTGTCATGATGGTGAATGGTTTATCGAATAAATACGGCCAGAAATTGTTGATAGCCCAGATAACAGCGAGACACTGCTTCTAGATTGTAGAGTAGTTCATCTCGGTCTTCGAGAGACCTTTTGATGCATAAGCTATAACCTTTTCAGAACCTTCCTGAACCTGTACAAGCACTGCACCAATCCCATTACCACTAGTGTCTGTGTGAAGTTCAGTTTCCGCATTCTCGTCATACAAGGCTAGAACTGGTGCGTAAGTTAGAGCCTCCTTAATTTAGCTGAAAGCTCGTTCTCATCCCAGTGAAACGTGGCGTCTCCTAACAGAAGTTTTTGCAATGGACGTGCCTTGTTACAAAAACCTTCTATGAAACGATGATAGTATGTGCACAGCCCGAGGAAACTTCTTACACCACGGATGTGCTGAGGAGTTGGAAATTCTGTGACTGCTCTTACGTTATATGGATCAGGACGCACACCATCTCCGTTCACTGGGTGCCCCAGGATTTTTATATCTTAGGCAATGAAGAGGCACTTCTTTGGGTTGGTGCAGAGTCCTGTTTGAACACATTTAATCACAGTTGATAAGCGGCTTAGATGTCCTGCAAATGTCCTTGAGAAAACGACAATGTCATCCAGATAACAAAGACTTGTTGTCCATTTAAGATGTCGAAGTAAGTTTTCCATCATGGGTTTGAAGGAGGCCAGGGCATTACATACTCCAAACGGCGTGACCTTTAATTCATAGAGGCCGTCAGGTGTAATAAAAGCAGTCTTCTCCCTGTCAGCTCGGTCAACCTTGATTTGCCAGTAACCTGTCTGCATATTCATGGTTGAGAGGTATGTAGCTCCTTTCAAACAGTCTAAGGTGTCATCAATGTGCGGCATTGGGTAGACATATTTCTTTTTGAGTTTGTTCAACCGTCGACAGAGAAACGCCATGTGCCATCCTTCTTCTTCACGAGTACCACAGGAGACGACCAGAGACTCTCTGAAGCTTGAATAATGTCATCGTGCAACATCTTCTCCACTTTTTTTTCGAATTATCCGTCTTTCAGTTGGTGACACTCTGTACAAACGCTGGCTACTTGGTGGATGATCCCCGGAATTCATACAGTGTTTTATCGTGGGCCGTTTCATCTGGCTCTTCTCCTGCCTAGCCTGGAATACATCTGATATTGGTGTACTATGGTTAACACCTGCTGACGTTGTTCCTGGGTCAGACCGGGCCCTACATGCAATGCCATAGTAGTTTCCTCTAGTGCATCGTCAGCAGTAACAGCAGAGCATGAGACTTCGTCGATGACATTGAGCTGACCCAGCTGGACTGGTTCGGCTGTTCCAATACACATTCCTTTAGCAATTAGTGGCGATTGCTCGTGAAAACTAGTGATCCAAAGTTCTCCTCGGCCACCTGTATTGCTTACGATAGATGCTGGTATGTAGATTTGTCATACTAATTAGCTTTCTGCGATCGACAAGCACTTCAGCATCCAATTGAGCATCTCGGCTGCTGATTGGAATTCTCCTCATTGTTAATGGTGGGATCTAAACATTCTCGACAGCAAACAACCTACCAGGGAAGTCCATGTCACCTGTACTTGTTGAAACGGCTTTCTCAATTTGTAGTTCAGATCTTCCACAGTCAATGACAGCCTGGGATGCCAGCAGGAAATCCCATCAGAGGATGATGTTATGGCTACATTCTGTTAAAATGACAAATTCAAAAGGATACGTCCAGTTGTTGATAGTCACTCTTGCGACACATGTTCTTGCCACCTGGACGTGTTTTCCATTTGCTCTTGTATCACAGAACATTATTTTCTGTAGTTTGCGGCGATAGTCATTGGACAATACAGAGAAAGAAGCTCCTGAATCGACTAGTGCCTAGACAGGTTGGCCGTCGATGATGATGTCGATGCGATTTCCCGACGTCTTAGGGACTGTCGTCCATGGAGGACGTGGCAGCCTCGCCCCTGTAGATGGTCGCCTCGCCAAGTTTTCCTGAACATGGCAGCTAGGCGAGCGGCTGGTATCTCTGTAAGGCGACAGTGAACGGCGGCGGCGTGTTGGAGAGCGACCACGTCCAGGATTCAGCGATGGGCTTCGTCCCATAGGTCGACTGTAATCATTTGCAGTCGACAGCCGTTGAAAGGACTGCTCCGATGGTTGGCGTCTAGTGGCATAATAATTGTCAAATACTCGTCTTCTCTCCCTACAGTATCGTACATGTCCATGAAGGACACACACAATGGCGTGTTGTCTTCTGTCCTCCAGTGAGGCGCCATATCTGCTGGAGGATTTCGTTGTGACCGCGTCTGTCAGTTCCTAGGCTGCCGCTTGGCGGCTGCGGCGTAGGTTTTAGTAGGGCGAGGCCATTCTTCACGTCAGGTGCGACTGGCAGGACTGACAGATGCTAATGTTTGAAATACCTCTTCCTCAGCAGCGTCGGCTTCCTCATGACATACAGAACTGACGTCTATGGCCATAATATGGTGCTCGCTTGGTCCAACAGTTCCGGCTGCCATAAACTGTGTAAGACCACTGTTATTTGTAAAATTATTTCTAGCTGAAAGGAAATAGTTAAAAGCTAACTTTAAACATGTAATTCTGGCCATAAAAATCAGTTGAAGGATTCGCGTTGTGGTGCTTTTTATTGGACATACACTAAAGCCACACCTTTAATGCTTCACCTTTATCTGTCGGTTGTTCAGTGGTCTCGTAGATCTAGTATCTCGCCTGCCATTACTACATCACAAAATAATAGGACGTCGAATTCTTGGACGACTTATGGAAACTTTCAATATGACACATTTCATTTTTAATGTATATTTATTTATATTCTTGATGCAAACAAAAAAAGTAATACATCTTGAAGACTGCTTCACAACTCACTTCCATACTGACTCAAGACTATGTTTTTACTGACTTTACAACTGAACAACTAACTTACTTTAGACTGACTGAAGGTAAAGTTATTACTCCTACTATGACTGATTACTACTGAACAACAAACTTTAGACTGACTAACCTTAGACTGATCTTAATACTGAGTTCGCGCCAATTCGCGCATTTAAATACATAATAATGTGTTCTAGAACATGGAAGTTACAATATTTAATACAAAAAAATTTGTTTATGAAACAGATAAAGATACACAAAATTATGACAAATGCAATAATAAGATTTTTGCATCAAAATAAAACCATACAAAAGATCGTAAGTAAACAACAATTAGTGCAGTATCAATATATGTTTACATTATTGTTCAACATTAAGCTTACGACTCAATAATTAATCAATTAATTTAGTTTATTAGAAGACCCTCATAATGCAAATGATAATCAATGTGACTTTGCAGAAGCGCTATAAAATACGTATACAATATAAATATGGAATATTATGGTGTAACACCACGACCAACTATGGTTTCGTATACTTCAATTATTCAAACAAATGTGATCCTCCTGGGTAAATACATTACAGCGTGAACTACAGACTACTTCCTGCAACAGAATCTTGTTCCCTGGCCTAAAATTTAGAACTGATTCAAAATTTACTTTAGCAGCAGGAAGACAAAGAGACGGTGACTGACACCCGTCGTGGATCATGAGAATTACACACCATCATAATATACAAGCCACCGCGAACTAAACCATTTCATTAAGATGGCTGAGAGAACATTTATGGCGCAACGGAATTAAAATATGATAATTTACATCTGAATTTGTTCCCAGAACATTCTAGAAATAGTAAATACAAAGAAATAAATTTTCTTCTGCCCGTGGCAGGATTTGAACTGGGAACTGCAAGCACAGTGAACTGCCATGCTAACCACTGCACCTCGCATGCTGTCGGAAGACTCACAGCAATATGATGGTTGATCACGTTCTCTTGCATTGTGATGACCGTGTTTGCGATCATCACCTTGCATGTATGAAGTTGTACTGTAACAAAAAAAAAGTGCAGACACAACATGTTCTATGTCTGTATAAGTTGCTGGTTGAAATGCTTTTATTTGTGTAATACTGTTTCTAGAGAGTATGATAGCACGGACGGCCTTGTTGATGAATGTTTTGACCTCTAGAGGGTCTACTAAATTTCATTGTTTTTAAACACTGCCTACTATTATTATTAGGATGGATCATCTATCATCGTCTGTACTTTGACAAAGGACTTCGAAATATGTGAGGTTCGTTGGTGTTTTGCGATGATGGCGACAAACTTTTCTTTTAAACGATTAGGTGTGTAGGTTAGCATTCTAATTTATAGAGTACGTATCTTCCTTTGAGGTAGACAGCTACTTGTAATCATCGATTTAAAAGGAAACAAATCAGAGTTCAGTTTAGTGGATTCAAAAAAGAAATCTTAGTTAACACAGGAAAGGAGCTGGATTTGTGTTTGGAGTACGAATTTTTGTCTGTATTTCGGGTAAAGGTCTGGTCGATCTTGCTCTACAGAAATGAAAATCTATTGTAGATGTGTTGCATCCAAACTATCGAACAGGTAAACTATTACTGTTATGCCTTCTCAGTTCTGCGATTGCTGTATTGGCAAGAGTCATTTCGAAGAAGGATGTTTTTAGGTCAGTACTTTCGAAAATAAAAGAGTTTGAGTGTAGATGGCCGGAAATCAGTAAACTGCTTATATTAAATTATTTCATGCATTTTTTATTGTTTATTGTGAATCCCCAAGGAAATACCGTTCTACAATAGGGTTTAATTTTGTTTAAATGTAGAGAAGTATCAATTTTATACATCTTCTGGAGAGTTCGATTATCGATATTTGCAAGTTTGAGTTGTGTCAGTTAAATGTTGTGAAGACTTTTAGCATTTCAGAAAGAATCATGACATGGCGATACATACTGAAGTTGGAAAACTTACCTGTCAATGCACTGGTTGGGGGGGAAGAAATAGAATCTTACATCTTATAAAATAGGCTGTATGTGTGTGTGTGTGTGTGTTTGTATGTTCCACATCTCCTCCTAATTACTGGACTGATTTCAACCAAACTTGGCACACATGATCCTTACTATCACACAACAATCGCTGTTGGGGTAAGAACCACCTACGACACATACGTATGGAGATATGACGTCATAAACAATGACAGACAGAAAAACGGCCGCATCATGCGGTATTCTACATCTGCTCCTAAACTAATGGACCGATTTCAACCAAATTTGCTAAAACATACTTTAAGGTCAAGAATCATTTGTTGTGGTTGCAAAAACCACGTACGATACACAGTTCATATGATATCACGTCATAAACAATGATATCTGTCCCATCTTGCGGCGTGTAATAGCGTGATTTTATTCGTCAACTATTTGAGAATGAGAGCACTTAGCGGCTTGCAATAAATTGTAAACATAATTTCAAATTTTTACGAAACTTTTTCTTGCTGACAACGCCAACAAAATTGACGAAAGGAAACAAGTTATCTCTTACTACCTTTCCGATGTTCATTGTGTATATTTACGGCATTTGGCATGACGTTACAAGTTACTACTTCTACACTGTAAATTTTATATGCCAGACAATTCACAGACAGTACACATATATAACACTGAATGTTCCTTCGATATTATAATCACAGTTCGACATATAGTTCATGAGATATGAAGTCATAAACAATTTATTTCATGAAAAATCATGCATGAGGTTTTGTACATATACCAGTGAATATACCTCCGAATTTATATCATAATACGACACATATTTCAGGAGATATGACGTCATAAACAATGAAATTTCCAAATAACTGCTACATCATGCACTCTTCTTCCACATCCCCTCCTAAAAGAATGGACCGATTAATATTAAACTTGGTTCACATATTGCTTACAATCGCTTTGGGGTTAAAAACTACCTACAACAACATAGTCTGGAACACTAAAAAGCCATGATATGCACATGCCCTTCTTTAACAACTGTTGCAAAGCACGGGCATATTGAAACACGTCCACTGAAAGTGTGGTCGTTTTCCATTTTTGAGTTATTCATTAACCTAAAGTGTTTCTGCACCATTAATATTGTCTATTAGTATGTTATTTATTTTATTCTGTTTATTAATGACCAGTGCCCCATGTTTATATGTTTCCACTTGTGTGATTGAACTTGTGTGTTCATGTGAATGTGGAGGGTTGTTTTTGATATTGATTGACTGCCGCGCAACGGCTTACAGTCGCCGCCTCGCGCTTTAGGGCCACATATACTTTAATTAAGTTTGTCGTCTGCACTGGCGTCTGCTGGGTGGTCAGAGACATGCTAACTCAGCTAGATGGCGAGGTGGCCGTGTTCTTAGTGTGATGCCAACCTAATCTTAGACGAAAGAGGTGACAAGAGACCTCTCTGGGAGCCGTTGAAGTGGGTATTATCTTCCTCAGGTAGAGAGGGCTGGTAGAGACTATGCACTGAACGCGCTCTGTATGGGTTTTTAGCGCGCTCTACATCCGATGTGTGGTGGGGAAGGTTTCTGGCATGGCCTTAGGGCTTCACTCTTGCTGCGACTGTGGAAGTAAGTACTTTGTCAATCATGCTGAGGGGAAGGCATGTTGTTAGAACTTTGCTTTCTTTGTGATCGGGCAGTCTCGGTTTTTTAGTGATAGTTTTCTTGAGTAATTCTTCCGCTATGCGAGGCAAAGTGTTTCTTAATTTACAGAACTCTAATAATTCAGTGTAAATTTAGTATTTGCATTTTCATTCTGGTGATGATTTTGTGTCTGGTTTTTCTCAAGTTAGAATACATATGTGTGGCCTTCAGCCTTTGTGTAAACTTAGTATGTTTGAATTTCCTTGCTGTTTTTTAACTAACGTTTTCATGACGTGTCTGTATGTGCGAGTATACTAAATATTTCTCCGATTTTCTGGCTTGTTTCCGTCTTTCCAATCTTGGCATGACCGATTGCACTATGTGCTTTCATAACGGTCATTACTTCGCCCTTCAGCCATGCTTTTACCGATAATACCTTTCTTCTATATGAATTCTCCCTTGTGCTTTACTTGCTTATTGTAAATTAATCTCTGTTTGTAGATGCTATGTAATTCGGTGTGGTCACACACCGCATGGTACTTAAGAATAGTGAGCCGCTGCCTCCTTGAACATGAGTTCGTTTGGTGCATAGTGATTTTTAACTTTGTGCTTCAAGACACTCACCATCGACTCTTCATTTGTCACTGCTATGAACTGTTCCTGCATGAGTAATGTACCGCAAACATTATGTGCATGTCTAGATTGGAATGAATCAGTGTACTTTCATCTATCCCTTGTGAGTTTGCAATTTTTCTCCCACATCAGCTCCTTATTTACAATGGGCAGAAACAATTTTATTACAGGCAGTAACTTTATGATTTAATTCACTATTGTACAAGGTGTGTGCTTAATTTGATCTTCCCAAATTTATTTGCTTGTTCATTTTATTGAATAGATGGTGATTTAAAGTATCAAACCTCTGCTTTATAATTTCTTGCTCCCTGTCCCATGTTTCATTATCTATTCATTTATTTTTAACATTAATTTTGTGTTTGTTAAAACATTGGCTGCTCCCTTAAGGAGTGAGCAGTTAGATAAATTTCTGTTGCACAAATACTGTGGCCACTCGCAAAGTAATTTAGAGCAGTAGTGAGCATTTAACCTGGATTTGCAGATCTCGTCCTGCCCGAGATCTTGCTTAGATAATTTTACAGGCTACTATCAATATAAGCTGGTATACCTATACATCGCCCTAAGGAAATTCTGTAGAGATTTGGTACGTTTCGAAAAGAATTGTGTGCAGTGTCTAATATTGTAACAGGGTATGGTCGCTAAAGAGAGAGTATTAAATTTTGCGACTTGATAATTTTTTATAGTTTTCAAAATAGAAAGCTAGGATCGCACATTAATAATTTATTAAATGACGACCGGTTCCGGTGCACTGTGTCACCATCATCTGGTCTCATATATGTTATAAGCTGGTCATCTTGTTAAAAAAATTGGGTATAAAATAACATGTGCAACATTGCACTTAGTCACTATATAAAAATACACAAGTTAAAAACATGGTCATGTTTGTAAGTTTAGGGACTAATGACCCCGCAGTTAAGTTCCTTAAGCTTAACAAACATTTTTGAACATCAGCCAACTTTCTGTCCCTAGTACTATGTGGGCATTGTGACCGTTTATTAATGAGAGCAGTTCTGGGACCTTTCTACAGACGCTCCTGCAGTTAACTAATACTATGTTGATCTTTTCATTCCCTGTTGTGTTCTGCCTACTACTACCTTGTTGTGGCTCAGGAGGCTTCTTCTCAGGCGTAGGGAGGGAATTCTCTAACCTAAAAGACCCCCATGTGCACTCCACACCTACTCAGCTACCCTTGTAGCCGCTTCCTGCGTGTTTTGCACGCCTAACCTATGCAGGGGAACCCTATATTTCTCCACCCGATAGCAGAGGTGGAGAAATTTGCACCCCAGATCTCCAAAATGTTCAAATGTTTGTATAGCTTATGGGACTTCACTAAACTTACAAACTACTTATGAACTAGCTTACACTAAGGACGGCACAAATATCCATGCCCGAGGGGGGATTCGAACCCCTGACTGTAGTGG
Organism: Locusta migratoria; assembly: GCA_026315105.1. Taxonomy (NCBI): domain Eukaryota; kingdom Metazoa; phylum Arthropoda; class Insecta; order Orthoptera; family Acrididae; genus Locusta; species Locusta migratoria. The sequence goes on along the minus strand of CM048754.1, from coordinate 110,098,049 downwards.
CTGTGCAGATCGTGACAGACGCGCCACAATCCCATCGGCCACCGCGGCCGGCCCCAGATCTCCACCGAATCGTCTGAGCCTCTGGTTTAAGCCTTCCACTCGGCTCCAAACCAGAGGACCGCAATCAGTTAGGTCGGATTCCACCCCACGAGCGAGGCTTTCAGCCTTCACCAACTCCACCAACCGCCTGTATGAACTGAGGATGACCTCTGAACCCAGCTAGCAGAAGTCATTGGTGACACCATGAGCAACAATTTGCAGTCTGGTGCACCCAGTGCTCTCTATCGGCGCCAGAAGGGCCTCTTCCACATCTCAGATGAGACCCACCCGCAAGCAAATAGAGTGCACACTAGCCATTTTCCCCGACCTTTCTGCTATTTCCCTAAGAGCCTCCATCACCCGCCTAACATTGGAGCTGCCAATCACTAATAAACCCCATCCCCCATGTGTCTGCTTGGACCCTGCTGAAGGAGCGGCCACATGTCCACTCACCGGCAGAACGGGTGATGCCACACGGCCAGCCTCCACATTGAACCTGTCACACACTTTGAGGAGTGGGTGGCTCAACTGTGTTCAGTACACACGAAGATGTCCCGACAGCAGGGACTGTATGTGAAGCATGTAACCCCTGTGGTGTCCCATGCGACACACCAGAGCCCCCACTGCTGCAACACTCCGAGGCAGCAGCCTGAAGACGGCTGACAGCGGCCAACAGCACGCTCAGCTGCTCGCGAACCGTGGCCAGCTCCTCCTTCGTCCGTACACAGCAGTCACACATCCTATCCATCCTAACAAATCAACAATTGCTTGTAGAGAGTTAAGTATCAACTTGTTAGTAGTGCGAGTTAATAAAAATTTATACTGATCAGCCCACAAATAAGTGACAATAGTTCGCTTCTACTAAGCTATAACTCTGCTGGTGCTGCTGACTCTGTGGCTGGCGCGCCCAACACTCCTTCATCCTTTCTCACCCTGATACTAAATTCCTCGACCCACGCACCCTCACCCTCCTCTTCTGCCAATATGCCCCCTTGGCCCCCATCTCCTAAATCGTCCTCTGGAGGGACTCTGTCACCCTCAAATCCGGAGACCCTGACCTCCACTCCCTCCTTCTCCAAAAGATCCCCCGTATTCAGTTTGGCCCCTGTACCTCCTTCGCACCTCTTCCTCCTTAAAAGCGGCTTGTTAATTTCAAATAACTGATCCTGGCAGGGAACTGCCAGATAAAAGACGTTTGTTAAATTTCAAATAACGAATCCTGGCTGGAAACCGCCAGATAAAAGAGCTGCAGTTATTTAAAACTAACAAGTCCTAGCAAAAGGGATCCAAGATAGATTTGCGCAACAGAATAAATGAGGTCCCCTCCGGGAAGCAGAGGAAACCATAATGAAATGGATCTGAGGTTAAATTACAAACAAGGGAAAATTTAACTAAGCTGGTTTATTTATGGGGGCAATACCGATTTTAAATATACAATAAAAGTGCATCCCACTGTAATTTATTAAGTACTAATTTTGTTAACACACCAAGAGGGGTCATATAATCAAAAACGTGGATGTAAAACAAACAGGAAGATTGATACGATATGGGACACAATCATTCATAAGTGCGACACTTGTTCTCACAGAAGACTGCGACATGAAATACAGCACAATGCACAACCAGGCAGATAAGCCGAATCTGCCAAGTTACGATATTCATAACAACGTGCACTCTATTCCATCTCGAATACCTGGAAGGTGCCACTAAATTTCACACAAACCTTACACACGAGTGAACTGATAAGAAGCCAGAAGGACACGGAACTATATTACGGAAATAGTAAGAGGTAGCATTATTTCAATGCCTGAAGGGCTGGAAAACGTTGAACAAAGAATAGGTCTTTGTTCCACATGCCGTAACAGACACTAAACTAAAACTCACTAGTCATCATTTACCGTTTTTAACAGAAATAAAAGTCACACCGGAAAACATAAACAAGAGAAATACACCACATTCCCGAGAATAACATAATTCATACACGCCTAAGCACACGTAACTTATTACTGCTACAAAGAGTAGCATGAACCTAGCTGTGGCTCACCATTTAGACCATACGAACATCTTAGCTAAGCCGAAACTGGAGAGAGAGTGACGCCGCCACTCCGATACGTACGAATCCTCGCGCCAAAGCTCCCAAAGAGTATGGCGGAGACATAACGTACTTACGCAAAGAGTCTAGCTGCCTGTGCGAGGTCGATCGTTACACGCGTGACTAATAGCAGCGCCCCTAGTGGGAGGTGGCTGAACGAGGCAGGCGCGGAGTGCACACCAACGCTCCTAGCGGTAGTTAGTGGAAACAAGGCATAAGCGAGCGATGCACATCAGAGATCCCTGCGACGAAACGAGGCAAGCGCAGCATGCAGTAGAAGTGTATCACTCACACACAGGGTAAATACAGGGTGGGGAGCATAACTACATGTCAATGCAAGTTAAAGTATTAACTTATAGTCAATAAATCAATAAGTTTTTAAATTGAAAATAGAATCTAACAAGTGCAAAGCATTGAAATAAATGAAAAGAGGCAGAGAGCCGTCTTTCAACCTCCCACCACCAAATCCCTCTCCCCCTCCTCCTGCCACCCCCACCACTTGATCATGAAACTAAACCCAGCGATCACAGAGGTTGAGATGCTGGAGGAATTGCGGTGGGATCCCCGCCTGAACATCCCCCTACCTACCTTATGCACATCTGCATAGGAGACGTGCCTTCCATTGACCACCTCCTCTGCAATGGGGCCCTCATTTATAACCACCTGCACCCTGATGAACCCTCCCACGATCCTCCCCTATCCTACTGTTGTTCCTGCTGTCTCACATACAATGACAAACTTTCCAAAAACTGCCGCCTCCCTCCTGTCTGTCCCAATTCCCAAGGCCTCCATTTCAAGACCTCCTGTCCCAACCTTGCCTCTCCCCTTCTGCAAAACCTGCAATGAGGCATAGATCCCATCCCCCTCCTGTCAAAGCAGAATTCACTGTCCCCTGGCAATCCTGCCATCGCTGCCAACAACTCCCTCTGCCCCTCATCACTGTCCTTCAAAATATCCATCCTTTTCAACGCCCCCACACCCTTCACCAAGTCTCCCTCACTGCCCGTTCCCTTTTCACCCTTGATTTTAAAGCCACAACATCCCATAACCACATTAACTTCTGCTTTTCCTGCACCGACAGCCGCCAGACTCTAGTTTAGTCCTTATTTTTCCCCTTCCCTCCCCTTGACCCTTTATCACTTTCATGGCGCATCAACAATATACCCTTCTTTACGCCAACGTCCTTTCCCTTCCCACCAAAAAAGTACTTCTTATGAACACCGTTTCCCAATGCTGCATGGATGCCTTTCTCCTGGAACGAAACCTTTCTCCTTCCCCACCACCATGTTGCCACCAACACCTACCTCCTCCACCGCCACGACTGCCACCACCCCCCTGCTTGAGGCGGAGTGGCTTTTGGCCACATCCTCTCCTTAATATCCTTGTTCCTTCCTTCCCTTACATTACCTCTGCCACCGTATACGTCCACTTGTGCACTCCGCTCCCCTCTGACTTCCTGGCCCATATTGACTCCTCCTTATGGACCTCCGTGGTCGCCACCGACCTTAATATCCATTCCGGCATTGATTACCTGCCAATTTGTGGTTGTTTAATCCACATCCTTCCTGCACCAGTCACATAGACTTGCAAGAGCTGATCTCTAGTGCTTTGTGTCTTGTTGCTCCTTTCCCATTCAGCTAGTGGTTTCTGATAAACAGAGTGAAATTTCGCAAATTGAAGCTTTCCCGCCAAAAAATTTTTGATGTTACATTTAATTGCTTAAAAAATTATTATTAAATGCTACTTACGACCAACATTGCAGATGTTGCTGGAGGGATGAGGTCCTCAACTTGCTGGCTCTAGGGCCAGATTGACTGAGATTCCCTTTTATTTCGAGTCGTGGAGAGTATGGGATCATGTTATCTTAGTGTGGTGGGGACAACATGTGATCTGGTAGTCATTTCAAGTCTGGAGGTCTAGGAGGACGTGCGGATGGCTCACTACAAACAAATTTTAATAAGGAAAAATAAAATTACGCTCAAACCCATTCCGATGGCGGGAGGCCAGTTGGTATCAAGGAGCTATAACATCTGTAGAAGAAATAATTACAATATGGCAGTGGCCATTAAAGTTGCTATACTAAGATGAAACGCAGATGATAAACAGGTATTCATTGGACAAATATATTGTCACGTTGAAATGGAAGTAGGTTGACTTCGAAGGCAGGGTTGTCAACTGAACACAGCACTTATACTGAAAGCAGGTTTATTGCAAACTTAACATACATGCAGCACTAACTGCCTCTCGGGCAGAGTGCTCTACTATTTGTACACAGAATGTACCAAAAATTAGAAGAATAGTTAACATAAGAGACATGAAGAAATTACAAGTGAACATAAGAAAGATGTAGAACATTCTGGAATTATTAATTACAAACAAATGAATTTTTGCCGGTGGACGGGATTGAACGGGCGACCTTCAGCACCGCAGTCCATGACGCTATCCCCCATGCCATGCTGACAGTCGGTTTACATGCTGTCTCGCGGCATTACTCACTCTACTCGAAAAACAGCGACCTGCTGTTATGTTCCCTTTGGAGCCAGCTGCAATGTCCTGGATCTTGACCTTGCCATAGGTCTTCTGCATGGCAGTTCTAGAGAATCCTTCCCTTCTCCACGATTATCGACGACAGACGGTCCTGTCGTGGCTTCATCAGTAACATTACCAGCCTTAGAGTCCTTGAACAAGAAGCCATTGTCGCCTACCTGCTCTTCAGGATCATAATAGGGCTTCAGGACGTGAACAATGTCTCTTCGTTTTTGTCGTTTCGACGACGGCTCATAATCCTCAACTTCGTATGTGACGTCTGACAGGTGGCGTATGACACGATACGGACCAAAGTATCGCTTCAATAAGTTTTCTGACAGTCCAACCTTCCGTACAGGGGTAAAAATCCATACCAGATCTCCTGGGCTGTACGCAACAGGTCGGTGCTTGTCGTTATACCGCTGACGGTCCGTCTCCTTGGTGTCCAGTGTTCGTATGCGAGCCAGCTGTCTTGCTTCTTTGACCCTGGTGATGAGCTGTTTAACATAGTCATCCTGACTGTCTTCCGGTTGGAACGGGAACAGCGTATCCATTGTCGTCTCAGATTCACGGCCATGGAGCAGGAAAAACGGCGTGAAGTCTGTGGTGTCTTGCCTTGCGGTATTGTAAGCAAATGTCACGACTGGCAGAATTGTATCCCAATCCTTCTGCTCAACATCGACAGCATATCGGCTAACGTCTTGTTAAAACGTTCCGTAAGACCATTCGTCTGAGGATGGTATGCAAGTGTCATTCTGTGGACAATGTCGCAATGTGACATTATCTCTGATACTAGTTTTGACTGGAATACTTTTCCACGATCAGATATCATGACACGTGGTGCTCCATGCTTCAAAATAATGTCTTTTACAAGAAATTTTGCAATCAATGGAGCTTCTGCAGTCGATACAAGTTTGGTGACAGCGTAGCGTGTAAGGTTGACAATGCAGACTATTATCCATCGGTTACCGATTGTCGACTTCGGGACCTCCCTAAAAGATCGATCCCAACTCGGTGGAATGGAGCTGCTGCCGGCGGAATCGGTACGAGATGCCCTGGAGGTAATTGCGGCACATGCTTCCGTCGCTGGCATTCTTTACAGTGACTCACATAGTGCTTGAAAGATCGGTAGAGACCTTTCCAGTAATACCTGCGTCTGATTATGTCTAGGGACTTCACGGATCTCAGATGACCGGATCTTGGAGCATCGTGGAAATATTTAGGAATAGCTGGCTGGAGATGAGCTGCAACGACCAGTAGCCATTTGGGACCCAGTGGTTCATAGTTGCTCTCATAAAATGTTCCGTTTATAAGTTGGAACTCTCCATTCGTCGGTTCTCCTTTCTCTTGGAGAAATAGCGCTGGATCTTCCCTCCGTTCAGCTGTAATTCAGTGAGGGCAGAAATTTCATTCATGCTGTTGTGTTCCACTAATGGATTCCTCGAAAGGTAGTCGGCAACCTTGTGTTTGCGCGCGTTCTTGAATACCACTGTGACATCGTACTCTTGGAGTCTTAATGCCCATCTTGCTAGTCGACCTGATGGATCCTTCAAGCTAGTCAGCCAACACAAGGGACGGTGGTCTGTCATGACGATGAATGGTCGGCCGAATAAATACGGCCGGAACTTGTTGATAGCCCATATAACTGCGAGGCATTCTTTCTTGGTTGTAGAATACTTTACCTCGGACTTTGAGAGTACTCTTGATGCATAGGCTATCACCTTTTCAGCACCTTCCTGAACTTGTACAGGCACTGCACCAACCCCCTAAACCACTGGCGTCTGTGTGAAGTTCCGTTTCTGCATTCTCGTCGTACAAGGCTAGCACTGGTGCGGAAGTTAGAGCCTCCTTAAGTGCCCGGAAAGCTCTTTCTTTTGTCTGATCCCAGTAGAACTTGGCGTCTCCCTGCAGAAGTTCTTGTAATGGACGTGCCTTCTTATGAAACATCGGTAGTATGAGCACAGCCCGAGAAAACTTCTCGCATCACGAATGTGCTGAGGAGTTGGAAATTCTGTGACTGCCCTTACTTTATCTGGATCAGGACTGACACCATCTCCATTGACTAGGTGCCCCAGGATTTTTATCTCTTTGGCAATGAAGAGGCACTTCTTTGGATTGAAGCGGAGTCCTGCAGCCTGAACACACGTCAACACAGTTGACTTGCGACTCAGATGTTCTTCGAATGTTTTTGAGAAAACGAGAATGTCATCTAAACAGCAAAGACATGTCGTCTACTTAAGGTGTTGAAGCTGAAGCAAGTTTTTCATCATGCGTTCGAATGTGGCTGGAGCACTACATAATCCATATGGCATTACTTTGAATTCATAGAGACTGTCAGGTGTAATAAAAGCCGTCTTCTCCCTGTCAGCTTCGTCAACCTCGATTTCCCAGCAACCTGTCTGCATGTCCATAGTTGATAAGTATGTAGTCCTTTCAAGCAGTCTAAGGTGTCGTCAATGCGCGGCAATGGGTAGACATATTTCTTTGTGATTTTGTTCAGCCGCCGATAGTCGACACAGAATCGCTTTGAGCCATTCTTCTTCTTTACAAGAACCAAAGGAGACGACCAAGGACTCTCCGAAAGTTGAATAATGTCATCGTGCAACATCTTCTCCACTTCCTCATGAATTATCCGGCTTTCAGCTGGCGACACTCTATACGAACGCTAGCTAATTGGTGGATGATCCCCAGTATTGATACAGAGCCTTATCGCGGGCCGTTTCGTCTAATTCTTCACTTGCTGATATGTAAATTCTCCCGAAAATTGGCGTAAGTATAGCTAACACCCGCTGGCGTTGTTCCTTGGTCAGTCCGGGCCCTACTGGCAGTTCCACGTTTGTTTCCCCCAGCGTGTTGTCTGTACTAACAGCAGAGCATGTGTCTTCATTGATGACGTTGAACTCACCGTCCTGGATTGGTTCAGCTGTCCCGATACACATTCCTTTGTCACTGCTCGTGACAATTATTGATCCAAATCTCTCCTCGACCTCCAGTAATGTTTATGATAGCCGCTGGTATGTAAATTTCTTTGGTGAGCCTGATAAACATTTTACTATCAACAAGCAAGCACTTCACAGTTTAATCAGTCATCTGTGTTTGTAACTACAATTCTTCTCATCGTCAACGGCGGGATCGTCACATTGTCAAGGGCAAATATCTTCCCAGAAAATTCTGTATTCTGTGTACCCGCCGGAACAACTTCCTCAATTTGCAGTTCAGATCTTCCACAGTCAACGATAGCTTGGGATGCCTGAAGGAAGTCCCATCAGAGGATGACATTGTGACTACATTTTGTTAAAACGACAAATTCAAACGGCTGGGTTCTGTGGTTGATGGTTATTCTTGCGACACAAGTTCCTGCTGACTGTACGTACTTTCCATTCGCGACCTTTAGCACAGTTGCCCCCTAATCACAGAACATTGTCTTCTTTAGTGTGCGGCGGTAATTATCCGACAATACAGAGAAAGAGGCTCCTGAATCAAAAAGTTCCCGGACCGGTTGGCCGTCGATTATGACGTCGATGAGATTTCCCGACATCTTAGCGACTGTCGTCCATGGAGGATTTTCATCTGCGGCGACCTCACCTCCGTAGATGGTCGCCTCGCTTAGTTTTCCTGGGCGCGGCGGCTAGGGGAGCGCGGCTGGTACCTCTGTACGGCGACGGTGAACGGCTGCGGCGCGTCGGGGAGCGACCTCGTCTAGGGTACGGCGATGGGCTTCTTCTCATAGGTCGACTGACTCATCAGCAGGTGATTGCCTGGGATAGAACTGCTCTGATGGCTGACGTCTTGCGGCAAAAGAATCGTCGAATACTCGCCTCCTCTCTCTGCAGTAGCATACGACATGTCCAGGGCGCCCACAGTGGAAACAAAGTGGTGTGTTGTCTTGTGTTCTCCAGACATCTGTTCTGCGCGGCGTCATAGTTGCCGGGGGAAATGGTTGTGGCCACGTCAGTCGGTTCATAGGCTGCCGTTTGGCGGCTGCAGCGTAAGTCATTGCAGGGCGACGCCATTCTTCACGTCGGGTGCGACTGGCGGGGCAGACAGGAGCTAATGTCTGAAATACCTCTTCCTCGGCGGCGTCGGCTTCCTCGTCACTTACAGGGCTTACATCCATGGCCATAATCTGATGCTCGCTCGGTCTAATAGTCCCAGCTGACATAAATTGTTGTAATTCTTCTCTCACAATTTGTCGTATGAGAGAAGCAAAGTCACGCTGGTCTTCCACAACGGCCATAGGGACTACATTGGGGAGTCGGTCATACTTCTTGCGTCCAACCCTCCTGTGTTGCATCTTTTCAATACGCTGACACCATTTGATGAACTCTTCCGTCGTAGCGACGTCTTTGATCAGAAGAGCATGGTACATATCTTCTTCAATACCCTTCATCAGGTGCGTGATTTTGTCGGCCTCAGTCATATTCGGATTCACTATGTTACACAGGACCAAAACATTCTGTATGTACGACTGTGTCGGCTCACCATGTCGTTGGGCCCGGTTCTTCAGTTGTTATTCCGCCGAGCGGATTTGTCGCTGTCGGTCTCCAAACGTCTGGTACGTTTCCCAGTCGTTCAGCTTGTCTTCATTGTTTTCAAACCATTGCTAGGCTGTTCCCTCCAGGTAGAAATAAACGTTGGTCAAGCACATTGTATTGTCCCACCTGTTGTACTTGCACAGGATACCCGGTACCTCCACCAAACAATGTCGCGTTGAAATGGAAGCAGGTTTATTTCGAAGGCAGGGTTGTCAACTGAACACAGCACTTATACTGAAAGCACATTTATTACGAACTCAACATACACGCAGCACTAACTGCCTCTCGGGCAGAGTGCTCCACTATTTACACACAGACAGAATGTACCAGAAATTAGAGGAATAGTTAACATAAGAAACAAGTAGAAATTACAAGTGAACATAAGAAAGATGTAGAACATTCTGGAATTGCTAATTACAAAGAAATAAATTTTTGGCGGTGGACGGGATTGAACCAGCGACCTGTAGCACCGCAATCGGTGACGCTATCCCCTGTGCCACGCCAGCAGTTTGTTTACGTGGTGTCTCGCGGCAATATTATGTTAGAACTGACATGTGATCACATTTTCACTCTATTTGGGTGCATAAATCTTGAGAAATCAGTACCTCTGGCCATAGTAACGACCTTGATACGCCTGGGCATTGAGTCAAACAGAGCTTGGATGGCGTGTACAGGTACAGATGCCCATGCAGCTTCAACATGATACCACCGTTCATCAAGAGTAGTGACTGGCGTATTTTCACAAGCCAGTTGCTCGGCCACCATTGACCAGACGTCTTCAATTGGTATGAGATCTGGAGAATGTGCTGGCTAGGACAGCAGTCGAATATTTTCCGTATCCAGAAAGGCCCGTACAGGACGTGCAACATGCGGTCGTGCATTATGCTGGTGAAATGTAGAGGTTTGGAGGGATTGAATGGAGGGTAGAACCATGGGTCGTAACACATCTGAAATGTAACGGCCACTGTTCAAACTGCCATCGATGCGAACAAGAGGTGACCGAGACGTGTAACCAATGACACCCCATACCATCACGCTGGGTGATACGCCAGTATGGCGATGACGAATACACGCTTCCAGTGTGCATTCACTGCGATGTCGCAAACACGGATTCGACCATCATGATGCTGTAAACAGAACCAGGATTCATCTGACAAAACTGACGTTTTGAATTCGTACACCCAGGTTCGTCGTTGCGTACACCATCGCAGGTGCTCCTGTCTGTGATGCAGCATCAAGGGTAACCGCAGGCATGGTCTCCGTGCTGGTAGTCCATGTCGCTTCAAACGTCGTCGAACTGTTCGTCCCCATCTGTTGACTCAGGGATCGAGACGTGGCTGCACGATCCGTTACAGCCATGCGGATAAGATGCCTGCCATCTCGACTGCTAGTGAAACGAGGCCGTTGGGATTCAGCACGGCGTTCCGTATTGTCCTTCTGAATCCACCGATTCCATATTCTGCCGACAGTCATTGGATAGCGACCAACGCGAGCAGCAATGGTGTGATACGATAAACCGCAATCGCAATAGGCCACAATCCGGCCTTTGTCAAAGTCGGAAACGTGATGGTACGCATTTCTCTTCCTTACACGATGCATCACAACAACGTTTCACCAGGCAACGCCGGTCAACTGCTGTTTGTCTATGAGAAATCAGTTGGCAACTTTCTTCTTGTCAGAACGTTGTTGGTGTCGCCACTGATGCCAACCTTTTAGCACGTCAACTTCGTGGAGTAGCAATGGTGTGATACGATAAACCGCAATCACAATAGGCCACAATCCGGCCTTTGTCAAAGTCGGAAACGTGATGGTACGCATTTCTCCTCCTTACACGATGCATCACAACAACGTTTCACCAGGCAACGCTGGTCAACTGCTGTTTGTGTATGAGAAATCAGTTGGCAACTTTCTTCTTGTCAGAACGTTGTTGGTGTCGCCACTGACGCCAACCTTTTAGCACGACAACTTCGTGGAGTAGCAATTTTAATGGCCAGGAGTGTAGTATGACATTTGTAACTTTATTGAAAGTGACCCCTTTCTATTTTCAGCCAGATCTATTTTATGTAATTGACTAACCTTTTCTAATACCTTTTTATCTATGATGATGGTCTTGGACCGAAACTAGTAGATTTTAAGGCTGTAATAAAACCGCTGATGGTTAAAGATACATTTTATTAAATACCTGACGGCTGTTAGCACTCACCTTACCAAACTTTGAGTTTTAAAGTATTTTTCAAAGTCTTCAATAAGAATACCACTTTGACATCCAGTGGCTAATCAGTGAACAATTTTTGACAAACGTGTTAAAACGACGAAATTTTTTAAAAAATGTTTAAATGTTTGTAAAGCTTATGGGACTTAACTACGGGGTCATCAGTCCCTGAACTTACAAACTACTTATGAACTATCTTATACTACAGACAGCACAAACATCCACGCCCGGGGGGTGATTCGAACCCCCGACGGGGCACGGCGATGCGCATCGGAGAATCGCGCCTCAATGCGCTCGACCGCTTCAACGCGCCTTTTAAAATGTTTTCTAGCATAACATTAATACATGTTTTACAAAAAAGAATGTTATTTCCAGGGCAGACTGAGTCAATAATGGAAAAAAAATAGAATTTCCCTTCGTGGTTAGAAAATGTGGAGTGGAGATGCACGGAGAGTGACAATTTTGTCAGCCGTGCGCGCGCAGTTATCAAAACCTAGCGACGCAGTGACCGTTTAATCACTGGCTTGTTCGTAAAGCTCTGTGCTTTAGTTCGTAAAGCTCTGATCCCTATACATAGCTTTAGCTTGTTCGCGGGTCGGCAGACAAAAATGTTACCTGGTTGTCACTTCGCAACCGTCGCTCATCACGGTATGTGTCCACAGGGTGATTCTAATTACACTTCAGTAAAATCAGACGTGACGTCATTATGACGTATCCACACTATCGAAGACGACTGGAGCCATGATCGACTTGTGTGGTCGGTTTAGACGCAAAACTGCGGTTGGAATTGTAGCAGACGAATTAAAGGAGTAGCTGATAATATCTTCCGTTGGTAATGGTATATTCATTACAGTTTCGAAAGCTATAACTTTGCTTTCCTTTTTTTTTTTTTTTTTTTTTTTTTTTTTTTTTAAAAAGTAAAAAGCTGTAAACTTTCCGAAAAAGGACCTACACTGTGAGCTCTGAAACGTTATTCAGCCAAATCTGATGATGTCATCGTGTGCCATTTGTGAAGGTTGTGTTTAAAACTAATGGAAACTTTTTCTCTGAGCGAAAAATGCTACCGAGTTGCATTGTAGTACGGAGTCTACGTTAAAATAAGAGGACAAAATACGGTTACCATGCTATGAAGCGACAATGTGTACTTGAACATGTCAAAATATGTGACATACAAAAACAACATATAGTCGCCGTAGGTATATGTATGTTTTCGCCGAAACTATAAATCAAATGAGCTGGATATTAATACAGGCATTTGTTATAGAGGCTCTGCGAACATCAGGTAAAACATTTCGTAAAACTGGGTACTCATCTACCGCTAAGTTGCTGCAACATGCTAGTTCTTTTCTTTGAAAATGTGTGAAGTTGTCGTTATCTTAAGGCTCGGTTTGCGTTATTTCTGACATAATTTTTAATTTACATTTACTGAAATTTCTGTCAGTGCTTTCCAAAACATGATACCAATATTAAGTAAGGCCTACTTTTGTCACTAAACTACGAAGGAAAACAGTATGCAGTTCAGAAAGAATGTCGAATTAAGCGTGGTGTCCCACCCAAAACCAACGTCTCGAACGATCGCAAAAGTCGATGCGCCGCTCTTCTGGACGTCGATAGTATGGATACGTCATAATGACGTCACGTCTGATTTTACCGAAGTGTAAATAGAATCACCCTGTGTCCACAGACTTGACAAGAGTGACAAAACAGTCACGGTGATAAAAGTCGCCCGTGCGCACTAGCCCTAAGAAATGAACCAAATTTCGACTGCAAATCGACGTCACTTAAACAGCAAATAATTTAGAATTTCCTTCGTTTTACCTAAAAACAACTTTTCCGCCTTTACGTATGGGCTTCTCATTGAAGAAGCTCTTATATATCACCGCTAAGTGCGAAGCTACGACCTCACCAACCTCTGAAATTAATTTAAATTATGGACCGGAATCGTCAGTAGCGACGCTAATGGCCTCGCTCCTGTGGGGACCTTGCAAAACATTATTAAAAATTTAGTATTTTTTTTTTCTTTTTTTATTTCGATATTTAACGACACTTTTCGACTGGTAGGTTATGTAGCGACGACCTACATCTAACTTCCACTAGCTTAACCCAAGGACGAACACAACACAACATCCGTACCCAAGGGTGGGATTCCACAGGGCGTTCCACAGGGTAGTGTTATTGGTCCTCTGCTGTTCCTTATTTACATAAACGGTTTAGGGGAAAATCTAAGTATCTCTCTTAGGTTGTTTGCACATGACGCCGTCATTTACCGTCTAGTAAAAACATCTGAAGATCAAAACCAGCTGCAGAACGATCTGAATAAGATAGTGTAAAAATTGGCAATTGACTCTAAATAATAAGAAGTGTTACGTCGTCCACATGAGTACGAAAAGAAATCCGTTAAACTTTGTTTACAAGATAAATCAATCAAATGTGAAGGCCGTAAACTTCACAGAATACCTAGGAATTACTATTACTTCAGACTTAAATTGGGAAGAACACGTAGATAATTTCGTGGGAAAGGCGAACCAGAGACTGCGTTTTATTTGCAGAATCCTTAAAACATGCAACAGAACTACAAAAGAAACTGCATACACTACGCTTGTCCGGCCATTTTTGGAGTATTGCAGCCCGGTGTGGGATCCTTATCAGGTGGGTTTGACGGAGGACATCGAAAGAGTCCAGAGAAGGGCTGCTCGTTTCGTATTGTCACGATACAGGGGAGACAGCGTTACGGAAATGATACAGGATCTGGGATGGGAATCATTACAACGGCGCTTATCGCTGCGGCGTGGGCTACTTAGGAAACTACAATCACCAACATTCTCCTCCGAATGCGAAAATATATTGTTGACTCCCACTTAGGTAGGTAGAAATGATCATCAGAATAAAATACGAGAAATCGGAGCCAGAACGGAGAGATTCAGGTGTTCATTCTTCCCGTGCGCTATTCGAGAATGGAATGGGAGATAAATAGTATAATTGTGGTTCGATGAACCCTCTGCCAGGCACTTAAACGTGATTTGAAGAGGATCCCATGTAGATGTAGATGTAGCCCCCGTCGGGAGCGACATTGTGTACCGGGGTATGACGCCTAAGTACGCTCGGCCATTTCCGTCCGGCGGCTGTTTACTTGTTCGTATTTATTTCCGCATAAGTGCAGCATTGATGAAATTGTCAGTTAAATACTTTGTGTTATCGAAACTGAAATTACTGTTTGACACATTAAACAATAAAAATAAAGCAAGAAAACACAACGACGACAGCCCAGCTCAGTCGCAAATAAGACAACAAGGTGGACAACAATGCAGTGACACCAGGCTGTTAGTTTATTGTTGCAATACACGTATGGTACGAGTTTTTACTGAGTGTGAACAATATAAATAAACAATGGCGGTCGGTTCAAGTGAACCTGAAAAGTAGCTGATGACTCTTTATGTTCATTTCGTGACAGGATTCGAGAATTTCGTATTACAGGATTTGAAACATGCGTTGCAGAAGCTCGATTGTTTGTAGAAAAAAGTAGTTGACGATATTGAGTCTGTGTTTAAAATAGAAAAGAATGGCATAGAAAAAACGAATCTTCGATTACGAACAAATTGATGAACCAATACAATCTACTGAAATGCAGTAGAGAGTTAATTTTTTAACACAAATAGATGCTGTAATAGTCGACAGTGAATGTCGATTCAAAGCGCTCAAAGAATATTTTGAGCGATTTGGTTTTTTTTTTTTTTTTTTTTTTTTGTGATATCAATTATTTGAAATCTCTATCCTAGGAGGACCTTCTCAAGCACTGTAATCATTTAGGTATGATACTCCGAGAAGGCGAAAATCGTGACATATAGTCTTTAGAACTTTCCGAGGAACTCCAGCTTTTAAAATCCATTCCACTAGAGTGAGGAGACTCAACAAAAGACGCAAAATAACTTCTTCAGTACATTTTAGAAAACAATTTGAAAGAAGTATATCCAAATGTTTATATAACAATCAGAATCATGCTTAGAGTTCTAGTCAGTACAGAAGAGAAGCTTCTCAAAGTTAAAATTGATTAAGACTTATTCACAGACATATATTAATAGACCAGCAATGCCATATACAGTATCATTGGATCAGTGAAGTCTCGCCGCCATTGCGCCATTGCGTTATTGAAGAAAATAGTCTTAAAAATTCCGAAGAACTGTCGTTACTACCCTGTCTTTAGACTTTTGACATATGAGAAATTCGTGTGATGTATATGGCTGTAATTTTTTCAGCTGGATTAAGCTTTGAGACATGAGTTGCACTGATTACCTGTTATTATTAATCTGTTCCAATTTCATTCAACTTCGGATTTTGTAGCAGTAGCATACAGACTCAAAACTGGCAACAACTGGAACTCTTGGGGTTATCCAGAATCACACACTAAAATAGTGAGTGAGGTAAATATAGCAAAGGTTGGGGAAACGCCAGCCGACTATATTATAACCCCATACTGCTTCAACAAGCCTTTCAGTATAACAACTGGAAGTAGTGAGCAGTGGAAGAAAATAGTTCGACACCAGACGGGGGATATTGTCTGGTTCACTGACGGGTCAAAATCAGAACAAGGCGTTGGGGCCGGGGTATACGAGGTGCAGCCAAGACTGGAGGGCGTCATCTCTCTAGGAAAGCTGGCCTCAGTATTCCAGGCCGAAATCACTGCCATCAGGGCACGTGTGGAGGAGAATTTGCGTAGGTGCTACAAAGACCGTAGCATCTATGTCTATTCAGACAGCCAGGCAGCCCTGAGATCACTGGCAGCTCCTGCAACAAGGTCTAAAATTGTTGCAGAATGTCACAGGGTTCTGGTGGAGCTAGGGGAAAGCAATAGAGTAAACCTATTGTGGGTCCCTGGCCACTCGGGGATCAGTGGCAACGAACATGCCGACAGATTAGCCAGGATGGGGCCAGAGACTCAATTTATTGGACCGGAACTTGTCCTGACAATCACCGAGGCAACGATCAAATTGGAGCTACGTAACTGGCTCAGAAGACAGCACGTAGAATATTGGACCAAAGTCCATCAACAAAAACATGGCAAGGTAATGATGCCAAAGCCATGTTTTAAAAGAAGCTCTGCAATCCTGGGTCTGTACAGGAGAGAGATTAGACTCGTGGTTGGATTGCTGACAGGCCATGGGAATTTCAAAAAACACCTACATACAATGGGAATAACAGAAGAGGACCCTAAATGTAGGGTCTGTGATGACGGTGATGAAACTGCATCACATCTAATCTTCGAATGCATTGCATTGGAGAGTAAAAGGCACAGAACATTTGGGACAACTAGACCCGAAGAAACTGTGTCTAATAAAGAACTGGTAAAGGGACTCCTTGAACTGTTCAAGGGCATTGGTTGGCTTTACTAGATATACAGGGAGCGATACCGCATAATAAACTTAGTTTCGGTGCGGGCAGTGGCGGGTTGGACCAAGACTGTTTTGGCTTCCCTGGAAAAATCAAATCAAATCAATGGTCATCATAGAAGTGTAGTTTATCATTGGATAACACGTATTCTCCTTCTTTTGAGAGTTCTTACGAAATTTACAGTCTGCTTTGACACATACACTAATGAGTAGCGTTTCCTGTTTTTGTTAATCTATTACCAGTTTCAATCAACTTCGGCTTTTCTTTTAATAGTATGACCGTTATAAATGTGATACTTGTCGTAGATAACACATCTCTTTATAAGTGTGTTTTTCAGATAACTACAGTCTACTTTAACTGTACATAATGGAAAAATTTTAATTACCACCCCGGCGGCCTCACATGATTATGTTGGCAACATCAACAAAACGATAGAAAGCCCTCGCCAAGATAATATATTCTTAGAAATCCACACAAAGTGACCTGATTAGTGTTTCGTACAGACAATGAGGTAAACAAATAATACTGTACCTGCTCTATGGTTGACAAGTTCTTGTATGTACCCTCATTCATTCAGTAAAAGTAATTGCCCTCGTAAACGAAGCCTTCATGACAAAATATTTACGCTGTCACGTGATCGGCTAATACCAACGTCACATGATTGACAACATAATGACGCGAAGCGGTCAAGACGCTAACTAAAATTTAACCGTATGTAACAAGTTCTGCTCATAACACGATTCGACAATGTACGCCTATTTGTTAAATTTAATTATTGCGGAAGTATTAGTTACTACTAGTAAAGCTTACAACGTCATGTCGTATCAGATCATGGTAGTACCGTACGGAAATTTTTGACATGAGGTGAGGCAAGGCAAGGCTGTAACCTGTCACCACTGTTGTTCATACTATTCATTGATCATATGTTGAAAACAGTAGACTGGCAGGGCGGGATTAAAGTAGGTGAAAACAAAATAAGCAGTCTCGCATATGCGGATGACTCAGTTGTAATGGCCGATTCGATTGAAAGGTTGCAAAATAAAATTTCAGAGCTCGATCAGAAGTGCAAGGATTATGATACGAAGATCAGCATCTCCAAAACGAAAGTAATGTCTATGGGAAAGAGATTCAAACAGATTGAGTGTCAAATAAGAGGAACAAAGTTAGAACAGGTACTGTAGACAGTTTCAAGTACCTGGGATGTATTTTCTCACAGGATGGCAACATAGCGAAAGAACTGGAATCGAGGTGCAGCAAAGCTAATGCAGTGAGTGCTCAGCTAAGATCTACTCTCTTCTTCAAGAAGGAAGTAAGTACCAAGACTAAGTTAGCAGTGCACCGCTCTATCTTTCGACCAACTTTGTTGTATGGGAATGAAAGTTTGGTGGATACAGGTTACCTTATTCATAAGATAGAGGTTACAGATATGAAAGTAGCAAGAATGATTGAAGGTACCAATAGATGGGAACAATGGCAGGAGGGTGTCCATAATGAGGAAATCAAAGAAAAGCTGGGAATGAACACCATAGATGAAGCAGTTAGAGCGAACAGACTAAGATGGTGGGGTCATGTTACACGCATGGGAGAAGCAAGGTTACCTAAGAGACTCATGAGCTCGTCAGTGGAGGGTAAGAGGAGTCGAGGTAGACTAAGAAGAAAGTACTTAGATTCGGTGCAGAATGACTTTGAAGTAAAAGGCATAACATCAGACGAGGCATCAATGTTAGCATTGAATAGGGGATCATGGAGGAATTTTATTAGATGTACTATGCTCCAGACTGAACGCTGAAAGGCATAATCAGTCTGTAATGATGATGATGATGATGGTGACGCAAGATGGTGGCGTCAGACTTCAATCACAGAGGGACGTTTGCCAGTCCAGTATTGTATGTCTGTGGACTTATTTAAGAAGCACAATGAGCCAAGAAAGAGTATCTGCGTTGTCAGTACTATCAACTGAACCCGGAATAGCGGCTAGTATTAATTACAATGTGGCCTTTAAAAAGTTCAGTGAGGCGAAAAGCCGAAAAGTTTCTCTATTTTTAATTTGTGGTTGTTTATTGCAATTTTCGGCATTGCAATAGTACTTGTATATTACACTAATAAAATTTTAGTAAAATGATTATTGGTGTATAATTCAGCTCATTTTATTTAACATTTTCTTCCTTACTGAAAAAATGAAAGGGGCCTCACGAAGACGAGTTCGCCGACGCCCAGTTATCGTCTAACGCAGCCTCTGGGAATCGTTCACTATAATGCAAATTGCTGCGCTACTGCAAAATTAGAAGCTGTTCTTCATTCGAATTCGGTAGTAGACGTTGTCGTCGTTCTCCGTTTACGCGCATCAGAATTACAAATGCTTCGTTTATCAGACGGTGACTTTCAGAAACTATTGTTCAAGTATATCGGAAACCAAAGCACAAACTTTACGGCGGTCGCGTGCAATTATCTATGGAACAGAAGACGCCTACAACAAAAGCAGGACGTTTCTTACCATCAAATCAAGAGACACTCATTTCGGACTCAACTTTGTCAAAATTTCAGTAAAAAATGTCGCGCTTCTTCAATTTTGCACTGAAACTACGTCCCGTACTTCAAGAGGTAAGACAATAAACCAATAAGTTATTTATCCGTTATCATTTCTCTTACCAATGGCGCGCACACATACGTAGCTTACTAACTGGATTAAAACTGGAAACGCAAAAGAAGTGTATTGCGATACGACACTTGACAAGTGAGTAGAGGATTTTTCTCTCCTGAAACAACAGTTTCATACTTAAAATATTTATATTACTTTAATTTTTTTGTTCGCCACTAATTTCCTTGTCGTGGCGCCTTTTTCGGTAACACAAAATTGTTGGTTGATTACTGCTAGAAGTTCTAAGTGCTCTTGAATCAACATCTCATTCTTGATGCAATGTGCACCTCGATACGATTTCAGCAGTTCTACGATTTGAATTTAAGCTTGGATACAAAACGCTCTCTGCGTTTTTTTTTTTTTTTTTTTTTTACAGTAGCATTACATGTACGAGGCGCGTCCAGAAAGTAAGTTTCGTTTGGTTATATAAAACAAACGGGTACAGATACAGGAAAAATATTGATTGTACAAAAATCTACAACTGTTAAACTACTTTTCTACACAGCTTCCGCAATTTTGTAGGCAATTTCCATAGCATGGCACAAGGTTTTGTGTGCCTTTTTCATAGAATGTTGCCGCCTGTGTATTCTACCGTGTGGTAACATATTCTTTCAGCTCGTCATCATCGTTGAAGTGTTGTCCACCAAGGACAGATTTTAGGTGTAAGAAGAGTATTACTGTCAAAAGATTTTTTTTTCACGATAATGCCTGACCTCACACACCGAATGTGACCAAACAATTCTTACGGAAATTTCAATGGCCGCGGTGGAGTAGCCGAGCGGTCTAAAGCGTCTCGCTGCAGAGCGCGCGGTTGCTCGCCGTGGAGGCATGGGACATGGATGTGTGTGCTGTCCTTAGGTTAGTTTACCTAGGTTTAAGTAGTTTGTAAGCTACGGACTGATGGCCACACAGTTTGGTCCGATAGATTTACAAACATTTGAACATTCGAAATTTCAATGGGACCTGTTTGATCATCCTCCATACAGCTCGGACCTCTCTCCTAGCGACTTTCATCCCTTCTTAGACCTAAAATCTGTCCTTGGTGGTCAACACTTCAACGATGATAAAGAGCTGTTACCACATGGTTGAATACACAGGCGGCAACCTTCTGTGAAGGATGCATGCAAAAAACTTGTGGCACGCTATGACATTATCTACAAAATTTCGGCAGTTATGTGGAAAAATAGTTTAAGAGTTGCAGAATTTTGTGCAATAAAAATTTCTTCTGTATCTGTGTACAATTTCATTTTTTTACCAAACGGAACTTTTCTGGACGCGCCTCGTTTATCTATGAGACAGTTCTACGTACCATAGAACATCGTATATTTCTTATATATTTTATGTAGATTGTGTGAATAATTATGATCAATCCTTTTCAGTATTACAGCGTTCATCTGTGTCATGTCTGATATAGCCGTACCATAATCTATGACTTTCACGAATTAATGTACTAGTAAACAGTAACAAAAATTGGTAATTTCCTAGGAGCCGTTTTGTACATCGAATGAACGGCAGTGCGATCGATATATATCTCGGACGGCGTTTCATGTAGAAACGATAGGTATCGAACATGCGAATGTTATGATTTTTAGGAATATGTCATGATTGTAAAGGATGTGGTTAGGCAAGAACCTAAGAGTACAGCTTAAATTCTTGCAAGTGAATGTCATGATTATAAGGGATGTGGTTAGGCATGAACCTAGGAGTACAGCAACATGCAGTACTCTTAGGTTCTTGCCTAACCACATACTTTAAAATCGTGACATATTCATAAAAATCACAACATTCGCTTGTTCGATGCCTATAGTTTCTTCTAATTACATAGCTTTGGCTGAAAAGTCAGTAATTTGGAAGAACCGTTGTATATCGCTTCGGACGGCCTGCTATTGATCATGACGGACTATCGATAGTTGCGTAGTGTCAATTTGTATCGAGCATGCGAGCATCAGAATGCTATCGTAGTTTGTTTACTCGCATGCGTAGGCGAAATCAGTTGCCTTTATGATATACGTTAAAGTCACGAAGAAGACTTCTCACTCGGATTTTCCGTTGGAGTTGTGTTGCAAGAAATGCCATAAAAGAACATCAATCAGGAAAAATACGTGGTTTCAGGGATGCAAAATATCGATCTAAAAAATATTATACTTGAGTCTTGTTGGGTCCATAACTACACATTAGAAGTTGCTGCTTCAGAAACTGATCTGTCCGTCAAAACCGTCTGTGACTACTATTCATCAAACACAGTAAGTAATTTCTAAACTCGGTTTTAATTTCGGTAATATATTAACCTACCAAATGTCGTAGTTAAGACGACACTTGTTTAATTAATGCTGTTCCTGCTCTATGACAGTTTCTCGATGTACCGTTGTCAGGAGACTAAATTAATTATCCTAGAAAAGCTAACATTTTCTTGTGGGACACGATGATTTACTAACCCGACAACGGTACATCTAGAATCTCTCAAGCATACAGTACCAACAGCATTAATTATTTAATTTGTTTATATACGTCGAAATGAATATGTTTTCATTTGTCCGCCATTTCTTTCTTACGACACAGCGGCGTTCGCGTGTTCGATATACGACACTGCGATACTCGCTTCTTCCATACATATCGATAGTAGGCCGTCTGAAGCGATGATATACAAGGGTCCTTCCAAATTACCGAAAAGTCTGTTTTCATTGACAACGAATATGAGTTGTTTATCGAGAAAATGCAGTCAATTTACATTACGTAAAACAAACTGTTATACCCCTGTAGTGACTGGATGTGATGTACTTTTCCGATCCACGACCTGGTAGCAATTTTTATTGGCCAAGAAATGATCATGTCACGACCAACGTCGGTATAGCTACAGATCAGCTGTTCCACCACCTTAGTTCCCCGTCATTGCCAGCGGAGCGAGAGTCGAACGTCCGACATATATCGATTGCACTGCCGTTTCATTCGATTGCCGAAATATTAAAAGCAGAATAATACTGATCCCGTGGGGTAAATTTTACTTTCCGATCCGGCGACATCGCTTCATAATGTTTGCAAAGGATACTGAAAGCCGGCAATCACGTGACACTGGCATTACCCAACTGAGTGACAATTCAAATGGTTTGTCGTGAAAACTTCGTTTTACGAGGGCAATTACTTTTACTGAGCGGCATACAATCATTTATTTATTTACTTTATGATATTTACAAAATACTAGTCATTCTATGTGGTTCCTATTTCCGACACATCTTGGCAAAGTTTTTCTACCGTGTTATCGATGTTGCCAACATAACCGCGCGAGGCAGCCGAAACGAGAGGTAAAATTTTACCGTGCGTCTGTACGCTGAGATTCATTGTTTGCTTTGATTTTCTAAAAAAATGTGTTCCCGAATTCAGCAGCGAAGACAGAATTCGAAAGAAGTATCATTGTGAAACAGTAATTTCCAGGAATAAATACTTTATCATCTACGCTCATAGACACGAAGATTGTCCTAATAATGTATAGAATCACGTGAAATGTCCGTTGTTTAGAGTGGTAGGAAAGTAGTGGCTGAGTATGACCCAGTATTTTCTTTCATCTGTCTGCGTGACGTGTTCATATTTGTAAGGGTTCGATTTGATGGTCCTTCATGAGTCATGTGCAGAAGTCAATGAAATTAAACAGACTGATTACATTGGATGACAGGTGCATTGCCGGCCGCGGTGGCCGAGGAGACTGAGGCGCTCCAGTCACGGTCTGCACGGCCACTACGGTCGGGGGTTCGAATCGCCCCTCAGGCATGGATATTTGTGCCGTCCTAGTTTGTAAGTAGTTCATAAGTAGTTTGTAAGCTTAGGGACTGATGACTCCGTAGTTAAGTCCCATAAACTATACAAACATTTGAAACATTTGAACAGGTGCATTTTCTGTTACCATATTTATGTCAAACGATAAAAATAAAACCAAAGTCTCACATTTATTTATCACCAAGAGCTAATGTCTAGTGACACTTTACGGTTTTTTGTTTTGTTTTTTTATTGTATAACATAGATATGACAACAGGAAATGTACCAATGTAATCAGTTTGCTTAATTTTACTTTCTGATGATGGATAATATCCGAAATCGGTAAAGTTCTAAATACAGTAAACAGCTGATGGTTGACTATATGCATTATTTAAAGAAATTTTGTTCATTCTTGTGTTCCGTTCAGAGGGTATTGCTTCTTAATAGTGCCTTCCTTTTCTTTACAAATATGTCACGATTTTCGAAGATGTAATAGTGCAGGAACCTAATAGCTCAGCATAAATTGCTGAAACAACAGGTAATAGCCTACTGTAGTATGTAGGCCGGTAATGTCCAAGAATGCTTGCAAACGAAGTAGCTCGGCTGGAAACGAAATATATCGAACTTGCAACTCTAAATCGATTACGTATTCATTGATGCACGAGATGACAAAATATGAAGGTTTACATACTAATTATTTTGACGAGTGGTAATGTAAAGCTGCGTTGACGTGAATATTTTTACAGCTTAATCGTGACACATTCATAAAAAATAGCTCAATGTTTTTGACGAATTTCGGTAATTTGGAAGGACCGTTGTTTATCGCTTCGGCCGGCCTGCTATCGATATGTATCGAAGACGCGAGTATCGCAGTGTCGTATATCGAACACACGAACGTCGCTGTGTCGTAAAAAACAAATGTCAACCATAGAGCAGGTATAGCATGTTTTCTTCATTTTGTGACTTGTACGAAACAGTGATCAAGTGATTCAAAATGTCCCTTTTAAGAGGACAATTATTTTTACTGAGCACATACAAGAACGTGGCAACCATAGAGCAGGTATAGCATGTTTTATTTATTTTAGGATCTGTATGAAATCTTTGGTTCATAAAGTTATTATCGTGGTCTAGGCTAAACAAATTTCTCCTATATCATAAAGGCAACTGATTTCGCCTACGCTTGCGAGTAAATAAACTATGACACGGTGGCCGAGGGGACTGAGGCGCTCCAGTCACGGTCTGCACGGCCACTACGGTCGGAGGTCGAATCCCCCCTCGGGCATGGATATTTGTGCCGTCCTTAGTATTAATTAGTTCATAAATAGTTTGTAAGTTTAGGGACTGATGACCCCGTAGTTAAGTCCCATAAGCTGTACAAACATTTGAAACAAACTAGGACAGCATTCTGATGCTCCGTCATTATCGATAGTAGGCCGTCCGAAGCGATATACAACGGTCCTTCCAAATTACCGACGGTAATCGATAGTTGCATAGTGTCAATTTGTATCGAACATGCGAGCATCAGAATGCTATCGTAGTTTGTTTACTCCCAAGCATAGCCGAAATCAGTTGCCTGTATGAAAAAAAAAAAAAAAAAATAAATAAAAAAAAAAAAAAAATAAATAAATAAAAAAAAAAAAAAATAAAAAAAAAAAATTGTTGAACCTATCCCTAACCTTCTAAAGGCTACGCTACAGATCAGTTTTCTAAGTGAAATAGCGTAGACCATGATAATACCTTTATGAACCGAAGATTTCATACATATCATAAAATAAATAAAACATGCTATACCTGCTCTATGGTTGACAGGTTCTTGTATGTACCCTTGTCCGCTCAGTAAAAATAATTGCCCTCGTAAAAGGGAGATTTTGAATCACTTGATCACTGTTTCGTACAGATCATAAAATAAATAAAACATGCTATACCTGCTCTATGGTTGACAGGTTCTTGTATGTACCCTTGTCCGCTCAGTAAAAATAATTGCCCTCGTAAAAGGGAGATTTTGAATCACTTGATCACTGTTTCGCATAGATCATAAAATAAATAAAACATGCTATACCTGCTCTATGGTTGACAGGTTCTTGTATGTACCCAACAGCATTAGTTATTTATTTTGTTTATATACGTCTAAATGAATGTTTTCATTTGTCGGCCAACATTTGTTTCTTACGACACAGCGACGTTCGTGTGCACGATATACGGCCTTACTGGGAAAAAGAGAGAGAGAGAGAGAGAGAGAGAGAGAGAGAAAATAGTATGTATTGTTGAGTCTTCCTCCAGTCCTTTTCTTGTGTAAGCTAGTGGTTTGAGTCTTTGTTGGCATGATCATGCCGGCCGCGGTGACCGAGCGGTCTGCTGCGTGTCAGTCACGGTCTGTACGGCCACTACGGTCGGGGGTTCGAATCCTCCCTCGGGCATGGATATTTGTGCCGTCCGTAGTATTAGCTAGTTCATAAGTAATTTGTAAGTTTAGGGACTGATGACCCCGTAGTTAGATCCCATAAGCTTTACATATATTTGAACATTTTGTTGAGCAGCATCATGGGTGAAAACGAGAAATGTCTCACAGGAACACTGGCAGTATATCGCAAGGAAAACGCTACCCTTCAAGACGCAAATTATGTAAATGAATATATTGGAACAAGTACACTCCTGGCCATTAAAATTGCTACTCCGCGAAGATGACGTGCTACAGACGCGAAATTTAACGGACAGGAAGAAACTGCTGTGATATGCAAATGATTAGCTTTTCAGAGCATTCACACAAGGATGGCGCCGGTGGCGACACCTACAACGTGCTGCCATGAGGAAAGTTTCCAACCGATTTCTCACACACAAATAGCAGTTGACTGGTATTGCCTGGTGAAACGTTGTTGTGATGCCTCGTGTAAGAAGGAGGAATGCGTACCATCACGTTTCCGACTTTGATAAAGGTCGGATTGTAGCCTATCGCGATTTCGGTTTGTCGTATCGCGTCATTGCTGCTCGCGTTCGCCGCGATCCAATGACTGTTAGCAGAATATGGAATCGGTGGGTTCAGGAGGGCAAAACGGAACGCCGTGCTGGATCCCAACGGCCTCGTATCACTTGCAGTCGAGACGACAGGCATCTATCTTATCTGCATGTCTGTAAAGGATCGGCCAGCCACGTCTCGATCCCTGAGTCAACAGATGGGGACATTTGCAAGACAACAACCATCTGCACGAACAGTTCGACGACGTTTGCAGCAGCATGGACTATCAGCTCGGAGATCGTGGCTGCGGTTACCCTTGACGCTGCATCACAGTCAGGAGCACCTGCGATGGTCTACGCAACGACGAACCTGGGTGCACGAATTGCAAAACGTCACTTTTTCGTATGAATCCAGGTTCTCTTTACAGAATCATGATGGTCGCATCCGTGTTTAGCGACATCGCGGTGAACGCACATTGGAAGCGTGTATTCGTCATCGCCATACTGGTGTTATCACCCGGTGTGATGGTATGGGGAGCCATTGATTATACGTCTCGGTCACCTCTTGTTCGCATCCACGGAACTTTGAACAGTGGCCGTTACATTTCAGCTGTGTTACGACTCTTGGCTCTACCCTTCATTCGAACCCTGCGAAACCCTACATTTCAGCAGGATAATGCACGACCGCATGTTGCAGGTCCTGTACGGACCTTTCTGGATACGAAATATGTTCGTCTGCTGCCCTGGCCAGCACATTCTCCAGTTCTCTCACTAATTGAAAACGTCTGGTTAATGGTGACCGAGCAACTGGCTCGTCACAATACGCCAGTTACTACTCTTGATGAACTGTGATATCGTGTTGAAGCTGCATGAGCATCTGTACCTGTACACGCCATCCAAGCTCTGTTTGACTCAATGCCCAGGCGTATCAAGGCCGTTATTACGGCCAGAGTTGGTTGTTCTGGGTACTGATTTCTCAGGATCTATGCACCCAAATTGCGTGAAATTGTAATCAAATGTCACTTCTAGTATAATGTATGTGTCCAATGAATACCCATTTATCATCTGCATTTCTTCTTAGAGTAGCAATTTTAATGGCCAGTAGTGTAATAAGAGGTAATATTTATTAGGTTGTGTGGTGTCGCACAAGTACAAAGTGCGCGCCACCTACTTTCGCCGCGCGCCGCCATGCACGCACGGCGCGGCGTTCTCACGACGACAGCCACGAGCGCCCTCTGCTGCAACCCCGCTCGTGGCCACCACGGAAAGACACCGGTCACTTCGGACGGAGATAGCAACCAGTTAGGACCTTCGTAATCAGATAGGCACCAGTGAAGACTTTGCTATTGTACAGGCACTAGGCAGGCCTCTAACAACTATGTATCAACATTCTGCAGTACTATGTAAAAGTTAAGTATTGTTACATTCTGTGCAATATATATCTCTTTCTAATTTACTCTAGTGTTTATAGTTTCTGGCTGCTCCCCTCCGTACCTGCACCAGCGTGCTATTTTTGTTCCTGTGTCGGTCTCATTCCACTCGGCCACCGACACCTACGACGAGGCTGGGACACAAAAGCGGCGACGAAGTTGGGACACAAAAGTGGCGACGAGGATGGGATACAAAAGGTTGCATTTATTTATTTAAGTACGCGGTCAGCGGCATGCCAGTCACGGTCTGCACGGCTGCTGTGGTCGGGGGATCGAATCCCTCCTCGGGCACGAATGTTTGTTCCGTCTTTAGTATAAGCTAGTTCATAAGTAGTTTATAAGTTTAGGGACTGTTGACCCCATAGTTAAGTCCTTAAGCTCTACAAACATTTGAACATTTTAACTACGCGATTTTTGTTTATTTTTTTAAATTTTATTTTATTTTTTAATACAAAATCCGCTTCGGCTGCAATTAACTTTTATTTAAAAAAGCATTACCGGTTTCGCATCCTGTAGACGCTGGGGAAGGCTAAATGGCAGACATATTTTTCTAAGGAACTTTAAGCACCTGATGATGCGTCTACACGACGCGAAACCGGTGGTGCTTTTTTAAATAAAAGTTAATTGCAGCCCAAGCGGATTTGGTCTGAAAATATAACATTTGACTGCGGATGCCCAAAATTCAAGATAACATGCTTACGCGTTTTGTGTTGAACAGTTACTACAGCGATAAGAAATACTTAAAATGACACTAGTTATGTTTATAAGGGCTGAAGTGCATTTTATGAGTCCGCGAGTGGTGTTTCATGTGAATACGTTGGCAACAGCGCTGCAACGCATCCTTTATAATAAAGTTGCAGATTCTGTCTGTGAGCTTATTAAACAGCGATCTGCCCGCATCACGCGAGGTTTTTTTCCTGTAATTTTACACACCACATTAATCTGCGCATTCACGTGACTGCAGTAAACGATAAATCTGCCTGCATCCAGTGAGATGCGTTATTTTTTTATTTTTTTTTTATTTTTTTATTTTTTTTTTATTTTTTTTAAAGTAATCTGATATGTGAAGATTCACGTCGCATTTAAAAGGACATTTCAAAACGTAAATTCTCTTTCACATTTGCTAGGCTCTGGTACCGTATTTTCCAGTTTAGTAAATGTACTTCGTAATTACGTAAAAAAAGCTCTCCTGAAGCTACATCGTATTCAAGAACTGCAATAAACGACCCGATTTCAAGGTGATTTTGTGTCCTACTTTGTCCGGAAGTGCTGTTTACATACAGTGAAACGTTGTCATTGCAATTTTTTTCTTCGTTTCATTTTTATTGCAATATTGTTATTTCTATTGTTTTTCTAATTAGAATCTCCCCGCCCAAAACTTCTTAATTTCGCGGTAGTCCCGTGAAATTCTTTTACTTATTTTATTATTATGCTTTTTTTTCGCTTACCTTTGTATTTGTGTAGTTATTTATTTCATGTTGTTATCGACGCCACTTTACATTCGCATTTAAATATCAATGTCGGTTATCGCCATGACGTTGTGCCTGACGTCATGGGTCAAAGTAGGGCACCTGGATATAAACGGGCATGCGAATCCGCCATTTTTGTTCTTCGCTTCGACGCGCGATTGTAGAATAGGACAGTCAATACGCTTTCAGCATGGTGGGCTGTACAGCTCCGAATTGTTCTAATCGTTCAGAAAATGGTTTTGGCTTTCTTTTCCGTTTCCTATTGATCCTGAAGGGCGTAAAATATGGTTAATAAACTGTCGTCCTGACAAGGTCTTAAAAACTATGCGAGTTGGGTTAATTCATTTGTAGGATGCACAATTTCTACGCGTTGCAAAGGACAGGTTTAGCCTTTTCTTTTTTCATACAGTGGCAGCATTTAAATAACAATACCAACTACTTTTAAATGATGCACGCTGTTTTTTACTAGTTATAATGGCTCATACGCCTCGTAACGATGTTTGAAACTACTGCGATGTTAATTTCAGTTGCAGCTACGTTAATGTTAATTGTAGTTACAGCATCGGCGGCGTAATTTGCTAATGTTGGCAAGAGAATGTTCGCTTTAGGGCCGGTTCGTCCATCTCTCGTTAATCTTGTCGTTAGTAAACGAGAATATGCCTTTAACGTCTCGTTAAATGTGCTCGTTAAGTGCACTGCGTTTGTCATTGCCACATACACCTCTCGTTTGCTAACCTTGAGAAAACGAGAAGGTACGATATATTTCGACTATGTTGGCAATAGAAACAAATTAAAGTGCCGTCTGAATAAACAGCTGTTCCCCATATTTGAGTATCAGGGAAGAGGTTAGCAGACAGTTGTTATTTGGTGCTATGGCAAGCAAACGTGAAAGAAGATCAAATTTTACATGAAATTAGTGCGAGAGTCTTGTGTCCTTAATAGAAAAATATGTCACATTGAAATTAAAATTAAAAAAATAAATAAATAAAACGCGGCTACGACATGTAGGACAGCAAAAGTGCTTAGGACCTAGTACGATAATATACTGCCAGGTGCATAGTACGTTAGTGTAGGTTAAATTTACGACGCTTCTCGCCGGGCTGCAGTGGTTATGTTGGCTCCAATGGTAATGATGGCAACTCAGATGACCAATAACTGTTTTTTCGTGACAACTGCAATTAAAAGGAAAATTATTTTTTTCTGAACGGACAAGGGTACGTACAAGAACCTGTCGGCCATAGAGCAGATAACATGTACTCTGTAGCTCGTGAAAAATATTAACGCAATTCTACACTTCATTGTTCATCTGTTGCCAACATAAGCACTGGAGCCCGGCGAGAAGCGTCGTAAAATTTTACTTAGTGCAAGCAATAAACTGCACGTAGGCGAAAGTCACTGTTCCTGTAGATAGGAAGAAGAAATCACATTTTAGGCCTTACACTAGGTGCAACAAGCATAAGTAAATACTGAATTAATAAGTTTGCACACATAGATAATGTATTCTGTTTTTTATTACAACAGATAACTTACAAAATTCATAACTATATGTTGGTCTCTTTAGATGGTTGTGTAGTTTTTCATGCAGCATTTCCAAAGTGGCATTTCGAAGACGAAATTGCGTAACAAATGCTGCATCATCCCAGCATTCAAAATGATTTGGACGAACATAAATACGTCTAGAATGCCTTATAGGGGCAATGTCCTCTAGATCATCCAAAATATTGACATCGTAGTAATTGTCAATGAAATCTTATTCCAGCCATTTTCATCATACCGATTCTCACTTAACTAGTCGTTACCTGTAAGTTTGTATTTTGATATAGCAACAATATTTTTATTTCTAACCGCTAATGAAATGGATAGGGCGAGAAATATGACGATACAATTTACCAATAAAGCTGATTTTCACACTAGTTTTTCATACATGTAGAGCTTCTGTTATTTTGTTCGATAAATCGGTCTTTTTCACGTGAATATATTGATGTATTTTAGCGCTTAGGAATCCTGCCATTTTGATACAGATTCTCACTTAACTGGTCGTTAGCCGTGTAACAAGCAGAATTTTACTCGTTAACTTAACGGCCAGTTCGAGGTCCTTTAACCTCAGGTTAACTCATTACAAAACATTGACAAACGCAATTCTTCACTAACGATAAGTTAAAATCTTAACTGGAACTTAACGAGACATTGACAAACCGGCCCTTAGTCTTTTCAGTGTCAATTTATTTCTTTCTTTCACAAAGATTTCTATAGTTCAAGGTGGTTCCAGTTCACTTAGAATTAACTTGACTCTACTGTATGGCCACCACATAAAATTCCACAGTCCTGCATTACCTTCTCGTAGGAAGATACTCTCTAGGTACACAACAAACATGCCAAGTACACACTATGAAATGGTAGAGCCTGGAAATGACTACAACAATAGAAAATACACACGAAGTAATAACTTGTTTGCTTTCATAAGCAGCCTCTTAAAAAAAATTCTTGAGTGCTTTTTATTACCGTCTTCACTTTCAAACAACTTTACAAATGTCTTTTTTGGCATTCCTAAACACATGATCCATATAAGTTACAGTTAGTAAAAAAAGGTGATAGTTCCAACAAACAGTATGATTGTTGTCAGTATAAATTTATGCATACTGGACATGGAAAGCTGTGTACCACATGATCATTGTTTCCTAATATTAGTTATTAAAAATCTCTTCTCTTTCAAGGAAACACATTAGGCCTAATAAAACATTTCAGCATTACAGTAAGACAACCCCTTCCATTATGTGCAATACTGAATTAGTTAAATAGTAAAAAACTTAGTCTACAAATATCACCTTAAGATAAAATTGCGTTATATTGTGCTTAACAAAATACCTACAGTTTTTACACATGAGAAGACACTCCTAGCAGGAGTCAACTGAGGTAAAGCGTTATCAGTACAGCAACGACATTTTAAGCACTGAGCGTTGTTGTCGACTGAATCCATCTCGAAAGCGACTCGACTTCATCAGTAAATTCAAGAAACTTAATTTTGGCAAACCCGAAGATTCGCCTGATTATTGCCAAAGACCGAAACTGCGGCTGAAACCTATATTTCGGCAAACCCATATGCAGTTCAAAAGATAAGTTCATGGCTTGTAGTAAATAAATTGATACTAAATCACAGCTAAAATTCTGAAACATGATTCGACAAAAGCTGACATTTTGATAGCACATAATGGGCATATGGTAAGTGAGACTGAGTACAAAATTTTAGGTGATCATATAGATAGCTGTCATGGAAAGCCCATGTTCAGTATCTTGTTCAAAAACTAAATTCTGCTTTATTTACCATTAGAACAGTATCATTCAATTTGACTTACGACGTTATTTTTTAGGGTAGCTCTACTATTTCAAAAAGCATATTTTTGGCTCAGAAATGGACGTTTGAGGAAATATGTGGTGGAATTTTGCGAACATTGCGTTGACCCCTTTATGGTAGTCTGCTGATTCTGTCATTGCCACCACAATACACAGTTTCTTTAATGTTGTTGTTGTTAACAATATCAGCCTGTTCCCACAAGCTAGCGATTTTCACTCGGTGAATACTAAGCAGAAATTGAATCTACATTTGGATCACACTTCTGTGACTCTTGTGCAAAAAGGTATGCAGTATTCTGCAGCATCTGTTTTCAAAAAGCTGCCACAAGAACTCAAGAATCTTTGTACTAACCCAAACACTTTCAAATATAAATTCAAGAGTTACCTCATGACTCACTCCATTTATTCTGAAGAGAAACTCCTGGAATAATTGAAAGAAATTGAACTAATTCCTTTTACTCTTTATTGATTATTTTTACTTAGGTTTCAGTTTGTTATGTGTATGGACTACTTTGTTTCTCTATAAACATTCTTGAGGTAAAATTTCATGTACTGACTTGTCCATGACCATGGAGTCGTGTGAATACCATATTATTATTATTATTATTATTATTAGTATGATCTACGTATCTAATCTTCATCATACATCTGTAGCACCACATTTCAGAAGCTTCTACCAAGGTTGTGTATGAACTCCTTACTGTTCATGTTTCACTCCTATACAATGCTACACTCAAGACAAATGGTTTCAGAAAGGACTTCCCAACATTTAAACTAATATTGGATGTCAACAGCTGTTGGGGAATTTCCCCAGAATATCAGACTATATTTTAAATGGGTATATTTTACTGCTCATTTAAAATATGGTCTCATTATCTGGGGAAATTCTCCAGAGCTATGCAGACCTTCAGAATACAAAGGAGAGCCATTAGATGTATAACAGGTAGCAGTGTTAGAAAACCATACAAACCAATGTTTAAAACAATTAGGTACTACCACTACCATGCATGTATATTCTTGATACTATTATGTATATTAAAGAAATATTTACACAATCAAAAGATAACTTGCAAATTCTTCCTGACAATACAAGCCTATATCAGAGAGGTACATGCCACACAGCAATAAAACTTTACAATAAGTTTCCTGCTGATAGAAAAAGTGTACAGAATATTAATGTATTTGAAAGATCCATTAGAGAATATCTGCAGTACCACATCTTCTATTCAGTTAACGAGTCCTTAAACTACAATATTTATGTATCTCAGTAGCTTTAGTAAGATATAACATGTCATATTACTTGTGAATCCTAAATGAGTCTCTGTTGTTACTAGAGTTAAAGTCTAATATCATGAGGTACACTGTATAAGATATGGTCAAAGGACTAAATAAATAACCAATTTTACTTCTTCACAAACGATTTTCTTCCTGTAGCCATTTTGTATTTTATATCTTCTTTATTTCGGTCATTAGAAATTATTTTGTTACCCAAATAACAAACAAAACTACTATTATTGTCTCATTACGTAATCCAAGTCCTTCAGCATCGCCTGATTTTTCTAACACTACATTCCATTATTCTTGTTTAACTCTTATTAATGTTCATTTTATACCCTCATTTCAAAAACTGTCCATTCCGTTCAATTACTCTTCCCAGTCCTTTGCTGTCTCTGACAGAATTAGTAGTCATCAGCAAACTGCAAAGTTTTGATTTCTTCTCTCTGAACTTTAATTCCTTCTCCAAATTTCTGCTTGCATTCCTTCAGAGCTCGCTCAATGCACATATCGAACAACACAGGGAAAGGCTACACCCCTGTCTCAATACCATCCCAACCTTTGCGACCCTTTCATGCCCTTCAACTCTATTAATTTCTCTGTGGTTTCTGAACAAGTTGAATACAACTCTTCACTCCCTATATTTTACCCCTGCTACCTTCAGAATGTGAAAGATTGTATTCCAGTCAACAAGCTTTATCTAATCTACAAATATTAAAAATGTAGGTTTCCCTTCCTTAACCTCACATCTAAGATAAGTTGTATTTCCTTGCACATTCCTAAGTCCAAGCTGATCTTCTCCAAGGTTCAATTCCACCAATTTTTCATTTGTCTGTAAATAATATATTTTTATAAAATTTCAATGGGTGTTTGTATCTCTTCATTAACTTTATCATTTTTCATTTGTTTATTACTGTAGTTAGATTTTAACAAAGTAAAATTGTTGACAAACAGTCTTGATGATTAATAGTCTACGTTCCTGTCAATAAATCAGGAGGAGGAAAGGAGAGGAGAGATGGACTAACTGAAGACTGTAATAAATAAGTACCCAGATGACATTGGATTTTCAACTAGTGTCCTTATGAAAAGTTTTGTGACTGGAACTCCATTGAGACGTTTTGTTCTCACCACACAGAAAATTTTATTTTACGTGTCACACAGTAACTACCCCCAGACTTGGAGTACCACTGCTGTAGCCAATAGAACAGCCGTCTGCGGTGGCCGAGGGGAAAATGGCGCTCCAGTCACGGTCTGCACGGTCACTACATTCGGGGGTTCGAATCCCCCTCAGGCATTGATATTTGTGGCGTCCTTAGTGTTAGCTAGTTCATAAGTAGTTTGTAAGTTTAGGGACTGATGACCCCACACTTAAGTCCCATAAGCTATACAAGTATTTGAACATTTGAATACAACAATCACAGATTGGTACTTTTATTTGAAGAAACACCTGATGCATTGTTGCTGTAACAACTTTTATTTACATAATGATGTATCAGACCACTTTAATTCTGACGTTTAGTTTTTTTTTAACTAATTTAATTTGCCATTTTAGAGACTGATTGCATTTTAGTGCCTTGGAATTGCATTACGTGTTTGTTATTTGTTTCAGGCTGCTGCTGAGTCTAACGTAGCTTGGTACTCAGCAGGAGGCTGTGGGAAGAAAAAGAATTCATGTGGCAAGAAAAAGGATCCATGCAAGAAACCCTGTCCTAAACCCTGTCCAGAACCGTGCCCAAAGCCAAGCCCCCCACCACCATGCCCACCACCACCACCTCCATGCCCAAAACCATGTCCCCCACCACCACCATGTCCAAAACCATGTCCCCCACCACCATGCCCCCCACCACCACCTCCATGCCCAAAACCATGTCCCCCACCACCACCATGCCCAAAACCATGTCCCCCACCACCATGTCCCCCACCACCATGCCCACCACCACCACCACCATGCCCAAAACCATGTCCCCCACCTCCATGTCCCCCACCACCATGCCCCCCACCGCCATGCCCGCCACCGCCACCACCATGCCCAAAACCGTGCCCACCGCCATGCCCCCCACCGCCATGTCCGCCACCACCATGCCCGCCACCACCACCACCATGCCCAAAACCATGTCCCCCACCACCATGCCCCCCACCACCATGCCCCCCACCACCATGCCCGCCGCCACCATGCCCAAAACCAAGTCCAAAGTGTTAATGCTTCGATAACATCAACTCCAAAATCAAAAGCTTTGTTCCAGAAGGAGAGAATGCACCATACGTGGAGGTAAGTTATGAAAAATATTTCATTGGTATTTCATTAGTAATACAGGAGAATGGAAAAGCTGGTAGAAGCTGACCTTGGGGAAGATCAGTTTGGGAACGTAGACTGGAATACACTCTTTCAAATTCTGAAGTCAGTAGGGGTAAAATATAGGGAAAGGAGAGTTATTTACAACTTGTACAAAAGCCAGACCGCAGTTATTAGACTCGAAGGGCATGAAAGGGAAGCATCAGTTGGGAAGGGAGTAAGACAGGGTTGTTGCCTTTCTCCAATGTTATTCAACTTGTACATCGAGCAGGCGGTGAAGGAAAGCAAGGAAAAATTTGGAGTAGGGATTAAAGTTCAGGGGGAAGAAATAAAAACATTGCGTTTTGCTGATGACATTGTAATTCTGTCAGAGACAGCAGAGGACCTGGAAGAGCAGTTGAATGGAATGGACAGTGTGTTGAAGAGAGCGTATAAAATGAATATTAACAAGAGCAAAACAAAAATAATGGAATGCGGTCTTAGAAAATCAGGCGATGCTGAAGGAATTAGATTAGGTAACGAAACAATGAAGGTGGTAGATGAGTTTTGTTACTTGGGTAGTAAAATAACATGCGATGGTCGCAGTACAGAGGATATAAAATGCAGAATGGCAATGGGAAGAAAAGCATTTTTGAAAAAGAGAAATTTGCTAACATCGAATATTAATTTAAGCGTTAAGGAAGTCTTTTCTGAAGGCATTTGTGTGGAGTGTTGCCTTGTACGGGACTGAAACATGGACGATAAGCAGTGCGGACAGGAAGAGAATAGAGGCTTTTGAAATGTGGTACTACAGAAGAATGCTGAAGATTGGGTGGGTGGATTGCATAACTAATGAAGAGGTACTAAACAGAATTGGTGAGAAAAAGGAATTTTTGGCATACCCTGACTAAAAGAAGGGATCGCTTGGTAGGACACATTCTTAGACATCAGGGAATCGTGAATTTAGCATTGGAGGGAAGTGTGTGGGGTAAAAATCGCAGAGGGAGACCAAGAGATGCGGGGTTGCCGTTCTTATGAGGAGATGAAAAGGCTTGCTCAGGATAGAGAAGGGTGGAGAGCTGCATCAAACCAGTCTCCGGACTGAAGACCATAACAACAACAATAGTTTTGATTAGATTTCTTTATCTCTAGTTAGAATAACTACCTACAGAATCATTTTGTCCCATCATACTTCAAATATTCTTCAACAATGCAAAGTCCAGGTTGGGATTCAGCAATATAATGAGGATAGTGTATGACCCAGTGTTGGCTGGTGTATGTATAAGAGGACAAGATCACATGACACCTCAATTCTTGTCTCCTGGAGCATTTATTTATAGTTTTTGTTTGAATACTGCCAAATACATTTGCAGTAATCTTAAATAAACTGCACTTAAATAGACAGCGCTCTGCTAAATCCTAGCTTGTCCACACTCCATGAAACTTGGCATCAGTGTCTGGAGCACATTTATTTATTTAGTTGCATTCAGCATTCAGGCTGACATTTTGCATACATTTATGGAAAGAAAACTATATTGATTTGCTCTGGCATGTTTCAGTATTACAGGTTTATATATTGTAAATTTAGACATATATTACAGGTTTCTATGCTGTAGGCATAAATAAATTTTTAGCCCGTTTTTGAAAAAAGACAGTCAGTGAGAGTCTTTTAGTTCCTTTGGTAAACTGTTGTACTGGGTAACACCTTTGCAATCGATTTCCAGAAATAAAAGCAATAAAAATTTCATAGGACCAAAGCTGTTCCCTGGATTCCTCATGAAATTAGAAAAATACGCTGTTTTTTTTTTTTTTTTTTTTTTTTTTAATTACATTCCAAGTAGTACTTATTGCTACTTCTTGCATCATATTTGTGGACCTCTTTAACTACAGTTAGTTTATTGCCTAAATATTCCGGACACATCTCTAATTTACCGTAATATTATGAATAAAAACCATTGCTTGCAGTATGACGAACGTTTTGACAGACTATCAATTCAATGTTCTCAAAATATATTCTGTTCTAGTGTAAATATCACAATTCAGTATTAATCTCATACATCTGTTTTGTAGTATCTGTAGCTTGCTCACTTAAGGCATGTTACACAAGTGAATTGATCCAGCATGTGTAATATGAGCCATTATGATGGTGGTGTATACTGTCATTCTGCTTCTCTGTTAAGGTGGGATGTAGTGCATTTTGGTCCCAAAAATCGATTTTTCAAAAATATTACTTTCTTAATCTACACAGTTTAATCAAAGTTGTGTGTGAATTTTATTGTGATAGCAGCCTTACAAAATGTCTTTAAATTGTTAAACTCCTTAACTCTGCACTGGCCGCCACTCCCACCTTTCCCGCAGTTTGGGAAGCTAGTTGCTTCAGCAGAATTTTTGTTAGTGTCAAGGCTATTCTCTTTCTGTATCTTTGGCTGACATCTATATCTTGGTCTGAACATTTTCTTGCATTTGGTACAATTACGTTTCGAGAATACTAACACATGTTAAGGCCAATTCACACTGTCCGTCACGTCACGTCACGTCACCGTCCGTCACACTGTCCGTCACTGACCGTCACGTCAAGTCAACGTCACGTCACGTCAACGTCACGTCAAGCTTTCTCGCGAATATGTTTTGATGGAACACGGAAGTTGACCTATTTTCGTCACGCGAATTAAATGTTGCAGTCGACGATTGCACTGTTTATATGCAAATAAGTCTTATTCGCGCTTATTTTGTTGTTATACTTCGTTTTAGTGGTAAATCTCAAATGTTTCATGACGACTTAAATGTTTTTGTCAATTGAGTGTCCCCCTAAAATCGAGGTCGGATATCTGAAACCAAAAAATGGTTAATGTTACTTAAAATTGTAACAGAAAAGACTGAAGCAAACTGTTTATTAGAATAAGATTGTAATTTGATTACGCATTTCTCATTAAATAACATTTTAAATGAAGAAGTCAGTTCTAACGAAAGACAAAAATTCAGTTGTTTACGACGACATTAACAATGTCATCGGCCAAATTGTAATGGATAAAGTAAACAGGCGCTATTTATGCTCTTATAAATGTTATTTGATGTATTCATACGTTTATTTTTTCGCTTGAGAATAGATGTCGATGTTTTTATATGTTGTTTCAGTTCCCAGCAAGTTGGCCAAAACATACACTGTAAAGTTTTATTTTGCTGTCAATAACATTTAGCGTTGTTGTTCCTTCAATTCTAGTATTAAACTATGACTTTCTACATAACAGATTGCTACTCATAACCTCACTTTCAACATCACATATTGAGATCAGCGAATTGACGTGACGGACACTGACGGACAGTGTGAATACATCTTGACGTGACAGTGCCGTGACGTGATGCTGACGTGACGGACAGTGTGAATTGGCCTTTATAGGTAAAAGGTTGAAATTGCAAAACTTAATATTAGTTAATATTTATGGGGAACGACTGTGGTGGGTGGAAAAACTGTGTTTAGAAAACAGAAGTTTACGGGACTTGGTACAAAAAAAAAAAAATAAAATAAAATAAAAATAAAAAAAAATAAAAAAATAAAAAATAAATAAATAAATAAATAAAATAAAATAAAAAAATGTGGAAGCAGCCCAAAATGAAGAACGTAAGCTCTCAGATTCAGCATCGAAAATTTCGATAGGAAGATTGCACAGGTGTGTGAGAGATGTTGAAATGGATTTCACTGGATTCAGACTTAATGATGTAGAACTTCTCTATGAGGTTAGAAAATCTTCACATTCAGGTTTCTTGCAAACTGTAATTTATTGAGTAAATTTCTTTACAGAAAGACACAAAATGCAAAAGAAAACCTCAATAATTTAATTTGGATTAGATGCTCAAAAAGGACATTTTGTGTACTTGACGTACTCAATATACGTGTATATGACACTGACGTGCTGCCAGAGAGTTGGTATAGACCCTGGTGTGTTTACGACAAAAGTATTATAACACCATCGACGACAGCAAGGTCAAGAAAGCTGACAGATCACTGTCTTACCTGCAAATACAGGTCAGGCAGATTCGAAGAGCAGGGAAGAGAAAGCTGGAGGCTGAGGCATGTCAGTATGGAGGATTTTAAAACTGAGATAAACTTATACATGTGAAAGTATGAGACAAAATGTTTGGACCGCATTTTCTCTGTTTTACTTTTTTTACGTTATTGAAGCCTTTTCTCAAAAAGTATATGCACTAACGCCATGAAATTTTCAGGATCTATTTGCAACGTTATTGGTGTCTTCCTGGAACTAAAAAATGCTAGATCCTGGAATTACATTCTGAGTTTTAGATGATTTTATGTAGAAAAACGTGAATTTTTGATGTGCAGAATTAAAATTTTTGTTAATGATACAGTTTGTACCATAAATTAATAAGTGTAGTTCAGTGGTATTATAATCTTCTCAGGACACTACAATACATTTTTCAAATTAATTGCATGATTAGAATTTGAGCTATGCCTTTTTATAAAAAGACAATAAAAAAATTAAAATTTTCGGACAAAATATTTTCCCTGCATATTTTATTATGTTTTTCACTAAAAATGCAGTTCTTTTGCTTAACACATCCAAAATTTTCGATTCATACATTAATAAATATGGCTATCATGAATTTTTAAAATAATGTTTACATTTTCCATTCATCCTCCTTAACATTTTCCTAATGCTACTAAGCAGTCCTATTTTCTTTCCTATTTCTTGGTTATATAGTTTATATGCTCATTAAATTACAATTTACAATCACTAACAAGTATTTATAAGAGCTAACCCATTCAGTTGTTTCACCATCGATAATTGTCATTGTTCCTATCACCTACCTTTGATTGTACAAGAAGAAGCATACACTTCATAATTTGTGTTAAGTTTTAACTTATTTCCATTTAGCCAATGACTGACAATGGCTAGATTGGTGTTCAACTTGTCTATTAAGACACTCAATGTTTTTACCTGAAGCATACAGAACTGTGTCATCTGCAAATAGGTGTATCTCACAGTCCTTAACGCTTTTGAAATTTCATTTATGTAAAGAATAATCAGTAACGGACCACATATACTGTCCTGTGGCTCTTTTCAAGGCATTTCTGCTCATGTGCAACGTCATTGACTTATAGAAGCAATACACACGAATTTGGTAGAAAAGGTGCACGCTCCATTTGGTGCTCAGCGGCTTCGTAGCAGCTCCACTTGATTAGATTAGATTAGATGTACTTTTCGTTCCAGTAGATCCGAATTGAGGGAATCCTCTTGGATGTAGAACATGTCAGAACAAAATACACAATATATACTTACAAAAAGAGAGCATTTGTGTTAATGTACCTTCCACAGACCCCAAATGTAATTGCCCTTGTGGATGTGGAATTGGTCAGGAAAAACAATTATCTTAAAAACATTTACATTTTAAAGGACACAAAACTTATTACTACTTACTAATTTACTAGCTGCTTATTAAAATTCTTAGCAATTACTTTTTTATTTTTTTATTTTATTGTATTATTTTTTACACTGATTTACAATGATTTCATTACTGCACAAAACTTGCACTGAAGTCAAACTAAACACAGTATTCATATTCGTGAATATTATATACAATAAGTTACAATCAATCACTTCTGCTAAGAAATTCATCAATGGAGTAGGAGTTGGCCACCAAAAAATCCTTTAGATTGTTTTCAAACTGTACTTTAGTGTGAATTAAATTTTGTATGTCTGCTGGATGTTATTGAAAATGCGTACTGTTGAATATTGGACACCTTTCTGAGCCAAAGTAAGTGAATTTAAATCTTTGTGCGAGTTATTCTTGTTTCTAGTATTGACCCCATGGACTGAGCTATTGGTTTGAAAAAATGTTGTATTTTAATGACAAATTTCATTAGAGAATAAATGTATTGGGAAGCTGTAGTAAGTATCCCCAGTTCTTTAAACAGACCTCTACATGAGGTTCTTGAGTTGACACCACAAATTATCCGTAACACACGTTTTTGTGCTCTGAAAACTTTCGCTTGAACTGATGAGTTGCCCCAGAAAATAATCCCGTATGACATTATGAAGTGAAAGTATGCATAATATGTTAGCTTTTTTTATATCTCCTATATCTGACAACATTCGCATAGCAAACAGTGACTTGTTTAGGCGCTTCAGCCCCTCCCAGTTAAATTTATTATCCAGCTGTAATCCTAAGAATTTGACCCTTTCAACTTCTTCTATTTCCTTGTCAAACTCTAGGCGTATACTGGCAAGAAACCTTTTACAAGTCCTAAACTGCATATAGTGTGTTTTTTCAAGGTTTGGTGACAGAGAATTGGCTAAGAACCATTTATTAATGTCCATGAAAATTTCATTAGCTGATCTTTCTAAGGCTATATTTGATTTACAGGAGACACTATAGCCTGCTTTCCTTCTCAAACTGCTGCAGCTAACTGATTCCATCTCAAACTAGGAAGGATTTATTACAATTAAATGTCTTTGATTGACTGTAAAAGTTGTCAGAAGTTCCAATGAAAACTGTCTGGCAGCAATGTTTAGTATGGCCTGAAGGTTAAAGGCATGTGGTATTTCAAACATAGTGATAACTGGTTAGAGGCCTGGTAGGCACAGATATTTTACTCTTGGGTTTCTATTGAAATAGATTCTGGGACCAGTAGTGACATTCATATTTTTACTTTGCAAGAATATTTACCCATTTTTACAGAATATGGCATAATTTCAAAGGGTGTGGTGAGGCAAGAACCGAAGACTACAGCTTAAATAATTTTCTAATTCATCATCCATCAAAAATATTTATCCTTTATTTTCTAACATATTGCAAGTGCCTGTGGTGTGGTTAGGCGTCAAGTACAGTACAGTGTGGAGTGCTGTGAGTGAAATGGGCAGCAAATAAATTTTTTATTCTTCTTTGCTGTCACAAATCGT
Source organism: Locusta migratoria (assembly GCA_026315105.1). Lineage (NCBI taxonomy): Eukaryota > Metazoa > Arthropoda > Insecta > Orthoptera > Acrididae > Locusta > Locusta migratoria. The sequence goes on along the minus strand of CM048754.1, from coordinate 110,055,209 downwards.
TACATGTTTGAAGCGAGGAATGGAGGGTAGGCTTTGCACATGAAATGCTTCTACTATGTGTAAGAGTCCCGAACCCATCACTGGCTCAGCTGTGTGGCTGTTCTCTATAGGTGGGATTTTCTTAAAGATGAAAACATGAATATTAAACAAAATTTTACAGACATACTAATGTTTTTTTTTTAAGTCACACTTGTGGATAAGATACTTCATAAAAAGAAATTGTGTGGTTTCTTACTTCAGGATAGGAGGCCTTGTGAGCAATAACACTTCAGTAATATTGACATATTACTGACAAAATGGAGAGTTTGAAAGCTTATACATTACAGTATTTCGTTCTTCTGTAAATTGTACGTAATTATGCCTAAAACAACAAAATTCTTAAAAGTTATGCATTGTTATTATTATTATTATTAGTGAATGTCCTCATGGGAAAATGATAATCAGATGATTTTTTTATTTTTCTTAAGGTTCTTCTTATTTTCCCAATATTTCTCCCCAAAGGCCTTCTTTCCTTTTTCAGTCCACTTTGGTCGGTATGGTTTTGATTCCATATCTGGAGTAAACTTTCGGTTGTCAATTTCTCTTCTGAACGTATTCCTGTCTGTTGTGTTTGTTGTCAATTTTTACTTTTGTCAAATCCTTCACTTCAGTTACCCAGGGTATTGTTATTTGAAGTGATGTAACATAGTCCAACAGATGTTTTCTGAACCTGTTTCAAGTTAATCTGTCTAGGTCTCCATAAAATGTCATTCATCTCTTTCTGAAGTAGATTTCGATGTTTGATACTTTTTCGGTTATCTTAGTGGTTTGTAGTCTGTATCCATCTTGTGTACGTCATCATTCTTAAGACACAGAAAAAGAACTCTTTACATAACGTGTATAGTAACATTGTTCGCTACAGACTGCCATGATCCGCTGAGTCGCAGGCGGGCCCCAGTTTAGTTAGGCGGCATTGTCTAGTTGCTATAGCGGCCCTATGTTACATTGCGAGCATTATGCATTGCGGCAGATTTGAATTTACGATGCACAGTCACAACACTTTTTCTCCCTTACACTGTAAAAGCTCTTTGGTCAAATCTTTGACAGTGTAATGGGTCATCTTTTATAAAAGATTTGCTTTGACGCCTTTTAACCTACAAATTAACGTCAAAGTGTATTTGTTGTGTCGCTACTGCAACAGTGATCGTTTCAAAGTGAGAAGTGTACGGAATATTTCTTAATACAAAGCACATTTACTAAAATATACGGTTAGAATCGTATAAAAAAAGCTACTGCTGTCAGTTGTATTCAAAGTGACTCACTGAGGATGATGATAGGGAAGAAATATTTATATATAAATTATATGGATCAAAGGATACATGGTGACGCATGAGTGAAATAAATGTTTTTATTTGTACTCTAACCTAACCTCGTCCTCCTGAAGTGATTTACATTTTGGTTCACTTATGTCTGGAATAATACGTGAAATATTAGGCCTACACTGTACGATTCGCGTATTTTACTGCCTGCTGGAATAGATTTTGTGTGTGGATATAAATGAGACGATCTTCAGCGGAAAAGGCATTCATGATTTGCGTAAAGAGATACTGCACTAGTTAGCTCCATATTTTTTCTTGCTTTGCACGATGCTTTTCGACAAGTCCAGGTATTTATACGGATATTTTGTTTCGGATAATCAGGCAAAATAAATGTGAGACTACAGTAAACTATAAAAATGTCTTTCGGACCGCATAATCCGAAATGAAGTGTAACATGAAAGAACTACGAAAATATTCTCTCTTCTTATGATAAAGTGTCTAACAAAGTTATGTTTAGTATGACACACGTCAAATTATTTCAGTGTTTCTTTATTTACCCATTGACACAGGTTTAGAGGCTTCCTGAAACATCGATTATCATGATGTATTTATAAATATGTGGACGAATTAAAATGTTTGTACACACATTCTTAAACAATATAGATTATTATGTCCTAGCAGTGTAGTACATTTGTGTGAGCACTTTTCATATTTTCCTCTCGCTATTCACAGTTTTCCCTAAAATTGTTCCAATTTTTCGTTCTTTGCAGTGAATGCACTCCCGAGCAACAATATATTACGTACTATAATGGAGACAATAGACTATTTTGGAGTCTTTTCTGAGCAACTATGACGAAATATTTTACCCTAGTGTAATGTTCTCCTGTGAAGTAGTTTCGTCAAAGATCTTGGATAAAATCTTTTACAAAGATCTTTGTCAAAGATCTTTTACAGTGTAATGCCGGCCTTAGGGAAATTCACTTCACATTGCAGAGGTCTGGTACAGTGTGGAAACAGCCATCGATTCGTGATGTGTTGTGGACAAGTCACGTGACGCCACTCGAATGTACGGGCGAAAGTGCCCCGGTCAGGCATGGAACACGTCCCCGCGACTGAATGATGGCTGACAGCTCTGATGTCTCTGGTGCCTGTGACTGTGATGCTGGTACATGTGAAGGTAGCACATCTTCTGCAGGTGTATGCTGGGTGCTCGGAGTTGTGAGCAGTAAAGGTGGGACCAAGAGATGGTGTCTATTGGCTTCTGAAGCAGTATGAACAGTCCTAGCTTGAGACAACGTCGACAATGGCATTTCTACCGCCCGTGGACGTATCTGGTCAAAATGGCAAACAACTATTCCTTCGCCAGTACGGATGTCACATAACCGATTGCCCCTAAACTGTTTTGATGGGTCTTTTAATCCACTTGGTTCTGTACTTCCATACTCAAACAGGAGCACCTACCCGGAACTTCTCAGGAGGTTGAGAAACAGCTCGAGCCGGCCACGGTGGCCGAGGGGACTGAGGCGCTCCAGTGACGGTCTGCACGGCCACTACACGGTCGGGGGGTTCGAATCCCCCCTTGGGCATGGATATTTGTGCCGTCCTTAGTGTTAGCTAGTTCGTAAGTAGTTTGTAAGTTTAGGGACTGATAAGTCCCATAAGCTATACAAACATTTGAAACAGCTCGAGACTGTTGGGAGCGAAGAAGATGCAGGAACTTGCCTAGATGATGACTGTTTTAAGGCTGTGATCACCCATGTGCATAAAGTGATAAGAGCTTAGAAAGTGAAGTTTCCGTAGAAAACTCAGTGTGGAACTTTCTCATCTGACACTTGAATGTGCAAACAAAACTGTGGATGGAAGGACGGTGCCGTGACATGCCAAACAGTGTGGCTGGAACAGAAATCTGCAAAGAAAACTAAGAACAATTGTCTGAGACAAGAGTAGAGGGTGGACCTTCAAGGGCGAAATTCTTTGCCAATGCATTTGTGGTTGCCGCAGTGGAAGGGATCGCACAGCGAACCACAAAAGGAAATTTGGAATAAGCATGAATGACGAGAAACCATTAGGTACCAAGAGAAGGGCTGGCAAAATCGGCGTGCAACCGTTCCCATGGGCGCACCAGCACGGAGAAGGGTCAGCTCGGAGGGCTGATGAGTTCTGAGCACATTTAGTACACAACACAACCATGTGCGAAATGTCTGGCCAATAAACATGTCTATGAGACAGATTTTTAGTGCAGGAAATTCCCCAATGTCCCTTGTGTAACAGTTGAAGGTCACACTGAGTCAGACGAGGAACCACTAGCCTCAAATATGCTCTGGCCATACAGAGGAGGACCACCTCATCACGAACACAGCTACTGCAGCATAGAGTAATAGTTACGGAGAGGGTCATGTGCCTTTTCTGGACACCCTGTACGAGGATAATTAATATACTCACTGGACAAGGGTACCTCTCTCATGTCTTCATTGTATTTCCAACACATACATACTGATAATTTGGCTGAGTGGGTTCCATATTATTGTGAATGTACGAGGATAATTAATATACTCACTGGACTAGGGTACATCTCTCATGTCTTCATTGTACTTCCAACACATACATAATGATAATTTGGCTGAATGGGTTCCATATTATAGTGAATAAACTCTCATTTGTTTATACAATCTCTGACAATAAAGTTTGGTGAATAGTCCTGTAACATTAATGTAGATGAGCTATGAACTCCAGCTTTCTTACTGTCCTTTGAAATAGACACCTCCCAAAACTATGCACGCTGAGCTCTGTGATACATGTCCTGGAAACTTGCACAAACTCTTCCTTTGGCATGGTATTCAAAAGCCTCGTCCCATTTCGCTGTATGTCGGAAATATTGTAAAACATCTTTCAAAGTGAATTTCAGTCGAGGGAATAGGAAGAAGTCTGGATGATTGAGATCTAGTGAGTATGGTGGATGTTCAAGTTGCAGAACAATGATCGCCCGCAAACAGCCAATACATCAAACAGTTCCTGGCAAAAAAGGTCTTGTGGAACTTCAACATTCACCATAATCAACGGTTCCCAATCCAACCAGACTTTTTCCTATTCCCTCGACACAAACTCGCTTTGAAAGGAAAGAGAATTTACGATATTCCAGAAATCCAGTGAAATGTGATGAGGGTTTTGGCGAACATGCCAAAGGAAGACTTCGTGCAAAGTTTCACATTGCTCAACGGTTCATTGTGATGGGAGGTGAGTATGAAGGACAATAAGGTAACTGTAGTTCATAGTTCTTCTAAATTAATTTTACAGGACTATTCATCCAACTTTGTCAGAGGTTGTGAAATGGGCAAGTGTAGTATAGCCGGTTTCTCTACTAGAACTGTTGCATCTTCTAAGTGTTTTAGCAAAGAAACATTGCCTTTGGTTCACCTTCCCCATTGATATTGTCTAATGTTCGTTCCAGTTAAAGTTGTTCGTAATTGTTATTCTGTATTTAGTTGAATTTAGGGTGTTTAGATTTATTGATTTATGAAATTCATAACTGATTTCTTTTAGTACTCATATGGATGATTTCATACTTTTCGTTCTGTAAGATCAATTGCCATTTTTCTAGATGCAGAAATCTAAACATTTACATAGATACTCTGCAAGTAACAGATTAGCCATGCGTACTGGGGCGCCGTGCTGCGGTGTGTGCGGCCGATCGCCGTCGGGGGTTCGAGTCCACCCTCGGGCATGGGTTATTGTGTTGTCCTTAGGTTAGTTTACCTTAGTTTAAGTAGTTTGTAAGCTATGGACTGATGACCATGCAGTTGAGTCCCATAGATTTACAAACATTTGAAGTAACAGTGAAGTGCATGCTTTAGGATTCATCGAACTGCTTCTATGATATTTCTCTAGAGTCCCATTCTCTAATAACTTGTGGGAAAAAGGAGCACCTAAATCTTTCTGTTTTCAATCTGATATATCTTATTTTATTATCATGATCATGTCTCCCTATGTAGGTGGGTACTAAGAAACATGTTTGCATTTGAAAGAGAAAGCATCATCTGTTAACAGTCAAAGAGAGATACTCAGATTGTCTCCCAAATCATTCATAAAGATAAGGAACAGCAAGGGTTCAATAACACATCCCTGAGGAACGCCAAATATCAACCGCACAACTACCATGATATTCCATAAACTCACATTCTGATTAGAAGCTACTTGTAGGGTACAGTGACAAAAGCCTTTCGGAAATCTAGAAATATGCAATCGATTGTGATCCCTTCTAGATAGTACTCATCACATCATGTGTGTTTCGCCAGAATGATACTATGAGACAGTAGGTCATTCTCTTGGAGATAGTTCGTGATGTTTGATGAAAGTATATGTTCCAAAATCCTGATGGAAACTGACGTCAATGATATAGGCCTGTAATTTTGCAGGTCACTCCTATTACCTGTGCAACTTTCCAGCCTTTGGGTTCAGATCTTTCACTCAGTGAGCAATTGCATATGATAGCTAAGTATTGAGTAATTGCATCAACATACTCTGAAACGAACCTAATTGGTATATAACTGGGATCAGGAGACTTACTTTTCTTAAGTGATTTAAGTAGCAGTAATACTCCGGCATATCTACTTCTAAATTATACATGCTGGCAGCTGTTCTTGATACAAATTCTGCAATATTTGCTACATCTCATTTAGTGAAGGAATTTCAGAAAGCTGTGTTAAGTGAGTCAGCTTTATCAGAACTGTCATCAATAGCATCACCATTTCTTTTGGGTAATGAACGTATTGATTGTGTTTTGCCGCTAGTAAATTTTACATAAGACCAGAATTTCTTATGAATTTCCGATCTGAATACGTTACCATGGTGTGGTGTTTCTGTTGTGGAATCTGCGTTACTTGGTTAGCCTTGGAGCATTCTTGACGTTGCAAGATTCATCACATGAGCCTGTATATAGGAGTTATGCCTTTTTAACTTATTAATTAACCGCAAACAACCCCGAATAACACCACATAACTGTAGTCTGACAAAACTTGAATACACAAGCTGCCACTTATTATATGACAAGCAATATGCTCTTTTAAGATATCAGCACTTCACAACACTGCTGTAGACTTCTTCTGACTTTCCTAAGGGCCAAGCAGTATATTCCTAATGTCTCATGCATGAAATGACACTGCTGGTACCACAATGTAACATATACACAGAAACGACACTGCCACTGATTTCTGTTATACACTGCCACAACAGCGCTCCAAGCGGCTAGCAAGGTACATTTCTGAATACTATATCAGCTGGCATATCTAATTTTTTATGGCTAATATATTTAATTTACTTATATTTAATGTCGTTTTTGTTTCTGTCCTTTCTGTATAAGATGATACTGATTTTATTTAAATTATGACTATTTGCTTAATTGTGTAGGATAGGAATTATAAACAAACATTACTCTTGAGGCACCTGCCACACGACTAGGAGTGCTAGTATCATTGCAACTGTTAGTTGGTAACAAATTTCACAGCAGTGTGGTAGATACACAGTTTCATTCCATTCATCTTTTCTTTCTTATTCACTGTGAAACAATAGGTGGGGAAAAGACTTGGAGCCCCCTTCTTATTTGTACTTTAGTTACACATTTTAATTACACATTTTTCTTGCCCGTTATCCCTGGTGATATCAAGAAAACAAGCAGTGTGTCATGCACAATATTCAGTATGTTACACCGCAATGGGTGGCATACCCCAGTGGATGATGCTGATGCAAGGCCTACCCATTCCACCCACCCAGCACATCCTATTCTAGTCCTATCACAGTCTTACATTACACCATCAAAGGCCTGGACATTTTGTGAATGCAGCCAATGATTTACTAACTTCGCCACAAGTATTCTCGAAAATTCTAGAAAATGTTACGTACAGGTAACTTCTCAATCACCTGATCGCAAATAAGATACTGTCCAGTACACAAATCGGATCTGTGAAGGGTTCTGATATCGAGAAAGATATTTACACATACAGTGAGAATGTATTTCATTAGATGGTAAATTACAAGCAGCAGGTATTTTCTGTAATTTGTCACAGGTACCTGATTGTCTGAACCAAAAAATCCTTTTAAGTGAATTAATTCTGTGGTTTCACAGACAATGCTGCAAAATTATTCATGTCATACCTCATAAATAGGAAACAAACGGTGTCAGTGCAAGGGGCTAGTGAATTAAACCATCAGTCATCATAAGATTGGGAAGAAATTACATGTGGTGTCCCACAAGGATCCATCTTAGGGCCATTGCTTTTTATTGTGAACATTAATGACTTCTCATCAGTTATGCTGCCTGAAGCAGAGTTCATTTTATTTGCAGATGGTACAAGTATTGGAATAAATAGCATGTTGAGCATAGTTCTAGAAAGGTCTGCTAATGATATTTTGGACATTAATAAATGGTTTAAAGCCAACTCATTGACTCACTACATGCAGTTCAGAACATGTAAGAGGTTTCCATCCAGCATATGTATAAAGTGTGAATAAGAGCAGATAGAAGAGGTTGACAGTATAAAAATCCTGGGATTACAACTTGATAATAAATTACAACATACTGTGTCCTTTCAGACATAAATTCACGAAGCCAATCACACAATTGTGACAATATTCCATAAGCACACAATTTTACTAGAAGACACTTGTGAGGTGCTGTGTCAAAAGCCTTCCAGAAATCTAGAAATATGGAATGTATTTGACATCCTTGCCGATAGCACTCATCACATCATGTGAGCAGAGAGCTAGCTGTGATTCACTAGAACGGTACTTCCAAATCCGTGTTGACTATCGTTAAAAAGGTCGTTCTCTTACAGGTAGTTTATAATATTTGAGGAAACTATATGTTTTAAAATCCTGATGCAAACCGACGTCAGTAATATAGACCAGTAATTTAACGAATCTCTCCAATTGCCATTCTTAAATATTGTAGTGACCTGTGCAACTTTCCAATCTTTGGTTATGGATCTTTCGCTGAGTGAGCAGTTGTGTATGATAGCTAGAAACAGGGGTGTGCATCAGTATACTCTAAAAGAAACCTAATTGGTATGTAATTGGAACCAGGAGACAGACTCTTGTCAAGTGATTTAAACTGATTTAATACAGTACTTCAGGGATATCTACTTCTAAGTTATGTATGCTGGCAACTGTTCTTGATTCGAATTCTTGAGTATTTGCTTTTTATTATTTGGTGAAGGAATTTTGGAAAGCTGTGTTTTTGCTCACCTGGCGTCTTCTTTAGATGCCTATGGATGCCTTTTGTAGTAACTCATGTCCCTGTTGATTTTCTACTTCTCCACAAGCCACGAGTTCGTAGCATTCTGTATTAAATGCTGTAAGGAAAAACAGCGATAAGATATGCCAAAATGTAACTCACTGTTAATGAAAACTGATTGGTCAATAATAAATTATAGTTAGAAATTCATTGTAAGGAGGATTACTGAGCCACAGACAGGCACATAGAATAGACAGTCACATGCACACAATGTAACCAAAAATTTAAGTTGTGTTCATCCCATTGCCTGTTCTATGTGCCTGTCTGTGCCTCAGTAATTGTCCTTACGATGAGTTGCTACCTATCCACTATTATTGACATTCAAACCTGGACTTCAAATTGTTTGGTTGAAAACTGATTCTGATTCATGATGCCAAACTCTCAAAATTTATTTTAATATTTCTGCAAACAATCTGCAGAGGCAAAGAGACATTCAATATAATTTTCATACTTTCTAGATGTCTGAATTGTTTAACACTGCTTCATCACATGCAAGCTGCGGCCACATATAATTTACATATTTTTCACCAAATGTTTCAGTGTCACACAGGGTTTGAATCACTTATGATAAATTGTCAATAACACAACAACAATCATGTGTGTCTTATTTAGTGTCCTATAATATACAGCAAACATCTTTACACCATCAGATCTCAATTGTGACTTCTGAGCTTAAGCACAGTTTTGCACGTGTTTCATCATACTCACTTCAGATTGGTCCATTTCATCATCCAATAAAAGTTTTAACTTAATTAAAATATTTAACTCTTCTTATGAAGAATTATCAAAGTTAGTGAAATTACAAACACCTTTCTCTTAATGATTTCCATCCCAACTCTGCATCCGTTCTGTAATACTCTGCCCTATATCACAATAATACAAAAGGAGCTGCACTTCTCTGAACTTCTTCTATGTATGTCATTCCCACCTGGTAAGAATCCGACACTGCAAAGCAATACTCAAAACTAGGATGCACAAGTGTAATGTAGGCGGTTTCTTGAGTAGAAATGTTGCATCTTATAAGCGTTCTGCCAAAGAAACTTAGCCTTTGGTTCACCTTGCCCACAATATATTCTGTGTTACCTCCTATTAAAGTTATTCATAATTGTAATCCCTACGTATTTTGTTGAATTTATGAGCTTTATAATTGATTGATTTTTCATGTAAAAGATGTTTACATGTCTTAAATGATTTCTTTTAGTGCTCATTTGGATGCCTTGCAACTTTTAATTATTTATGGTTAATTGCTAATTTTCGCACCAGTCAGATATCTCGTGTTAATTCTGATGACTTTACTAATCGATAAACAACATTATCATCGATGAACATACTAAGAGAACTGCTCTGGCTGTATGCTAAATCGTTGAGAAAGACAACGAATAGTAAGGTCCCTCTAACACTTCCCTGGAGATTGTCAGATATCACTTGTTTTACTTTATGACTTTCTGCGTCAATTATAACAGACTGTGTCCTTTCTGACAGAAAATGATGAAATCCAGTTACACAACTGAGAAGATATTCGATAAGCACACAATTTGATTAAAACCTGCTTGTGAGGTACAGTGTCAAAAGCTTTCTGGGAATCTAGAAGTATGGAAGCGATTAGAGATCCCTTCTCAATAACACTAGTAACTTCATTTGAGTAAAGAGTTCGCTCTATGTCTCAAGAATGATACTTTCCTAATCCATGTTGACCATGGGTCAGGATGTTGTTCTCTTTTTGAGGTAGTTCATAATGTTTGAAAAAAAAATAGCATATGTTCTAAAATCCTGCTGCAATTTTATTTATTTATTTATTTATATATATATTTTTTTTTTTTGAGATCTGTTGCTGAGTGAACGGTTGTATATGATAGCTACGTATGGTGCTATTGTATCTGCATGCTCTGAAAGGAACCTAATTGGTATTCAATTTGTTCTTCAAGGCTTGCTTTTTTTAACTGATTTAATTTGCTTTGTTTCTTCTAAATTACTAATGCAGGCAGCTGTTATTGATTTTAACTTTGGAGTATTTGCTTCATCTTTTTTGTTTAAAGAATTTTGAAAAGCTTTTTTTTAGCAATTCTGCTTTAGCAGAACTGTCATCAGTAGCATCACCATTGTGTCGCATATTTGTTATTGATTGTGTTTTGTGGCTAGTATACTCTGCATATGACCATAATTTATTTGGATTTGTTACCAAATTACGAGACAGAGTTGTTATTGATTTTAACTTTGGAGTATTTGCTTCATCTTTTTTGTTTAAAGAATTTTGAAAAGCTTTTTTTTAGCAATTCTGCTTTAGCAGAACTGTCATCAGTAGCATCACCATTGTGTCGCATATTTATTATTGATTGTGTTTTGCGGCTAGTATACTCTACATATGACCATAATTTATTTGGATTTGTTACCAAATTACGAGACAGACTTGCATTATTGAAAATATTATAAGCATCTCGCATTGAAGTCTCCGCGAAATTTCAAGTTTCCGTAAATGATAATGTCCTGGGGATCTTGTGTGTTTATGTTTGTCAAGCTTGTTTCTTTGCTTCTTGTGTGTAACATTGTAGGCCAGCCGATACTTTTGTTAATTTATTTGGCATAAATCTCTCAATTGCTGTCAATATTATTACTTTGAACGTAAGCCACATCTGATCTACATTCACATTGTTAGGTTTGAAAGATTGGAGACTCTCACTCAAAAACGCCTTAAGCCAATTATACCTATCTTTTTGTATAAGTATGTTTTTCATTTGTTGTCATGAATCACAGTGATTACGCAACAGAAGAACTGTGTCAATTGTCTGAGTCCTCCACCTAAAAGTTGTGCCTGGACGGCCCCATACCAAAAGTCCAAAATGACCTACAGTCCCTGCTAAAATCATATGGAACTTCCCAGAACCTATCCCTGAATCCATCTCACAGCTCACTCCAACACCCCGCACACCTAAATTTTACATTCTCCCAAAAACCCACGAACCTAACAATTCTGGACGCCCAATTGTGGCTGGTTTCTGTGTTCTCACTGAAAGAATTTCAGCACTTGTTCTCCAGCACCTACAACGAATTGAACGAAACCTCAGGTAGCTAGACAATATAAGGTAGGCCATTCCGGGCGAGTCTGTGGCCAAGTTTCCCATTTTCTCCCAGAGGATTACAAGTGTGATTTAAAGAGCGAGCACCTAGGATTTCCGATAAGGAATAAACTTAAGGCAAATGCAGTTCCCTCACAGTATTTACCAAACTGGCATGGAGATATACGTACAACTGAAAGCAACAGAGTTGTCGATAAGGTATGCAAGTTAAATATACTGCCATACATCAGTCCCGAATACAGCATATAATTTTGGGGGCGGTTACATTAATGTAAAGATAAGTAATTTTAAGTAGACACCCCATATTTTCTATCAGTTTTCCTGCTCATATTTAGAGGATTATTTGCGCTTAAGCCCCTTTTACTTTAATTATATCAAGCTTTTCATTGTTGATATTAAACCATAAAAATATACTTTTTTTTAAACTGGGACGAATTTCTTTCCACAAAGCCAGATAGCCAAAAGCAAGATAGACCACCTTGTAGCACACCATGCAGCTGAGCACACCACTCTGGATTTCAATGGCTGCTTCACTACCCAAGCCATCCGGGTCCTCCCATGCACTACTAGCTCTTCTGAACTACACAGATGGGAGTATGTCTTCCTTGCAACTGTGTGTCGCCCCTTACAATATCCTCTTTACTAATTACTTTTTATTTTTATAATTTCTTATATTTTTTTAATTTTTTTATTTTCCTCATTATTTTTATCGTTAAAAATCTCCCCACTCCGTCCCCTAACTTCTCTACACCTCCCTTTCATCATTATCTGCCCCTTCCTTTCACTGTATTCATTGCCACAATTCAAATTCCAACCTATCAGAGCTTTTACAATCCATCATACCATGTGGAACTTTCCATCCTCACCCTTATCCGCCATACTTCCCCTCCACTCCCCACCTCACTCTGTTGTTGTTGTTGGTTGTTTATGGGGGACAAAACTGCAATGGTCATCAGTCCCCCATTCCATCTCTAGGTGTCAAAAGTAAATCCAAACACGTAAAAGATAATACGCATAGAGTTTAAAATAGCGAAGTGGGAGAGGAGTCCCACTAGTCCATAAAACGTCATCAAGACTAACAAGACTAAACGAAAAGACGGTTACACGAAGACAACTTACAACAAAGAAACCGATGGCCGTGGTTGACCGACCATAAGAATAAAAAAGGAAAAGTCAACCACTCGGTTTCACAAAGAAATCTCCAGTTAGAGAGAACGATAAAATCCCCCTGCTCGAATAAAACGTAAAACGGTATCTGCCATTTTGGCATCGTCACCTAAAACTTCCGATAAAACAGCAGGGAGGTTAAAATGTCTCCGCAAGGCGGCTAAAAGGGGGCAGTCCAACAATATGTGGACGACTGTCAAATTGGAGCCACACCGACATTGGGCTGGGTCCTCACCCCGAAGGAGATGTCCATGGGTGAGCCACGTATGCCCAATGCGGAGGCGACATAAAACCACTGAGTCCCGTCGTGAACCGCGCATGGAGGAGCGCCATGCAACCGTCGTTTCCTTGACCACCCGGAGCTTGTTGGGCGTGCGCAGGCTACGCCACTCAGTATCCCAAAGCTGACGTACTTTCTGGCGCAACAATGAACGGAGATCAGAAGCCGGGAGGTCGATCTCTAGACAGGACATACCTACAGCCTGCTTGGCAAGCCTGTCAACACATTCATTGCCCGGGATACCAACATGACCTGAAGACCAGATGAACACCACCGTTCGCCCGGACCGTGTAATGGCATAAAATGTCTCCTGAACGGCCAACACCAGGGTAGACCGTGGGTAACACTGCTCGAGAGCTCGGAGGCTGCTCAGGGAGTCACTGCAAACAACAAAAGACTCGCCTGAGCAAGACTGGATATGCACAAGAGCTCTATGAATGGCCACCAGCTCTGCAGTGTAAACACTGCAGCCATTCGGCAGAGAGTGCTGTTCCACATGGTCACCGTGTGTATAGGCAAATCAGACACGGTCATCCACCATTGAGCCATCGGTGTAGATCAGGTCATAACCACGGAAATCCGCTATGACAGCCGAGAACTGACGGCGGAGCGCCTCCAGTGGTACTGAGTCTTTGGGCCCATGGGCCAAGTCCAGCCGAATAGACGGCCTTGTCAAACACCATGGAGGTGTATGCACCTGGACCCGATATGGAGACGGAAGGGGCAAAGACTCAAGTTCCAGGAGGAGGGACTGAACTCTATAGGCTATCGTATGACCTGACCTGGGGCGTCGCTGATGGTGAGGGACGACCACATTAGAAAAGAGAAGACGACGGTTTGGGTGGCCTAGGGAGCAATATACGTTCGCTGCATAAGCCGCGAGCAGGTGTTGGCGGCGGATCCCCAAAGGTGGGATCCCAGCCTCCACTAGTAAACTGTTCATCGGGCTGGTGCGGAAAGCGCCTGTCGCAATGCGGACCCCACAGTTGTGAATGGGGTCCAGTAGGTGCAGTGCCGAAGGTGCCGCAGACCCATAGGCAATGCACCCAAAATCAAGACGGGACTGCACCAGTGCCGTGTAAAGCCGCAACAGTGTGGAGCGGTCGGCACCCCAGTTCGTATGACCCAAGTGTCTGAGAAGGTTGAGATGGCGCCAGCACTTCCGTTTCAGCTGACGAATGTGGGGGATCCATGTCAGCCGGGCGTCAAAGACCAGTCCTAAAAAACGATGAGTTTCAACTACAGTAAGTAGTTCGTCATTAATATAAAGGTCAGGGTGCGGGTGGACAGTCCGACGCCGACAGAAGTGCATCACTCTGGTCTTGGAGGCAGAAAACTGAAAGCCGTGGGTCAAGCGCCCAGGTCTGCACCTTCTGAATAGCACCTTGCAACCTGCGCTCGGCAACTTGAGTGCTGCAGGAACTAAAAGAGAGACAAAAGTCGTCAGCATAAAGTGAGGGGGACACCGATGATCCAACCGCTGTGGCTAAACCGTTGATGGCGATTAAAAATAATGGACGCTTAAAACGGAACCCTGAGGAACCCCATTTTCCTGGATATGAGAGGAGCTCAGGGAAGCACCAATTTGAACACGAAAGGTACGGACGGCTAAAAAATTCTGATTAAAAATCGGTAGGGAGCCCCGGAGGCCCCAGTCATATAAAGTGTTGAGGATGTGTCGTCGCCAAGTTGTATCGTATGCTTTGTGCATATCGAAGAAGACGGCAACAAGGTGTTGGCGCCGGGAAAAGGCTGTGCGGATTGCAGACTCGAGGTACACCAGATTATCGGTGGTAGATCGTCCCTGGCGAAAACCGCCCTGGCATGGAGCCAATAATCCCCTAGTCTCAAGAATCCAACACAACCGCCGACTGACCATCCGCTCCAACAGTTTGCATGGAACGTTAGTCAGGTTAATGGGCCGATAGCTATCCAAGTTCAGAGGATGTTTGTCAGGTTTAAGTACGGAGATGATGATACTCTCCCGCCACTGTGACGGGAAAACACCATCACACCAAATGCGGTTATAGACCGCAAGTAAGTTACGCCGACTATCTGCTGAGAGATGTTTCAGCATCTGGCTATGGATGCTATGAGGCCCTGGCGCCGTGTCTGGACATTGTCGAAGAGCACTGAGGAGCTCCCACTCAGTGAAAGGACTGTTGTAGGATTCAGAGCGGCGGGTACGAAAGGAGAGGTGCTGGCGTTCTACCCGCTCCTTCAATGTACGGAAGGCCGGTGGATAGTTTGAAGAGGCAAAGGCACGAGCATAATGCTCGGCAAACATCTCTGCAAGAGTAGGCGGGTCCGTACAAACGACTCCATTTGAGGAGATCCCAGGGATTCCCACTGGTGTCTGTAATCCCTGTAGCCGCCTGATCTTACTCCAGACCTGCGAGGCTGAGGTGCCTGTCCCAATAGTGGAAACGTACCTCTCCCAGCACTCCTGTTTACGTCTTCTTATTAACTGGCGAGCACGAGCGCGAAGCCGTTTAAAATCAATGAGATGCTCCTGAGAGGGGTGACGCTTATAGCGCTGTAAGGCCCGCCTACGATCTCTAATAGCCTCAGCTATTTCCGGCGACCACCACGGCACTGCCTTACGCCGTGGGCACCCTCTGGAGCATGGAATTGCAGCTTTTGCAGCAGAAACAATGGTGTGAGTGACGCCCTCGACCACCACATCGATGGAATCGAGTGGGGGAGGTTAAATAATAGAAGTGGACGTGTAATCTTCCCAGTTAGCCCTGCCTAAAGCCCACCTAGGGGGGCGTTCTGGGGACTGACGTTGTGGGAGTGACAGAAAAAGCGGAAAATGGTCACTGCCACACAGGTCGTCGTGGACTCTCCAGTGGACAGATGGTGGAAGGCTGTGGCTGCAGATTGATAAATCAATGGCCGAGAATGTGCCATGTGCCACACTAAAGTGTGTGGGGGCACCAGTATTTAATAGGCAGAGGTCGAGTTGAGAAAGTAAAGACTCGACTACTCTGCCTCGGCCAGAAAGCGAAGTACCACCCCACAATGGGTTATGGGCGTTGAAGTCGCCCAATAAGAAGAAAGGCGGGGGTAGTTGCGATATAAGTGCAGCCAAATCATTCAAAGAGAGGTCACCATCTGGAGGGAGATAAAGGCTGCAGACGGTAAACTCTTGTGTTGTCCTTACCCTGACAGCCACTGCTTCTAGTGGTGTACGAAGGGGCACAGGTTCACTATGAACAGAGGTAAGGACATACACACACACACCACCTGAGACCCGGTTATATGAGCTACGGTTACAGTAATATCCCCTGTAGCCACAAAGGGCTGGGGTCCGCATTGCTGGAAACCACGTTTCCTGTAAAGCAATGCAGAAGGCAGGTGTTGTGCTTGAAAGCTGTCGTAGCTCGGCCAGGTGGGGGAAGAAACCGCCGCAGTTCCACTGGAGGATAATGCTGTCTGCTAACTGGGAAGACATGGTGATTACAAATCAGCGTCACTCAAATCCGCTGTCTGCCTTTGTTCTGGCTCAGTATCTATTATGTCTGTGATGTCCCCGACGGCGAGGTCGTCTGGGGACGCTAGAATTTCCACCTCGTCCCCAGAGGTCGAGGTGGAGTGGTGAGGTGGCTCGGGAGCCATCGTGGTGTCCTTCAAGTCGTTTTCAACCTTTTTCCTCCGGTCCTTCTTGCCCCTCGGGGGCTTCGCCGGCAGGGCTGGCTTCTCAGACTCAGCCTCAGGGACTGAGGAGGAGCATGAGGCCCTGCGTCCAGCAGCCTTCGGTTTTGCCTGCTGCTGGCATGTGTCAGAAGCGACACGGGCGGAACCCTCGGAAGGGAGTATCCCAAGGGACCTCTTCCGAACGAGGGGTGCCGGAGAGGGTTGTTGTGTCTCCGGCAGAAGGGTGGAGGTTGCTCCCGAGGCAATTACCTTGGGAGCAGAAGAAGGAAGGGAGCCCCCAATCACTTTGGGGGCAGATGTAGGTTTGTGGCCCTGGGCGGCCACAGAAAAAGAATGAGAAGAGATGGGTGTCGCCACAGATGGTGCTGACGATGTAATTGCTGCAAAAGAAGTCGTCATGGCAACTGGGTGCAAGCGCTCGTACTTCTTTTTCGCCTCAGTATAGGTCAACCGGTCCAAGGTCTTGTATTCAATAATTTTTCTCTCTTTCCGGAGCATAGGGCATTGTGATGAGCAGGGAGGATGCTCCTGGCCACAGTTCACGCAGATGGGCGGTGGAGTACATGGTGCGTCCGGGTGGGCTGGACGTCCACAATCCCAGCAAGTGGCGCTGGAAGGGCAACGGGATGACATATGCCCAAACTTCCAGCACTGGAAGCATCGCATGGGAGGAGGGATATAGGGTTTTACATCACACCGGTAGCACATCACCTTCACCTTCTCCGGCAGTGTATCGCCTTCAAAGGCTACAATGAAAGCACCCGTGGCAACCTTATTGTCTTTAGACCCACGATGGATGCGCCGGACGAAGTGAACACCTCGCCGCTCGAGGTTGGCGCGCAGCTCCTCATCAGATTGTAAAGGAGATCTCTGTGGAAAATAATGCCCTGGACCAGATTGAGCGACTTATGTGGCGCAATGTTGACCGCGATATCTCCCAGCTTATCGCAAGCAAGCAACGCCCGCGACTGGGCTGGGGATGTGGTGAGGATCAAGACAGAGCCATTACGCATCTTGGAGAGGGACTCCACCTCTCCAAACTTCTCCTCCAGATGTTCTACGAAGAACTGAGGCTTCACTGTTGTAAATGATTCCCCATCAGTCCTCGTACATACAAGATATTTAGGCGAATATTGTTCATTGTTGTTAGCAGCCCTGCGTTCCTCCCAGGGCGTAGCCAAGGAAGGGAACGACTTGGGGTCATAATAAGTAGCACGAAACTTCCCACGCTTTGAGACGGTGGTTGTACGTCCACCAACGTTATCTGTTGCTCGTTTCATTGTGGTCCCACGAGCAGCTAGGGATCTAAACGTCGACCCAGGCAGAGGCCCGCTTGCCTGGGTAAGCCTTATACAACTGAGGTGTGGCAGGTTCCTCAGAGGTTGCTCGCTAGCGGCTGTTCAACCTCAACAGCCATGCATCTCCTCGGCACGTAGCACACCTTGAGATTGAGTTTTTTTTTTAGAGAGGTTTGTATCATCCTCGCGACCCGGGCGATTAAGCCAAGATCCCCGGGCTCTGAAACGTACAACGTTCCACCGTCGCGCCGAACGATGGTCGTTGAAGCACGCACAGAGCTTACGGTGTAGCGGACTGTTGGCACGACACAGTCCACAGCTCAGGACCCCGGGTTCGCCAAGCCCGTACTCAGCAAATTAATGCTGAGCCCCTGAGGGGCCACCTCACTCTGTCTTGATGCTTGTGGTGCTGGAGTGGCCAGACATGATGGTTGTGTGTGTATAGTTGTAAGAGTGATCGTGTGAATGTATGTGTTTCTTTTTCTGATGAAGGCCATGGCCGAAAATTTAAGTTGTGTGAATGTCATATTCTATTTTTCCTGTCTCTAAGCAGCTCAGCAAGCCTCTTCACGGTGAATTACTATATATCCTCCATTATTGACATTCCAATCTGATTGCCCATTATTATATGTTTCATTTAATTTTGTTGGATTTGGAAATTTACATATTCAGTCTTGCTTTGAGAACCCTTGTGTTCACTAATTCTTGCATTTGGTTTGATGCTCTTTATTAGCTCTGGATTAATTGTTGCTAGGAGGTCCCATTATGTTTTCACAATTCTAATGGATTGATGAACTACTTACTACTGAATCTTCAAAACTGTGAGACGTTTGTTTTAGTATTAGTGTCTTTCTACTGATCCAGAGTTTAGGCGATGATGAGAAATTTGATTCAACCTTTCTATTAGCATTTCAGCAGGCATTCCATAAAACCAAGCAATTTATTCCGTATGTTAGGTATACCTCTTTACATATAAACTCATCTACTTCAATTTCAATACAGGTTAATCATTTTTGAAAGCAAGAAACACAGCACCACCTACTTTATTTGGTCTGTACTTCCTGAACACCATTTGGCCCTTTGTAAAATTGTTTGATGAACTTATCTCCAACTTTAGCCAGCTTTTACTGCTTATAATGATTTGTGATTCAGTATTTTTTGTTCGTGCCTGTAGCTCTAACAGTTATTCGTGCACGAATTATGGTTAGTGATTATATGAATGTATGTGGGCTCTTTTTCTGAGGACAGCTGTGGCCGAAAAATTGTGCTCGCTGTCTGGTTATAATTTAAACTGCATGCTACACCTAAATTAGAAAATAAAAATTATCCATAACATAGAGAACATTGTGGAGTGGAATAATATATGAGGAGGAGGGAGAGAGAGGCGTGTGTGAGGTAGAATGGAAGTCGTACGTGAGGCTAGTGTGTGGGCAAGAAGAGGAGGGCAGGGTGGTGGGGTAGGAACTAGCCAAGGTTTGGGCCTGGAGGATTGAGGGAGAGGAGGATACATTTTTGGATAAGTTCCCACCTGTGCAGTTCAGAAAAGCTGGTGTTTGTGGGGAGGATCCATATGGTACATGCCATGTAACAGTCATTGAAGTGAGCCACGATATGGATGCTCATGCTTGTACTGTATGGCTGTCCCTATGACACCTACCTGTGCTAACCTATTCATGGGCCATATGGAGAAATCCTTCCTGACTAGCAAGAATCCCAAACTCTGCATCTGATTCAGATTCATTGATGACATCTTCACAATCTGGACTGAAGATGAGGACACACTATCCACATTCCTCCAAAACCTCAGCACCTTCTCTTCCATTCATTTCACCTGGTCCTACTCAACGCAGCATACCACCTTCCTCAGCATTGACCTCCACCTTAAGGATCACATTATCAATACCTCCATCCATGTCAAACCTACCAACCATCAACAATACCTCCCTTTTGACAGCTGCCACCCATTCCACACCAAAAACTCCCTTCAATACAGCTTAGCCACCCAGGGTCATCGGATCTGCAGTGACAAGCAGTCCCTCTCCAAATGTGCCAAATACCCTCCCAACCTTACCCAGTAACAGATCTCATGAGCCCTGTCTATCCAGTCACTCACCATCTCCTTCAGACCCACCAGCCAGTCACAGAGAAGCACTCCTCTGGTGACCAGTACCACCCAGGACTGGAGCAGTTAAACCATGTTCTCCCCCAGAGGATTGACTACCTTTTATCCTGGCCTGAAATTTAAAAAAATCGCACTGACGTGTTTTACGGCCCACTTTAGATTTGAAGTTTTATAAGTTTTTGCAAACATTTTGGACCAAAATAATAAGCTAAATAATAAAAAATTAATTAATAATGGTATCTGACACCCTTTTAGGAAAAAAGAATTTAGGTAGTGGCAGGTTCCGAGCCAGCGACTTTTAGCATCATAGTCCAACGCCTTGTGGGCTATGGCTATCAATCAAAATATGAATCCTTTAATGTCATACTGTTAACTGATGCTAATATGGCATTTGTAGACACGAGATAATCATTTAACGTACGAAGAACGATGTGTTTTTGTTAATTCTTCAGTGCGCCATTGCTTTGAAATAACGTGTAAGTTACAATAAGAAAATCATCAAGTACGCAACGCAAGATGGCGTAGAGTTCTGGGCGAGGAATGTCACGTGACATCTCCGAACGGCTGGGTTTCGTTAATTCAATGGAGGATGTCAAATCTTCGTTATTTTTGCAAATATGTCTCAAATGATACGAGATATGAAAAAAAAACATAAGGGAGCTACGTTGTAGAGAATTTTCTCCTCTACCAATTAGGTTATTCAATTTTTGTGTCAGATGAACGGTTCGTTTGCAATTACAATTATATTACAAACGGCTTTTTTTGGTATTACTACAGTATTTTTTGTCCGAAAAATTTGAAAAAGGGTGGTTCTGGTCTATGGCGGGCTACAATCATGTCTGTAAAATTTGATGCTGATCTGTTGAACGGACAGACAGACACACATCCCAAAATCGTCGTTATTTTTGCAAATATCTTTGTAACGCTACGAGATATGAAAAAAACATAAGAGAGCAAAGTTGTAGAGAATTTTCTCCTCTACAAATTCGGTTATTCAATTTTCATGTCAGATGAATAGTTAAGCCGTTATTTTTATTTAAATTTCGAGCTGTCAAAAGACGATCGCAAAGGCCCACTTTTAGTGTTACTACTGTTACCTAAAGTGGAGCAATACCTTATCTAATATCTCCACACCCCTCCTACAATGGTATTCAATTGCCCACGAAAAGTACAAAATATCCATGTCCACCACTTGCCCTATGGCTCATATCCCCGAAATAGACAAAGAAGCAAAACCTGTCCTATACACTATCCGACCACCATCTACTCCAGTCCTGTCACCGTAAAAGACAGGGCAACCTTGAAAGCAGTCATGTTATCTACAAACTGAGGTGCAACCACTGTGAAGCTTTCTATGTGGACATGATCAGCACCAGGCTGTCTGTACACAAGAATGGCCATTGTCAAACTGGACAACTGGACGCCCCCCCCCCATGCAGCCCTGCATTACGTGGCTCACTTCAGTGACTGCTACACTAGGGTGACCAGATGTCCCGTATTTATTTTACAGGATCGTTCCTTAAAGAACGTAATTGTTCCGTTGTCTCGACAAAATAAAGAAGGTAAAACTTAATTTTTTAATTTATTTTGTTGGTATTACATAATGGTTCCACATGAAATTTGCAGCTTTTCCGATTGATAAGTTCATTGCTAGAAGTTGACGTGCTGATATAGTTTGATTTCACGGACATTTCATGTTCATGTTCATTAATCGATTATATCGTGAAATGGACTTACCGATTTCATATGGTGAAACCAAGTAATTGGGTTCAGCTCAAATATCTTCTTCGTTGGAAGTCTGTCTAGTAAAGTCTTAAAACTTTTCTGGAGTTTGGCGAAAATATTTTGAAAGAAAGAAGATGGGAAAACAGGTTTTGTAAATTGAACCACATTAAAAGTATATGTGAACTTAATAATTTAATTCGGAACTGCAAAGCGAGTTGATAAAAACAGGTCTTCCATTTTCTACTTACTTCCATATGAAGATATCTGATGAAAAAATTTGTAGCTCATTACTTGGTTTGTGTACCTCTACCTGGCACTAATGCTGCTCTACCACAAATACTTTATCGGCTGCAAAAACAGTATATAGTGTGAAAATGAAATAATTATAACAAGAACTCATTTTCAGAATACTTCATGAGTTCATTATTATAAAAATCTATGAGAAAATATAGAACTCTTAAATGACAAAAAGCATGTAATCTAAGGGACCAAACTATTGTGGTCATTGGTCCCTAGACTTATAAACTACATAAACCCTCCTTCAGTAACGACAACACACACCCATGCCCAAGGGAGGGCTCAAAACTGAGTTGCGAGCAGCTGCACGGTCCTTAACGTGGCACAATCTTATGTATCCATATGTTTCCCGTATTTTGATTTTGGAAATCTGGCCACCCTATGCTACACAGCCTGTGCCATATGGATCCTCCCCACAAACCCAGGTTTTCTGAATCGCGCAGGTGGGAACTCTCCCTACAATGTATCCTATGCTCCCACAATCCCACAGGCCTAAACCTGCGCTGGTTCCTGCCTTCACCACACTACCTGCCGACAATTTGTCCTTACATACGTCTCTCAATCCACCACACATTTCATTCCCATCCCATCCTTTCTGACTGTCCATCAGACAGCACTGGTGTATTCAACCACCCGTACTGTGCATCTCCCCCTTGCCTCTTCCATGAGGCCTTCTCACCCGTACCACTGGTCACTCTCATCTCAGGCCGTCCATGTTCACTGTTTAGCCACAGCGGCTGGAGACAGCAGTCAAATGTTCAAATGTTTGTTCAGCTAAAGGGACTTGACTGCAGGGTCATCAGTCCCTCAACTTAAAAACTATTTATGAACTACCTTATACTAAGACGACACAAACATCCATTCCCGAGGGGGGATTCGAACCCCCCCGACGGGGAGCGGCCTCGTGAATCGCAGCATAACGCCTCGATGCACTCAGCCACTCTGTCGCGGCAGACAGCAGCCGTGTTTGTGATAGTGTGTATGTGTGAGAGAGTGTGTTTCTCTGTCTGATGAAGGACATAATGTTCAAAAGCTTCAAACTTCAGTAAACCTATAATCTTTTGTCTGTGGCTTTCTGCGACTCAAAGACATTTTTGTGGTAAGAAGCAATCTATCTTTTCCAAAATATTACTGAATCTTTCCTGCAATTTCCATTGTAAGGTCACTTTAGGATTCACTAATAAACATAAAGCTAGAGACAATATTTCATATTTGGGAAGAGATATGAGATCTTCCTCAGCTTTTTCAGGATGTTGATGGGGAGGCCATCCTTTAGCACAAAAGTGTGTGATTAAAGAATTCTTTCAGTTCTTATTTTACACAAGTGTTCGTATTATTTTGTAGAACTCATGTGATAAACACACTAATGTGTTGTTAATGTTAGAACAATTATTTTCAGTTTTATAGCTTACAGAGTATTGAAATTATTTTGCAGTGTGGAAGCGAGTTAGTGGGGAGCCTGGGAATGTCTCCTCGCTTGCAGGCTGGGACCATCGACCATCTACAACCTACTGCGACAAGGAAAATAGCGTAGAGGAGCAACTGAGAACAATGAAGAAGCACGAGAGGGGTTGGAGAAAAGTAACTGCATTCTTCGAGAAATAACAAATGCAGTTTCACTCCATTTCCTCAGTAGCGTTTGGGTGTGGTTAATTTCTATAATGAAAACTTCATTTCGTTTTTTTGGACAGGTACTTTACATAATATCATCAATTGTGATGTCTTTGCCACATGAAATTCCACCAACTTTTTATAAAAAATTGAAAAATGCTGCTTTGTGTAGAGATATTGTATATTTTTTACACAAATGCCAATTAAATTTTAAAGTTCCCAGCTCAACAGTTGTTTTAATATAATTGTTTTACTGACTACAAGGTGAGGCATTGAATTACAATGTTTGCCTTGGTGGGTTTGAGACTGGGTCTCCAGCTTATTAACAAATCGCTTAACGTATTCAGCCACTATGGCATTATGGATACTGCACTTGTCTCCATCCATAATTCAACTTCAATTCTGCCTCAATGTTCTCCTATGTAATTCATATCATCAGTGCAAAGGTTCTTTAATAGCAGAATTGCACCCCAGCATTGTATGTAAATTGGGAGCTTTTTATCAGGAGAACCAGCTTTCAGTCCAAACCGTGGCACAAATTTAAATTTCATGCCTTGCCTTATAATCAATATCTTTAATATGTTCCTTGCAGAAAATAAAGGTACACTGACTCAAATGCTAAATGACCTGACTGAAGCCTGCACAGCATATGGCATGAGAATTAATAAAAAGAAAAAGAAAAGCATGGTCATAGGTTAAAAAAAAGTGAAAATTAAGTTGGAGTCAGAAGTCATAGAATAGGTGACAGCATTTAAGTATTTGGGAAGTTGTATTATGGAAGATATGAATTGCCAACAATACATCAAAGTGAGAATGACTCTGGCAAAAGAAGCGTTTCAGAAGCAAAGAAGACTCCTAACCAGTGGTTTAAACAAAGAATTAAGGAAGAGACATGTCTAATATGGGGAAAGGCCTTGTATTGAGCAGAAACATGGACATTGAGAAAGCAAGGCGATATGAAAATTGAAGCTTGTGAAATGTGGATATGGCATAGGATGGAGATCAGCTGGATCGATAAAGTCAGAAATGAAGAAGTACTGAGTAGAGCTGGAGAGGAACGGAAGCTGTTGCTGACGGTAAAGACCAGGAAACTAAACTGGCTAGGCCACAGTTTAAGAGAAGATTGCCTTCTGGTAGAGGCAATTGAAGGTTGCATTCTGGGAAAAAGAGGGAGGAGCAGAAGAAGGTGCCAGATGCTGGATGATGTCAGCAAGCCACTAGGACGGTACCAAAGGATGAAGGTAATTGCAAAAGGCAGAGAAGCATGGAGAACTATGCAGTCGAAAACTGCCACATGGCAGACAACCAAATGATGTTGTTTAAAATGTTGAGATTACACATTTGTCTCTGGAGAAGGAATTTATTTGATCTGAATATCGCATACGGTTGGGGTACAGACAGGATAGTTCCCATTTACATTCAATGCTGGGAGGCTGTTCCTCTACTGGACTGCACTGATAACAGATTATGAATGTAGTTTGAAAACTTCTCAGAGTGGAATACAAAAAGAAGTACTTACTTCGTTGAAATTTGTTACATTTTTCAATGCAGTCTCCTTGTAGATTAATTCACTTGGTCCAATAATGATTCAGTGGACATTGAGAAAGCAATGTGTTACACCACACATGCCATTTGGAAACTACCAACAAACACCAGTCCTCAGAACTACGGAGGTGGGAACTTGCCCTCCAACATATCCTCTCGTCCCGTCACCCCCCTGGCCTAAATCTACGCTAACCCCACCCCTTCCTCCATCCTCAGCTCACCTATTCATTATCCCTTCCTTACCTCTCTTTCTCTCTCCCCCTCTCCCTTTCTCCCTCTCGCTCTCTTTCTCTCTCTCTCTCTCTCCCTCTCTCTCTCTCTCTCTCCCTCTCCATGTGTGTGTGTGTGTGTGTGTGTGTGTGTGTGTCCATCTTTCTCTGTTAATGAAAAACGTTTTAGACAACCCCCCACCCCTCCTACACCACTCTTCTCTTTACTACACTTGATCTTTCTTCTTTGGTTATATATATCCTCTCTGGCTTGGCTCAGTATGTACATGCAGTATCTCTGACTTCCACACTCCCGAAACACCACCTTCATGACCTAGGTCGTGAATTACCTTTCCCTTCCGTTCCCATACTTTCTTCTTCCCTTCTCTCCCACCTGATGAAGGAACTGTGCTCCGAAAGCTTGTCCCTTTTGTCCCCCTTTTTTCCTGTTTCTTCATTTTGTTACTATCGGCGGTACAGCACAAAGTACTGGCCAGCCATTCTATCTCGTTTGAACAATATTTATCATCTCTGAGGAGAATTTTCATCATTAATCAAATTCAGTGGATTGAGCCCATCTCGAAAACGAAATTCCTTAAGACCTGCAAAAAAGTTGTCAACTCCAGCTGTCAGTTCTTTGTTTGAAGTCAATCTTCGTCACTGGGAAGAATTTTCAATTTTGGAAAGAGATGGAAGTCTGATTAGAGTTAACTGAACGTGGAATGCAAAAATGAGGCATTTTATACATTTTGGGTTGAAAAATCCCGACACTTTCTATATTTTAATATGAAAAATGAGGACATCTTTTTATACTTCAGATTTATTATATGAGAAATAAAAAAATAACACATGCCTGCATGGCATCTGAGCACTTGTCAGATGAGTATTTCTCGTTCAATCAAATTTTTTTATAAGTTCACTCTTCTGATACAAATATTAAAAAAGTTTTGCAGTTTAAATGTCTACAATTAAATTTAAAAATTACAATGCCTCTTACAGAGTTAACTTGTCCATTGTGCCTGTATTAATGAGAATAATGGGTTGGAACTGCAAAAAATAATTGGGCAATTTTAACGAGTTCACTAAATTGTTCCTCACTGTTATACAGTTCAATGAACTAGCACGATTTGTTTTGAAGTTCCAAGTAGCTGTCACTATTAGCTGATATGGAAACATAGGTTCTTGGGCAATAAACCATACATTCCACTTCCCATTCTACTCTTCCCGGACGAAAACTTGGATATTTTTGTCTGAGTTATTCAGAGAATGAACATTTCAAATTAACTAAAACAAAATCGAAAAAAGAAAAATCATGATGCATTGTTCAGCTAAAATGAAAATTAAAAAAACCTTGGGGAAAAAACACACACACTTCAGTGCCCTTGGGGCACAGGATATATTTCGAAAATAACGAAACATACTCAATAAGACGATTCCATGAGAAAGGAATGGTGTGTGTAGTGTAAAATTGTACACTACTGGTTTCTAGATCTACCCAAGATATTCAAATAGTTTATGTTATAAGGGGTTTGGCACTATATGAGCAAATACTGCCAGACGGAATTTTATTTCCGCAGGTTTTGTCGGGTGAATTTGTGCTCACTGCCACGGAATAAAAGAACTGCACAGTGCCAAGGAAGAGAGAAAATTAAGGTTATTTGAAGATGACTGTCTGTTGTTTTTATGATTTAAAGCAATTGTTATTCTTAATTAGGATTTCGTTCAGTCCATATCAGAATCAAAATGTTCAAATGTTTGTTAAACTTATGGGACTTAACTACGGGGTCATCAGTCCCTAAACTTACAAACCACCTATTAACTGCTTACGAACTAAGACGGCACAAATATCCATGCCTGAGGGGGGATTCGAACCCCCAACTGTAGTGGCTGTGCAGGCCGTAACTGAAGCGCCTCAGCCTCCTCGGCCACCGCGGCCGGCTATCAGAATCAGAAATGTAAAACTGATGTAGTTTTTAATGAAGAAAGAATAAAGTTTAATGTTATTGGAAAGAATAGTTATCTTTCTAATGTAGATATGGATAAAATTTCCAGGTGTCCTGATAACCATATCAAGCAACTTCAGATACTAGTCTGATTACAATGACTATTTGCTTTCAATACAAGGTACGGACTAGCCGGATCTTGTGGGAAGAACAGCTTGAACTATATCTTATATACTGAAGTGAACAGGCAAAGATATTATTTGTGCTGTGGAAATACTGAAAGCACATGGGGAATTTGAAGATCTTTGAGTTGGGTGATTACCTGATTTTAGGAATCTAGTGTATTATACATCCATACTACATAAAAATGCACTGTAAGCATAGACTACCATATACAGTCACGACACTCACTGCTGGAAAAGTTGTTATCAACTGACAGATAATGGCCTTTGTACGTAATTAACGAAATAGTTACTATCATTTTTGCGTTACATGCATTATTAAAATACATACACTGGGTGTTATTTATAATGCTGCTGCAGTTGAATGGAGAAAGCGTGTGGTGTGACCATGTAGCTGGATTATACCACCATATAAAATTATTCAGTGTAAAAGATCATCTTGCACTGAAAGCTTCTCATATAGATTATGGTCCTTCAGAAGTCTGGGACCCGTAAGTCGGTTCCCAAAAACCAGAAAATATCTTTAAAGGACAAGATTGCACTTCGTTTGTATATTTGGAGTACCTGCTTCCTCTGTGATGTCTTGAGGTTGCTGCAAAGCTATTCTTCTAATAAATGACATACTCAGAAAGGCAGGTTTGTAGTATTATAACATGAAGTTGGCTTCATTTGCCCCTCCGTTTCACAGCTATGTGAGAACTCCAATTGAATTGTGATTCAAAGACCCTGATATGTTAAAAATCTAAAATTTTAAGGAACGTGGAATGTAATTTAACCCTTAACTGCCCTGGCGGGGTCATATTTGACCTCGAGAGTTTTCATTTTAATATTTATTCGCTAGGTGACATGGTGGGGAGATTTTACGAAAGCTTCCAAGTCTAGAGAAGATAACCAACGCATTTTTTTGTACAAATTTGCAAAATTAGAAAAAAATATAAATCAATATTCAGTGTAGGAATTTAAACAAATGGGGTTCGCAAATCATGTTTTATTTTTTTTTTTATTTTTTTTTTTTTTTCCATATGGCAAGAACTATGCCTTCAGAAGTTAAAAACACGGAAAAATAACGTCTTTTTAATGAAAACTAATTTTTATGTGAATTAAAAAATGTCAGATAAATGTAAATCTTTTAAAATAATTTCTTTGTACTCACTTCTATGTTTAAATAAATTTGTTTACCTTACAATCTGATATTAACTAGACAATAAATGATTTAGATTCAAAAAGTTACATTTACCCCAAGAATTTGGGATCAAAAATGACCCTGCCAGGGCGTGAGAGTTACTACATTCGCCAGGGCAGTTAAGGGTTAAAAAACTGTCTAGCTTTGTTAGTTTCAAATGAACAAATAACAAATCCAGTGATCACAGGCCCTGCAGACACACACTGCGTCCTCAAACTGCCTCCATTCCCTCCTGTTTTGCGCCCGGTTCCTCCAGGTGTCTTCAATCCCCAGGGCTACCAGGTCCTTCGCCAGGTCGTCCATCCAGCGCTGCCTTGTTCGTCCAATGGGACGTTTGGTGTTTGGTTTCCCTTCTAGTGCCATTTTCGCCTGTCTTTCTTCTGGCATATGGGCTCCTTATCTTGTGTAAAATATTTGGCTGTCACATCAGAAGGTAGATTTCCTCATTCGTCCTCCTCCTCCATTCTCCGTTATCTAAAATTGGCCCCCATATCTTCCTCATTACTTTTATTTCAAATATTAATAGTTTTTCCTCGTCCCATGTAGTCTTGCTCCATGGGTTTGAAACATATATAACTGCTGGGCAAATCACCGTGTTATAGATATTTATCTTAGTGTTCACAGGCACTGATTTGGAGCCGAGTGTGCCTTTCAGGTAATGGATGCATTTTATTCACACTGCTGTTCTTTCCTTGATGTCCATTTCTATTTCATTATCTGTGGTAAACCAAGATCCCAAGTATTTGAATTGGTGTACTCTCTTGAATCTCATGCCATTTGTCTCGAAAAATTCTTCTTGCTCTTGTCTTCTTCCTAATTGCATGAACTCTATTTTATCTTGGTTTCCTTTAAGCCCAACCTTCTGTGCACAGCTGTTCATTTGTCGGTACATTCCTTTCAACTCATGCTTAGATTCACTTTGCAGGACTACGTCATCTGCATATGTGAGACAGTTAAAGTTGCCATCCATCTGTCCTCCAATCCATTCCTGTTGCCTACACTCTCTTATTACTTACTCTAAGATGACATTGAACAAAACACATGAGAGCGAGTCCCCTTGTCTGAGACCTGTTTCTGTCTTGAATGTTTCTGATGTAACTAGTGTCAAATGAAACAAGTTATCATTAAATTTTTACTATGTGCTCTATAACAGCTTTCCTTTACACACAGAAGAAACATATAATTTAATATGACAGCTGAGAAAATATGAAAAAAACTTTTGGACTCATCAGGTTTTTACAGAAACTCAAATCAAATAAAACAATATGCCATGCACTCACGACAGTATTTATTTCTTAATAAATGGCAAAATACAAGTTTGAAAGCTTACAATATGAGTACTCAATCATCTTCATAACTATCAGAATTATCACTATTGTCAATATCAATATTATCTGCTGCAGGTTAATCTGCCGTGTGCATGCTTAGTTCTTCCAGTAAAAATTAGTAGTAAGTGCAATGTACAAGACTTCAAGATAACTGAATGAGACTCAGTGTTGCAGCCACGGCAAGAAATGCGCGAGAGGCAAGCTGCAGAGTACCCGCAGAGCTAGCTGACGTTCCCGGGAATTCTCCAGCACGCCCGCAATTTACCGTTACCTCGGAATAGTGGCAACGGTGCAAAAACGCGCGCACTCGCGAGGAAACAAGGCAGAAAGTCAGTTTGAGTCAAGTGGTCGGACTGTCAGGACGTTTGCGGACCGTCGTTTGATATTTTTCCGCGTCACCACGTGGGTCAAGCTATTCGTGATCTTCCCACGCGAGCACGCGAAATTAATAATACGCCGGCCACTCCGATCGCGCTCACCGTTTCGCTGCCGAGTTTTTTTTTTTTTTTTTTTTTTTTAGCGGAAACGCATCCGCAGCTTCCTAACGTGCTTATGTGACGAGACAATTAATTCGGTCACTGGGGAGTGTGCACCCTTCAGGACCAGTAAATGAAGATGCCACTAAAACAGTGTAAATCAAATGCAACTTGTAACAGTGTAATAAAATTCTATCTTTATACAAATACGTATGTCGTAGATCTTTTCATTTATTCACCACTGAATACATGTACAGTTTTCTTGCAAGTGGCGATAAAATTCTATTTTTATACAAATACATATGTCGTAGTTTTTGTCACCACTGCCTACATGTAAGTGGCGATGATTAGTGTCACGCTTCACTGGTGACCCCGACGTGATCTAGGTAGGCAAGGACACATGGTGCAAACTGTATTTGTGCGTGTAATGCAGTCCCACGAGTTGCGAACAATTCTACGTTTACCGTGTGAGTGAACTCTGGACATTTATTTATTCTCGTGTGCTTATTTTTGTGTTGTGGCAAGAACTTCGTTACATGATGGCAACCTTAGAGATGCTACAAAAATCTATACAGGAACTTCTAGTGCGCAGAGGCTACAGAGTGAGCTACAGGCGCGATCCGTGCCTCACACTGTACTCCTGTGCCATTGGTAGACAATGCAGATGTTCAAACTAACTCCACACCGATCCATACTCCCACTACCGGATTAGCAGCAGGCACAGGATATGTTTTGATTAGGCTGCCCTCGTTTTAGCCCTGCAATCCATTCTTGTGGTTTAGACAGGTGATGCTAAGCAACAAGCTAATGTGTGAAATCGCCAAGTTTGGTCACATAGTTAGTCAGTTGGACCAAAACTATGCCACAAAAGTGAGGGACATAATAACCGCCCCGACAATACAGACATTGTACACATGTTTAAAGGAAAAACTGATCAAATGTTTTTACAGCTTATTGGACTTAACTATGGGGCCATCAGTCCCTAAACTTACAAACTACTGCTCATCTACTTATGAACTTGGATGACGCAAGCCCGAGGGGGGATTCGAATCCCCGACCGTAGTGGCCGTGCAGACCGTGACTGAAGCGCTTCAGTCCCTGCGGCCACTGTGGCCGGCAGGAAGAACTGATTCATTGGGTGTCATCATTGCAGGAGCAACATGTGCAGCAGTTGATACGCCAAGAAGAATGCTGCGACTGGAGGCCATCTCAGTTCCTGCGACATCTGCGGAGCCTCACACAGTCCGAGGTGGTTCCATACATGGTTCTTCATACAATCTGGGTACGCAGTCTCCCTGCCCAGGTACAGGCTGTGATCGCTATGCTGACGGGCATGCAGCTACATGCTGCAGCCGCAGACTTGGCCAACGGAGTGCACGACACGCTGGCTACGCCGAACACCGCAGCTGCTGCAGCATACAACGCCATACCACAACCACCAACTTCCACTCCACAGCTACACGCACCGCCCATTGCCCGTACTACTGAAGGCAGCTTGCACCTCCTAGTGCAGAGTTTGGCCGTGCAGGTGGCAGTGCTATCCACACAGGTGGACTAGTTGGCGAACTCACAATGAGAGGGCAGCAGGCACCGCAGCAAGTCACGCTACTGCAGCGACTTGCACAACTGGCAACGCAGCAGCAGCCACTCCAACAGTATTCTGCAGGTCTGTGAACAGCAGCAGACAGCTTCGGCAACGATGTGAGAAGGTGCCGCACCCCCTGCTCCCACCCA
Source organism: Locusta migratoria (assembly GCA_026315105.1). Lineage (NCBI taxonomy): Eukaryota > Metazoa > Arthropoda > Insecta > Orthoptera > Acrididae > Locusta > Locusta migratoria. Next base: position 110,022,792 of record CM048754.1, on the reverse strand, counting down.
AACGGTAACTGCAACCAGGCCTAGACGCATCTGATTGTAGCACCGTTTCCAAGTATGTCTTCATTGCGGAATAGGCAACGTCAAATACCTTTTAGATACACAATTGTCTATTTTCCCCTACTCCATACTATGAGACTGCAGGAATGCCAAAGTCCTGTATCTTACGGCAGCCAACAGTAAGGCAATCAAAACATACGGCACATACCACCGTCATGTAGATCTTGGTTTCCGGCGTATATTCTCATGGAGATTTACAGTGGCTGACGTTTTGTACCAATCCTGGGCGCCGATTTCCTCGACCATTACAAGCTGCTCACCGACATCACGAACTCGCAATTAATAGACTCATTAACAAATTTAAAAACAGATGCTCAGCTGCGGCAGGCCGCCTTTTACAGTCTTAGAGCATTGACATGCCCCAGACCATACAAAGATATTCTGCACCAATTTCCAGCACTCATTCGCTCCACCGGTGTTCCTAAAGAGGCGAAGCATACAACAGTGCATCACATCATAACTACGCCTGATCCTTTCATTTCCTGTCACTCGCGCCGGTTCGCTTCCAAGAGGCTGGCTGCAGCTAAGGCAGAGTTCGAGGCCATGTTGTGACAAGGCATCATCTGACTGTCGGGCAGGCCATGGTCTTCTGCCCTGCATCTAGTTCCCAAGAAGGACATCAGTGTTCTGAACTCACGTATGGTGCCAGATCGATACCCAGTGCCCCACATTCAAGATTTTAATCACGCCTTGGCGTGTTTGACCGTCTTCAGCAAAATAGATTGTGTGAAAGTGTTCACCCAAATTCCGGTGGCACCTGAATCGAACAAAACGGCGATTACAGCACCGTTCGGGCTCTTTGAGAGCATTTTTATGGCTTTCGGCTTCGGGACACTGCCCAGACTTGGCAGCGTTTCCTCGATGGCGTCTAGCGAGGCTTGCCATGTTGTTTTGCGTACCTCAATGACATCCTGGTGTTCTCAAAGTTACCTGAGCTCCACCGCCAACACCTGACGGCCATGTTTCAGCACCATTAAACTGAGTGTTGGGGTCAAGGAATTCGAGTTTCTCGGCCACTTAATTACCTCAGCCGGATCCACACCTCTACCTGAGAAGATACAGGCAATTATCAACCTGACATGGCTCCAAACGCACATGGAATTACACCGCTATCTCGACATGCTCAACTTTTCACAGGCTCCACCTGAAAAAGGCCGCTGCCTTGCTAGAACCTCTCACCGCAGCTCTACGTGGCGGTAAATCAAAAGGACGGACGCCGGTGATCTGGACTGACACAATGGAGGACAGCTTCATGAGGTCCAAATGATGCCTCGCAGAAGCGATGCTGCTCACACATTCGATACACGACACTGAGCTGGCCGTTGTGGTTGACACCAGTCAGACTGCTAAAGGCGTAGTCCTACAACGAGTCGATGGTTCCTGCCAGCCACTTGCTTTCTTTTCACGAATGCTGTCACAGTCGCAAAGCACATGGAGCGCCTACAACAGTGAGTTGCTGGCAGTGTACGAGGTGGTGAAGTACTTCTGGTCGTCCATAGAAGCCCACCCCTTTGTCATCTACACAGACCACAAGCCCATCAATCACCCATATAGAGTGAACAACACCAAGTGCTTGCCGTGCCAGTCCTGCCAGTTAGACTACTTAGCACAGTTTTCCATGGACATTTGGCACATATCAGGAATAGACAATATTCTTGCCAACTGTTTGTCCCATTTGTGTCCAGTTACGTCTCCTGTGGACTTCGAAGACATCGCCAAAGAACAGGAGAGTGAAGAAGAACTACAAAATCTTTGTAATGATGCTGCTACTGGCCTCCAACTAGAGCTTTCGCCCCCTCAAGATTTGGCGCGACATTTCCATGGGCACACAACACCCTTTTCTACTGGAGAAATTCCGCCACAGCGCGTCCGATTAAATATATGAGCTGTCACACCCCAGTATCAACACCTGTGTGTCACTCATTGCCACGTGCTTCGTCTGGTCGGTACTACAGAAGGATTGCTGTCAGTGGGCACTTACCTGCACTGGTTGTCAGTGCATTATAGCTGGCAGGCACCCGTCGGCGCATTTCGCGCCGCCACACGACGTTTAGCTCACACCCACGCGTGGACATTGTAGATCCCCTGCCTCTGTCACAAGGCAAGCGGTACCTTTTGACCGTGGTGGGCCAGAAGCGACGGCCATAGCCGAAATCACTGCCGAAACCGTCGCTACCGCATTCATAGACACTTGGGTGCCCCAGCCACGTCACCATGGACAAGGGTGGCAGTTCGACTGTGTGCTGTTGTGTGTTCTGATGGACGGTGATATGACGTGGCGTGATGGACAGTGTCATCAAAACAAGTAGTCATGGGGGCGAGTGTAAAAGCAACTAGTGTATCTCCGCGAAAAATAGGTAATTTCAGTGGTATAAAGAAAACGTTTGTAAACTGTAAGGATGAAATTTCAAGGCTAAAGGCCAATTCACACTGTCCATCACGTCACGTCATGTCACCGTCCATCAGAACATTAGCTGTCTGCTAACATCGGAAGTTAACACATTTTCGACACGGGAATTACATGTTGCAGTCGACGATTGCACTGTTTATATGCAAATGTGTCTTATTCATCTTTATTTTGTTGTTATACTTCGTTTTAGGGGTAAATCTCAAATGTTTCATGACGACTTAAATATTTTTGTCAATTGAGTGTCCTCCTAAAATCGAGGTCGGGTATCTGAAACCAACAAATGATTTATGTTACGTAACATTGTAACAGAAAAGACTGAAGCAAACTTTTTATTTGAGTAAGATGGTAATCTGATAACGCATTTTCATTAAATAACATTTTTAAATGAAAAAGTCAGTTTTACGACGGTATTAACAATGTAGGCGGGCAAATCGTAATGGATAAAGTAAACCGGTGCTATTTATGCTCTTATAAGTATTGTTTTCATATGTTTATTTTTTCGCTGGAAAATAGATGTCAATGTTTTGAAATGGTGTTTCAGTTCCCAATAAGTTGGCCAAAAACATACACTGTAAAGTTTTCTTTCGCCATCAATAACATTGAGCGTGTTTCTTCCCTCAATTCTAGTATTACCCCGCATCCACACATTGGTACCAACGCTGGCGCCAACATGGCACAATATTTTTGAGACAGCGTCCACACATTGGAGCCAATATTCAGTTGAATTCGTCGAGAGCCAACGAAAACATATCTGACGCACAAATCGCAGCCAATGCATTAACACTTTTGAGTGTGAATAATTACATTTTGTCATTGTAAATCAAATTGGGAAACATACGTAAAAGATGATGGGGTGTTGTATCAATTCCTACCGAACATTAATTATGGAACGAAATCATTAATTTTTTTAAATATGCTACAACTAAACGATACACATTATAAAAACTTAGACCTGCTACTTTAAATGTTTGAAAATAAAATAAAAAAGAAAGAGATGTTTTGGAGGGATGCTATTCTTTTGGTATTACGCTTCGATTTCTTGCTAAAGGAGACGATATTAGAAGCCTACACTTCCCTTTTTAAATAGCCATGTAATTGATATCACTAGTAGTGCTTGAAGTTTGCAAGACAATACTTAAAACTTTACATGGTATATAAGTACTGTACTGTTAATTTTAAAAATTAAATTCAGTAATGGAGTGTGTCGAAAGTCTTGAAAGTTTTTAATTTCACAGTTAGCGCCTACGTTTTGCTGTGGCATTTCGTTTTTTGAAGTTTCTTTCTCAAATGAATCACTTTCTGATACAGTTCTAATATTTACAAAGATATTTCGAAACTTTAAAACGGCGACGAAGAACGAATGAAGAAAGTGACAGTTTCGAGATGAGCAGACGACAAAGACAGAATGAAACGTTGGCGCCAATGTGTGGACGACGTACCCATATTGGCCCAACGTCCTTTGATGTTTGGTCGAAATACCGACAAGCAACGGAGCCGTACCAACGTTGGCGCCAACGTTGGTTCCAACGCTATTTCACCGATCCACACATTGGACGAACACTGTTGGCGCCAACGTTGGGTCCAATGTGTGGATCCGGCCTTAAACTGTGACTTTGTACATAACAGACACAGTCTCTGTGTAACAGATCACCAATCGTAACCTCACTTTCAACATTGCGTATTGAGATGGGCGAATTGACGTGACGGACAGTGTGAATTGGCCTTTAATGAACGCATCTCGAGTCTACAATTATTAATCGGTGCCCTTCAACTTGACATAATGAAACTTCAATCACAAAAATGCGAGACGCTGATGAAGAAAGAAGATTCCGCCACTGCACACATGTTAAATACAAGGCAGAAAGGAAACAGTACACAGAAAGTTCTACGTCAAAACAATAGTGAAACCTCAAAGTATAAAAACAGAGAAACTATAGTGCAGAAAAACAGCCAAACCTGTGTGCATAAAAACTGTGTTGTGTCCGCCACTGAACGTTCAAAGAACGCGCCATCCGATGTTGAAAAGTCGGGCAATAACTCGCAAAAAGCAAGCAAATCGTTACTCATTGGACTTCTGACGTCGAAAAAGGTAAAATCCAAAAAAATCTGTGTATTAGGCGATAGTCTTGTCTGCAGAATTTCCGCAATAATAACTGGAAAATACGAGTTCAATGTTACTGGATTCGTGAAGCCTGGTGCTCCACTCCATGAACTAACAAATCTAACAAAATCGGATTATGTAACTAGTTTGTTGGAGGACGATTTTGTTGTGTTGCTAGAAGGATCAATTGACGTTTATAGAAATGAGACTTTCTAGGCTACCACAGAACTCAGAAAATGTCTAAATAACTTAAGTCATACAAATGTACTCGTTTTGAAAATTCTACAATGTCATGATGTACCGATTGGGTCTTGTGTGAACCGCGAAATTACTGCTGCAGCACACGAGTTGCTCCGAAATATGTAATGAGTTCGGGAATGCTTATGTTACTGACATAAACAGTCTGAAGCGAAGGTTCTACACAGATCATGGTCTTCATTTAAACGCAACAGGGAAGGAAGTATTTGCCGAAAAAAATTTATTGGCCTACTCACATTTCACGTGATAACGTAAATGGGACAACCGACAATGGAACGTAAATTTTCAAAGCGTTTTCAGCAGACAGCAAACCACATATCAGATGGAAATTACAATGTGTTTTAAACTCAGAAGACTAGAAAATAACAATCAAGTCCTAAAACAGACGCAAATTACGAGATGGTTCAAGCCAAAGAAGACGGATGTGAATGAGGCACAAATTGTGCAGGCTTCAAAAACAACTTTCCCACTCGATCGTCCCTAAGAAGCCACAGCACCAGAAGAACCACTAATGACAGTTTCACCACTCGATCCACACCAGGACACAAAAGACACTGCACCAGAATAGGCCTACAACAAAGGACAGTTTTACCTGTAAGTTGTAATTTAAGACTAGGCGGAATACATCCAAGGAGGAGTAGTTTTTCTATCCTTCTCTGAGGAACATAAAAACCTAATATTCCACCAATACGGCTGTGTCCAACTGTATAGATTCATATGATCCTCATCAGCAAATTGCAACTAAGATAGCAGGAAAACCTCAACAGTGTACAACACAATCTAACACAGAACCTATTAGGCCTAATGTAAAAATCTATGTTCATAATGTACAAGGACTCAAAATTAAACTAAGTGAGTTAGAAATTTTTTCATCAAGGGAATGTGATCTATCAGACACACAAAATATTATGCATTAATGAACAGTTTATTAGGACCTTTGAATTAGTGTTTTGTGATACCTCACTTTAAACTTTTAGATCACTTCACAAGGGTATCTCGAGAATGTGGAGGAACTTGCACATTTGCCAAAGACAGCATAACTGCTACACCCCTAGGTATCTGCTCTTCCCATAGTATAGAAAAAGAAACAGTTGTCAGGCATTGAGCTTCCAGACTTCAATGCCTATTTAATAACACTTTATAGACCTCCCGGTGGTAACATGAATTCCTTCTATGAAATTCTAGCATAAGTAGCAGAAAAACTAAGTAAAAGGAAACCATATAGGATTCTAATATTTGGTGACTTCAGTATAGATTTCCACACAGAAACCCCAAGCCATCTAAGCATAAAAAATTTAATGATGGTAAATTCTCCAACCAAGATTAAAAAAAATAGTATTACTTGCCTGGATTAAGTACCCAGCAATATAAATTGTGCTGTATCTTCTGTCAAACTAGGCCTATGACTCACAGACCACAATGCACTAATAGTGTTGGTCAACATGCTTGCTACATCTTCAAGAGCTGCAGTGGAACATCTTCCTCCTACGAGGAAAATTTATTTTGACACCCTACATGCCTAACAGTCAGACGAGAATTTTAATATGTTAATTTTTCTTAAAGGAAATATGTAACTTATGTCAAATGATATTCAATGATGTTACATATTTTGAGTCTCCCTTAAATTTTATTGCACAATTATTATTATTACAAACTAACCTTTACATATTACTAGGCCACTATGTTCTGGCAACTGGCCACAAGCATAAACAAATGATAAAATCTTCATCATGAACAAGAAGACTAATCATATCACAAAACATAACACTTTTCCACCAAAGCAAATGACTCTAGTGGAGGCAGGTCTGCAACTTTACAACGTTGTATGTGATTAGTCCTCATTTTTTATGCTTGCAGCCGAGGATAGTGTGTCCGAGTAACACTAGTTTTCATTTATACTCCAATTCCTACAAGTAAAGTTACCCAACCAAAACAATTTTTAATATCGGATAAGGTAATACGTTTTATTTAATTGCTCACTTCAATAATACAACCGCAAATATATAAATTTGGAGACTGAAGGCTAGTTTTCACGAATGCACAGTACTTTTACGAGTTAACGTTAACTTCTGTTAAGTTGACCGTAAAGTAACACTTTAACGTTTAATGAAGTTGACTTTTTTAGTAAAAGATTAATCATTAACAAAGCTAAATCCTTGATTAACAGCGCCCACTTCTCGTTCTTTCCAAAGATGCTACTAACTGCCATCTCTTGGACTTTTCAAACGCCTCTCGTATTTTGTATCAGTTTTGCTGCTCATATTCAGATGATAATTTGTGCTAAAGCTCCTTTTTACTTTACTAAGATCAAGCTGTTTTTATTTTTGACGGTAAATCATAAAAGTATAGCTATAAAAAAAATAAAATAAAATAAAATAAATTAAAAAAAAAATGAAACCACTAACACCACACTACCCTTACCAATACAGGTAAGTATGACTGTCTACCATTCATTACAATAATTCAGGTACCATACTTTTTTTTTTGCTTTGTATTCATTATTCCGGGGAAGGGGTGGGTGCTCGCCCCACCTCGTATATACGTCAATGAATCGCCTTAAAAGCAGAAGTGCTTTACTAATATATAAAGCAGAGTGTGCTTATGTTTGTACGTGTTGCATACAAATTTACAGTTTTGTTCCAATCTTTATGAAATTTTGTACACATAAGCTTCAATCCATGAGGACGGTCGCCACAAGTTTAAGAATCACTTACGAGATATGACGTCATAACAATGAGATACGCGAAAAACTGCTGCATTTTGCGACAATGCTGCTCATTTTCTCCTAATCATTGGACCGATTTCAACCAAATTTGGTACACACATTCCTTACCAGTACTGTGAGGTAACAATTGCTGCATAGTTAAGAATCACATACGGTACATAGTACAATAGATATTACGACATAACCAATAGAAATAGCAATAAATGCCATATAATGTGACGAGACTTTCGAAATACCCTGTATGAGAATGACAGTACTTAGCGACTTGCAACAAACTTCAAACATAATTTCAAACCTTTATTAAACTTTTTTCACTGGTAACCATAGTAAAATGATGAAAGGAAAAAAAAGTTTCTTGCTTACTACTTTTCTGCTGTTTATGGAGCAAAACTACGGCTCTCCGTATGGCCATTACAATTTATAATTTGTACACTACAAATTGTAGCCGCAGGAAATTGTACAGACAGTACACCCGCATATAGTTGAGTGTACCATCTAAGTTGTAACACAGTACCACTCGCAGTTTATGAGATATGAGCACATAAATAGTAATGATCATGGAAAAACGCCCCATCACGCACCAAGTTTTAATCTATTACTTCTTTACTACTAATTGTATTCCCAAGAGATTTTACAGACTTACAGTCCGTACACAAATGGATATATACCTTAAAAATGGCAAGAATAAATAAATACCCAGGCAACACTGGGTTTTGAGCTAGTTGACAATAAACCTGGACCTCAAAGCATATTCTACCCATAACTGTGTGTAAAAAATAACTGCTGGGACTGGATGACAAAAATCTAATTCTATGCACACTTTACAATATTAATGTAAATCCATAGATTTTTTTAACTGATATATTTCAGTACATAAATCTTTGCAGAATACATCTAAATACTCAATATTATATCTTTGAGCCTTGGGCTCACTACAGTTGTTACAAATACATATTTCTTTCATATTAGGTCAAAAAGGTGACTATGAACTCAACCTATGAAATAAATATTTCATATTTTAATTAAAAACAACAACTTTTGATAGGTATGAACATTTTTACAGGGTACATACATTTATTCACTACACAATTAGATAAAAAGGGCCACTGAACTATAGTTGCAAACACATTTTCAAGATTGCATTATTCAAGTTTCATCCAATCTTCTGCTAAATTCTGACACGGTTTCCACACCACAAGAGTTCTTACTTTCCTAGGATCAAAATCAGTCTTTCTAAAGTTGAATGTTATTACCGACACATATTTACAAGATATACAGTGGATCTTATTATTGACTCTCTGTAATGAAGTTAAGAGTCTTAGAAACAATGGTACCCAAATAAATAATATTGGACTCAAACAGTAGATGGAAGTTTACTACATCACTGTTTTCCATTGTCCAATATTTACTGTGTGCATTAGTGCCCATTTCTTAATACTTTTTGTTGTTGGTGGTGGACGTTTTAGGGGGACACAATGCTAGGTCATTAGTCCCCCACATACATTTTGGGTGCTACTGCATAGCCACCAAATTATTTTTTATATGTTGTATCACTTTTTTTCTGAAATTTCATTCCGGTCACACAGGATACATAATGGAACACCATTTCCTTAAACTCAAGAGTAAGTAACCAAATGGTGGTCAGGTAGAATACTGAAGATCATGGTTTTGCGTCTGAAGTATACTAAATAGTAATTTCGAAATAGGGAATGTTACGGAAAATATAAACATTCAATCTCCATGACAAATTTTGTTACTATAATTTAATAACAGCTTTTGACAAACGGTATACTCAACTAATCACAGAGCTCAAGCCATTGTTCTTAATGAATTCCGACCAGCGAACCACAAAATAACAACAATAATAGTAAATAAATGGTAATTGAACTAACAGTACTTTACAAGGATAGTAGTAATTCTTGAGTAACTGCCAATTGATTGAGCTCTCAATTTTAAAGTGACTCTGACGTCTCATTCTATCCTTTTTAATTTTTTCCATTATTATTTAGGGGGGGGGTTCTCCCTTTTAGCCCTCCAATTTATTTTAATGAACTGGCATACATATATGACTCTTAGACGTTGTGGTCATTCTTCAAACAACTTTACAGTAAAATAATGGTAAACTCTGAACATTGTAACTGGCAAAACAAAAGCACCACCTGCACTTATCCGGACATTTTCAATCCACACATCATTTGCAAAGGAAACACTGTCCACAGTTTTGCCCCCTTTGCACTTTAGATGAAGGAGCAGGAAGAGGAATGCGGAAATTTGCTGTACCAACTTTTCTGTAGTAAGGATGATAATCCCACTTCCACAAGAAATTATTCTCTTTAAAACGAATACTATGCATTGCATTATTCAAAGGATAAAAATTCAGTCTTCGCTTGCAAAATAAAATTATTTGGCATGGTATTGGCAATGAGTATGATTGTCTTCATCAGAAATTATAAAATAAAACAAATCACATAATAAAAATTATAGAAGGAAACTTTCATGGTGGGATAAATTTATATAAAAAATAGAAAACAGATGACTTACCCAAAGGACCGGCTCGTCGACAGACAAATAAAATCACACACAAACAAACATACAAGTTTCACAACTGTTGGTCGCTTCTTCAGGAAAAGAGGAAGGAAGGAGAGGAGAAAGGGAAGGATATGGGTTTTAAGGAAGTGGAAAAGGAGTCATTCCAATCTCAGGAGTGGGGGGACTTATCTTAGGGGGGAAAAAGGAAGGTAAACAAATACACACACACTCACTCATATCCAAATGCCAAAACACCTAGACAGACATTTGTAAAAAACAAAGATGGTGGACAGAGATACCACTTGAGGCAGAGGCTCTGTTCACAGAACCGAGGCAAAGATGCTAAAGATCCTTACCAAGAAGCAACTAACTTAATTATTTATAAAGAAAACACGGACTAAAAGAAGGATTGAACATCAAGATAATTAACTCAAATTTGTGTAACAGAGTGTAAAATTGTCTATTGCATGATATGTTGGCTAATGACAAACAAATAAATAAATTTATAAAGTATCTGTATAACAACTGTATCTTAAGCAGCTAGTATAATGGCGCTAAATTACCAAACTGACATGCAGATAAGTTTTGGCACCCCTTACAATGATTGTGTGTTTTGTTTGAAGTATTTCAACATTTTAGCTGTATTAAGGCATTGAATCATATTCAATAACAAAGTTTAAAATTTTTGCTGTACTGGGACTCAAATGTGGATAGTCTGCTTTTTGAGCAGTGGTCACATTCACCAAGATGCTTGTTCTGCCCAAATTCTTGAGATATTACACACAACAATTTTGGATAAATCTGTGCATCCATACAGGAAATGACATTTGTCTGTTGAAAGCATACATACAATTATAGGTATGTTCAGAAGTACTATATTCATAATTTTATTTTTGTGTTTGAGGTGCTCCTGGAGTGTGGTTCGGCAATGAAAAACTTGGATTTGATGAGTTTATGTCACAGTCAGTATTCCTCAGAGCCTAGATGGCTGTGGCTGTATATCTACAAAAAGTGTTTTTAGACAACTGTTATTAAAGATCTCTCAGATTGAAAATGTGCATGTAAAAGAAGTTCTGGAGTTGTAAATGGGGCAATAAAGGTTTACTTTGTTCAGTACAGAACATTTTCATAACTAGAGATTCATTGCAAGAGGAATGTCTCGAAGTAACCAGGTTCCAATTGATGAAAGAAGAAAATTCACATCAAGATTAACGGAACCTTCACAAGATTACAGTAGCACTGATGTCTTCTTCATTAACGGATGCAGATTAACTTCTTAACTCCTCTCCATTCAAAGTTGTATTTCAAGACTTCTCAAATTGTTAAGCTTTTTTTTTTATTTTTTCCCTTTACTCACAGTCCTACGACATGCAGAGGCAAAATGACACCAATTGAAGCAATACACAATAGCTGGGGGAGGAAAACTAAACTTTTAAAAAATGTGTAGTCAACCATCAGCTTTTATTGTATTTAAACTTTACCATTTTTGGATATTATCTATTTTCAGAAGAGTAAAATTAAACAGGTTGATTGATAACTACATAGTTGATCTGGTAATATCAATCAGCCTGTTTAATTTTACTCTTCTGAACATGGATAATATCTGAAACCTGTAAAGTTTTAAATACAATAAACAGCTTGTGTATCAAAGCAAGACTTATTAGCCTCCAGGGAGTTACTGCGATCGTTACATGAATAAACTTCTTGAATATCAGTCTCCAGATCGCTTTTATTTTCTAAAACATGACCTGTTTCGGGACAGCTGCCCATCTTCAGATCAAATTTTGAAGTTACAGAGTAACCTGTCCTGAGATGAACGAATGTTTACAGTAACGACTGAACATTCGTTCATCACAGGACAGGTTACTCTGTAAATTCAAAATTTGATCTGAAGATGGGCAGATGTCCCGAAACCGGTCATATTTTAGAAAATAAAAGCTATCTGGAAACGGATATTCAAGAATTTTAAACAGCTTGTGGTTGACTATGCATTTTTTAAAGTATATTACGGCTGGTGACTCACACCTAAGCAAAAATTTGAAAACTTCACAATGGGTAAAAAAAAATAGGAAAGGTATTTTTATTGAAGGTGTATCATCATCATCATCATCATCATCATCATCATCAATCCACCATCCTCCTCATCTTATTTTCAATTTGTTACATTTAGGAAACAAAAACAATTTATTTTAGGGGTCACACTGACTCTGTGTTTTAACAAGTCTTAATATATATATATATAAAAGCAATAATAATAAATTATCAATAACAACATCTATAGAACAAAATGCAAGCATTACAGGTACAAGCAGCTACTGGCAGCAGTAACAAAACAAATTATAAACCCCATTTTGGGATAAATGGGTGAGATCAAAACAAGACATAAGACAGAAGTTACACAGAACAAATTCGACCTTCCTCTACGGCCTCTCGAACTTGATCTTGATGCGCACACCGTCGACGTGCAGCTGCTCCAGCCAGAAGAGCGAGGAGACGGGCGCGGTGGCGCGGATGCGCGTCACGTGCTCGTCGTCCAGCCGCCAGAAGCCGATGAGGCTGAGCTCCTCCAGGTGGGGCAGCAGGCGCACCGCAGAGTCGAGCCGCTCGCCGTCCGCCTGCACCGCCTCCGACTTGAGCGTCAACGAGCGCAGCAGCGGCAGCTCGCACAGGAACTCGTTGCACGGCGACAGCGTCAGCGTGACGAGGCTGCGGCACTTGACCAGGAACGACAGGTCGTGCGCCTCGCACGTGCACCGGTCCTCCGCGTTCGGCTCCCCCTGGCGCCAGTAGCACGCGTCCATCTCCTCGATGTCCTTGGGAGACAGCTTGCGGTCCAGGTGCAGTGTCTGCAGCCGCGGCAGCTGGGAGAGCCGGGACAGGCCTGCAACACGCGTCACACCTCACGTATAGTTAAAGTGAGCTCCCTACCAGTTTCGAGTGCATAACCACTAACAAAAGTGCCCCTACTCTCATAACCGCTAAAATTACCACTAAATTATTATGAAAGAAAACATTAAGTACCGGGTGTCTCACGAAAGATGCCTGCCAGGCGTCCACGGATCGCGCAGTATGGCTCCCGGCCGCCGCTACCACTCTGGCGGCCACGGCAGCGCCAGATTCTCGGACTCTACATCTACATAGATACTCTGCAAATCACATTCAAGTGCCTCGCAGAGGGTTCACTAACCACTTTCATAACTTTTCTCTACCGTTCCATTCTCTAACAGTGCGCAGGAAGAAAGAACACCTAAATCGTTCCGTTCTTGATCTGATTTATTTTATTGGGATGGTCATGTCTCCCTAAGTAGGTGGGTGCTAGCAAAATATTTTCACATTCAGAAGTAAAAGTTGGTGATTGAAACTTCGCAAACAGATCACGCCACAATGAATAGTGTCTTTCTATTAATGATTTCCACCCCAATTCGTGCAACATTTCTGTGACGCTTTTCCCCCGTAACGTGATAAAACAAAACGAGCTGCCCTTCTCTGAACCTTCTCAATGTTTTCTGTCAGTCCCACCTGGTGAGGGTCCCACAAGGGGCAACAGTACTCCAGAAGAGGACGCACAAGTGTGATGTAGGCAGTCTCTTTGGTGGAGCTGGTGCATCTTCGAAGCGTTCTGCCAATGAAACATAACCTTCGGTTCGCCATCCCCACAATATTTTCTGTGTGTTCTCTCCAGTCAAAGTTGTTCGTAATTGTAACTGCTAGGTATTTGGTAGAATCTAAGACCTTAAGGTTTGACTGATTTATCGTGTAATTGAAGTTCAGCGGATTTCTTTTAGTGGCCATGTGTATTACTTCACACATTTCTTTATTTAGTGTCAATTGCCAATTTTCGCACCATGCAGAAATTTTGTCTAAATCGCTTTGCAGTTGTTTTTGATCCTCTGTTGACTTCACTAACTGATAAACAACAGAATCATCCGTGAAGAGTCTAAGAGAGCTATTCAGATTGTCTCCTAAACCGTTTATAAACACGAGGAAGAGCAGGGGACATATAATGCTTCCCAGTGGAACGCCAGATATCACTTCTGTTTTACTCGATGACTTACCGTCAATTACAACGAACTGTGTCCTTTCTCAATCGCACAATTGGGGAGATATTCCATAAGCACGCTATTTCTTAATAAGCCGCTTGTGGGGTACAGTGTCAAAAGCCTTCCGGAAATCCAGATTTGAGATCCCTTGTCGATGGCAAGCTGTGTTTCACAAGAGTGATACTTTCTGAAACCGTGTTGACTACTGGTTAATAGGTCGCTCTCTTCGAGGTAGATCATAATATTCGAACAAAGTATATGTTCCAATATCCTACTGCAAATCGACGTCAATGAGATAGGCCTGTAATTATGGGGATCACTCCTATTGCCTTTCTTGAATATTGGAGTAACTTGGTGCCACAGGCGCATACACTGAGTTAAAGTGGAAAACATTGTCATCTGAGTAACAGTAGATGTTCAAAATGATGTCCCTCTATGGAACGAATAGCCTGACATCTCTTGAACACATTTGCAAACACTCGACGAATTTCGGCCGCCGAAATCTTCGAGTGTATGGAGATTGAATGCATACACCTTGTCTTTTAACATTCCCAAAAGATAAAAGTCACAGGGATTTAGATGTGGAGCATGAGGACACCAGTCAACTACACTATCATCAAAAACCACTTCGTATTGCTGCCATAGAAGCATTGGCAATGTGTGGTCTTGCATTGTCCTCCATGAAATAACCGTACAGTTTTTTGTTGGGTGAAAGTTCTTGAAATAATGGATGCAGGATATTGTTCACATACCTGTCAGAATTTATTGTTTCGTGAAAAAATATTCGACTAGTTATTTCCCAGATTTCGGAAGCCGAGTGTTCACAAATGTGTTCAAGAGATGTCATGCCGCTCTTTCCATAGAGGGATATCATTTTGAACATCTACTGTGAATAAAGGTAAGCTTTGGTTACTCAGAAGGCAATGTTTTTTTAGACTTTACCGCAGTGTATGAGCCCGTGGCACAATAGAGTCCGAGAATCGGGCGCTGCCGTGGCCGGCGGATGCAGTGGCGGTGGCTGGGAGCCGTACCACACAATCTGCGAACAACTGGCAGGCGTCTTTCGTAAGACACCCTGTATATTAGTAATTAGGTTGCTTTAGTCTTAACCCCTAACTGGTACACTTGGGTCCCAAGGGCCAGATCGAAATTTCTTTTTTCCAGAGCTGTGATACGGGTCTTAGCACTGACTTGCATCTCTCTGTACTCTACGAGCATTCAGTTGGCTACCAGGCGACGACATTGTTGCAGGGGTGTCTTTATTAGTTTTGTCTATATAAAGGTGAACGGGTCCCAAGGACCCAGGTGTGCCTTTACTGAAAGTTTTTTTGGTAGCATTGTTTTCAGTATCTTCGATTTATAGTACAATGCTTCAGAAAAGTGAACGAGGAAGATACTATACATACTCTGAACGAACCAATGGATTATGGGAGTCATGTACAGTACACTAGTTACAGCAGGTGTTGTTGTGGTCTTCAGTCCGCAGACTGGTTTGATGCAGCTCTCAACGCTACCCTGTCCTGTGCAAGTCTCTTCATCTGAGAATACTTTCGGCAACCTACATCCTTTTGAATCTGCTGACTATATTCATCCCTCGGTCTCCCACACGCTTCCTTCTAATGGTAAGTTGACAATTACTTGATGTCTCAGAATGTGTCCAACCAATCTACCCCTTCTCTTAGTCAGGATATGCCAGAAACTCTTTTTTCCCCCGATTCGGTTAAGCACCTCATCATTAGTTACGTGATCTACCCATCTAATTTTCGTCTGCAGCACCACATTTCAGAAGCTTCTATCATCTTTTTATCTGAACTCCTTATCGTCCACGTTTCACGCCCATACAATGCTACACTCCGGGTATGCTTTTTTTTCTGTACCATGTGAAAGGAGATACTGATGGTGTGACATGCAGGGAATTCCTCTTTGAACTAGGAACACAACTTGTAAGTGATTATATGAAAGGATAAGATTCATCATTTTTAGAAAAGATATCAGAAATTCCATTTGTGTTATTCTAGGCATGACCTCCTCCAAGCATCAGGTACATTCCAAGCTCACAGTGAAGCTTGTGCTACTAAATCAAAGAGCAAAAGATGCTCAATGTACCCATCTAATGAAGTGTGGAGGAGTGTACAGAACAAGGAAAAGTTTAGACATTTAATGTAATAAATCGAATAAGTGGTGTATAGACTTCAGCGGTCGAACAGGGAAGTGTTACGATGGCGTAAGCCAGCAGTGTCGCGAAACAGAGTGGGTCGGGCGCACAGCAAAATCAAGTAGCTCAAAGCATACTTCCCAAGCGTGTCGGCAGCAGCGCTTTCTACGCAACAACTCCGAACAGCGGTGTCGCTTAAGGAAAGAGGCAGCCACGGTCTACGTGACTGAAAAATAGGACTTGATCACATGTAGCAAGTCAAGCAAGTCAGTTAGCCTACATCGATGAAACGCAAACCAACTGGGTCAAATCCGGCATATAAATATTGGAGGAAAAGGTAGGCTACGCAATGTGAGAGTCAGGGAGTCGGCCACGGCTATACACAGAGTGTCAGCCATTGCTGGGCAGATACCTGCCGTCCGGACTGCACCACTAGTCGCTGGTAATGTTAATCTTTAGCTGAGCTGGGCGCAGGTTGCGAGTTTTGCAGTGCAGCGGCTGGGTCGCTGCGGTCTACACGGCTTCCCTGGCGGGAAGTAGAGTCTATAGTCTACGAAGGACGGCGAGCAGTGGGAGCTCGACCTCAACGGGGTGCTGCTGGGCATCGAACCTGCACCGGGTGCAGCAAGCAGCACAGAAGTGACCCGAGAGCGCAGTTCGTACGCCAGGACGCGGCTGTACTAGGAGTGCTCTCGTGCCCTGTCCAAGGGCAGAGCAACAGCTGAAGGAGAAAGGCAACCAGGGTTCAATGTCCGGGCCACACCCCCATTCTAAGACGGCTATTGGACCTAATTTACCTATTATGGTGTTCCTCCCTTCTCACCACAGTTTGGCACGAGATTCTAGTCGACACACCTTGACTAGACATTTACGATGGTGGTTTATATTTTAGTTAGTCATCTCCAATAAGATGTATTTTAATTACCATCGTTTTTTTAAAAATAGTTTGTAACGATACACTGAAATTTTTTATTTATTTTTTGTTTATCTTTGATCAGCGATACTTATCACCTCCGGTTCCCTCTGACTCGCAATGCAACTAATTTAATTTCGTTCATCATTTTTTACTCCCAAACAAGCGAGAAGACGGAACCGAGATAGTAGTTTTACTCACTCTCTTTTCTATGTTCTTTCGGTACGGACGTCTTCCATTTATGTATCCATTCAATGTAAGTGATGCAAGTTGTTGTGAAAATATATTACTTAAATTTAAAATCAATCCCTCTCTTTGGCTTTTATTTAAATGAATCCCTCCACGTCAAATACTTATTTTCTACTGTTTTCAGCTCCTTCGCCTCCGTAATAGTTTAATGTTCAGACGCCATTACAATCGCTCCGCATTGTCTGCAAAATTTCAATCAATCAGTCATCCTTATACTATACTTTGCTTGATTTTAGAACCTGCAGTCATTTCTTTTGTAATTTCACGAAGTCCTATCATTTTTTTAATCATTACCAGTAACTTCATGTTCCACCCACGGTCACACAACAATGAAAAGCGAAATGAACAGTCTGAACATTGATCTACTACGGAAAGTATCTTCAACGTTCATATATTAAATTTAAAAAAGTTATTATTTCCAGCTTCTACAATACGAAGCGCAGAATCCAGCCAGATGCTTTCCGTAAGTTTTATAACGTGCTGTTGCTTGTATGGTGCCCGACTTTAATATGCAACCCATGGTTTATTTGCTTTAATGTTCATTTTGTGCTGTACGTTAACTAATTTATTTCAAAATAAAAAAAAAAAAAAATCGGTACCATCAATTCCTTGTCCAAAAAGTATAATCGCGGAATCTACTTTAACAATTATGGCATCATATGAAGCAAGGGCAACGTTATAAGTTTTAAGTATATTTTCATATAATGTGTTTGTGCTCCATATGAATTTTATGATTAAGAACTGTAATCATCCGAAATGTAATTTATTTTTTGCCACAGATCTGATGAAGTATCGAAATGCGTAATGGTAAAATGAAAACAGTGCGACCAAGACATTAAAAAAATTTAAAAAAAATTATGTATGAAAACCTATTGGACCAAACTGATATGGTCACAGTCCCTAGACTAACAAACTACTTTAACTTACTCTAAAGATAACACACACCCTTGGTCGAGGAAGGAATCTAACCTCTGTCGGCGAGTGACTGTGCGATCTGCAGTAAGGTGCCTTAGAACTCTCGGCCATTCCACCTCGGGGTGGTGTTTGAATGTGTATTAGCAGCTGAATTGGTATGTCATAATGAGATTACTTTATACGTAGTTTGTGCCGTCCCAAAAACCCGTAATTCTGGCGTTTGTTCCGTTACATTACTTTCATATTCTTTAACCGATTAAATACTTTTCCAGTTGTGATAATAGTTTTGTAAAATAAGTGATTTCGCGAAAAAGTATATAAGAGAACCACTGAATATGACACGTTACCTTGGGGAGTGAGGGAACACTGGCTTTGTCAACTGTATGTTCATCAATCTGTATTTATGTATGCTTTAATGTTACAAGTAAAGGTAACATTTAGTGTCACACGCATATGTGTCCCGTATTTTTATTTTGGAAATCTGGTCACCCTAATTAGGCCAGTAAAATTAGCTATAAAAAGGGGGGTTGCCTTCTAAAAAATCGCACTGATGTTTCATGGCCCACTTTAGATTTGTAGTTTTATAAGTTTTTGCAAACATTTTGGATCAAAATAATAATCTAAATAATAAAAAAATTATTAATAACAGTGTCTGAAACCCTTTTAGGGAAAAAAATTACGTAGTGGTGGGTTCCGAACCAACGACCTTTAGCGTCACACTCCAACACATTGCCCACTACGCTACAGCTATCAATTAGAAAATATGTTCTTTAATGTCATACTATTGATGGCCGTTGTTAACTGATGCTAATATGGCATTTGTAGACACTAGATTATCATTTATCGTCCAAAGAACGACGTGTTTATGTTAATTCTTCAGTGCGCCATTGCTTTGTAATGACAACGTCTAAGTTACAATAAGAAAATCATCAAATACGCAACGCAAGATGGCGTATGCCAGAGTGAGTTCTGGGCGAGGAATGTCACGTGACATCTGCAAACGGCTGGTTTTCGTTAAATCAATGGAGGATGTCAAAACTCCGTTATTTTTGCAAATATCTCTTAAATGATACGAGATATGAAAAAAAAAAAAAACAATAAGGGAACAAACAAAGCTGTAGAGAATTTTCTTCTCTACAAATTCGGTTATTCAATTTTCGTGTCAGATGAACGGTTTATTTGCAATTAAAATTACATTACAACCTTTTTTTGTATTACTAACGTATTTCTTGTCCGAAATATTTGAAAATGCGAAGTGCTGGTCTCCAGTAGGCAACAATTACGTCTGTAAAATTTGGTGCTGATCGGTTGAACGGTTCGACTTAAAAAGTGGGAACACGTTACAGCCAGACAGACAGTCAAATCCCCGTTATTTTTGCAAATATCTCTGCAACGATTCAAGATATGAAAAAAACACAAGAGAGCAAAGTTGTTGAGAATTTTCTCCTCTACAAATTTGGTTATTCAATTATCGTGTCAGATGAATGGTTAAGCCGTTATTTTCATTTAAATTTCGAACTGTCGAAAGAAGATCGCAAAGGCCCACTTTTAGTGTTACTACCGTAACCGAATGTGGGCCAAAATTAGTGAAAATCTGGAAACTGTTTTAATCAGTCAAGTAGGCCTCTGGTATGAATAGCCTGAGTTTGCCCCGATTACTGAGTGGAACAGCTTCAGCTGTGATGAAAAGAAAACCATCGATATTTCGGACTTTTTGTAGATTTTTTCAAATTCCTCGAAAACTAAGCCTTTAATCGAATAATCCAAAGTTAGAAAAAATGTAGAGCATAAAATTCCACATTGATTGAGAACCGAAACGTAGCTGTTTGATTAAATTTTTACCAGAGAAATTCTACGTCAAAGATTCGCGATTTTTCACACGTACCGAAAACCACTAACATCATTTATTTTAGACAAAGTCTTGGTAGAGGTATGCAATCTTCGTTGTAAAATTTTTTAATAATGATTTAAAAATGCTGGAGATTGCTTGAATAATCAAAAGATGTTATCAGTAGATTATTTATTTACAATTCACTACATGTTTTGGGCGTAGCCCATCATCATATTCAAATTTGTCATATAAAATACTGCTGTTATGACAAATTTGAATACATCAATTCTAAATTTATATAATATCCATCACCAAATGATGGGCTACGCCCAAAACATGTAGTGAACTGAAAATAAATAATCTACTGATAACATTTTTTGATTATTCAAGCAATCTCCAGCATTTTTAAAATTATTAAAAAAAAACCTAACATTGTTGGTATGAAACGTGCAGCATTTGGGAATTGGCTTGTTTGACGCAACATTTTATAGGATATAAATTATAGGAGCATCAATTTATATTTTTGAAATGTCACTGAAATGGATAAAAAATCCTTGCTGATAAGGAAATATGGCTATTATTCACTTCCAGGTGCACCACATGTTAACGTTCATCATATTTTATTATTTGTGTTCAATGATTAATTACAATGTTCAGTCTTGTTCCTTTAATGTCAAGTAAGCTGCTGAGGACGCGATACTATAATAGTAACTACATCTGTTGACAATGCGAAGCACTCTGTGTTGGTGTCGTTTGCGAAGACATCTGCCTTTTAGTGATACTAACATATTCAGCCCCACTGTCCCGCAACATTTTTCTACTGGAACCAGGAAGAGACAGACAAGGTGACGTATTTTACAGTCCACTAAATTTCAAGTTGTCTCAAACTTTAAAGGAAAACATTCTGTTTTTACATTACTTGCCCATGACATAGTAATTCTGTCAGAGACCGCAAAAGCTCGAAGAGCAATTGAATGGGATGGACAGTGTCTTGAAAGGAAGATATAAGATGAACATTAACAAGAGTAAAACGAAGGTAATGGAATGCAATGTCAGAAAATCAGGCGATGCTGAAGGAATTAGGTTAGGTAATAAGACAATAAAAGTAGTAGATTTTGTTATTTGGGTGGCAAGATTGCTTCTGATGGCCGAAGTAAAGAAGATATAAAATGCAGAATGGCTATGGGAAGAAAAGCGTTCCTAATAAAGCTAAACTTGTTAACATTCAATATTAATTTAAATGTTAGGAAGTCCTTTCTGAAAGCATTTGTCTTGAGTGTAGCATTGTATGGGAGTGAAACGTGGACGATACGGAGTTCAGATAAAAAGATGATAGGTGCTTTTGAAATGTGGTGCTACAGACGAATGATGAAAATTAGATGGGTAGATCACGTAACTAATGAGGAGGTGCTTAACCGAATTGGGGAGAAAAGGAGTTTCTGGCATATCCTGACTAAGAGAAGGGATAGATTGGTTGGACACATTCTGAGACATCAAGGAATTGTCAACTTAGCATTAGAAGGAAGCGTGTGGGGTAAAAATCGTAGAGGGAGACTGAGGGACGAATACAGTAAGCAGATTCAAAAGGATGTAGGTTGCCGAACGTATCTCAGATGAAGAGACTTGCACAGGACAGGGTAGCTTGGAGGGCTGCATCAAATGAGTCTGCGGACTGAAGACCACAACAACAACAACAACAACAACAACAACAAGTGGTTGCGACACGACTTCGTCGTTTTCTGGCAAAGGAAAAGTGAAACTCCCGAAGGAACTGGAGACAAAAACCACCTTACAAAAAGCAGCAGAGCTATTCGGCAATTCCAGTGCTACTGTTGATGAGATTGATGAAGCTGGACAATGTTTATTGCGGCCTTGTACTGCGGGGATGAAACGAAGTCCTTAAATGGGCTTCGCAACCAAAGTTTGAAAAATCTGTATCAAAGACTTCATTCAACCTCACCTCTTTGCCTCCCACAGAAGCAACTGCTCGACACAGTTCCTTCAGAACGTATTTTCAGGTGCAACCTTGTAGCCGGCCGCGGTGGCCAAGTGGTCTGCGGCGTGTCCGTCACGGTCAGCACGGCCGCTGCGGTCTGGAGTTCGAATCCCCGCCCCCCCTCGGGCATGGATGTTTGTGCCGTCTTTAGTATAAGCTAGTTCATGAGTAGTTTGTAAGTTAAGACCCATTAGCACTACAAACATTTTTTTGCAAGCTTGGAAACACAACCTTCTAAATATCAAAAAATACAATCTCTTGAGACAACATTGTCTCATTATACCAAAGGTATTAAACATAAGGAGAGGCATTCAATTAAAATTTATGCGGTGGCTGGGATTCGAACCTGGGACCTCCTATTTACTAGTAGAGATGGGCAAGAAATCACGTACTCGTGAAAAATCACGGTGATTGAAAATTCACTGTTTTCACGGTCGCGGCGATCTGCAATCTGATCGTGATTTCACTCACGGTCACGGTTGGGTAGCGACGAGTAGGATTAGCAGCGAACAGCAGTACAAACTACAAAGAGCCATCTGGTGGCCGAAATGAGTACTAAAAGCAGCAGCGAATAGCAGGTGTAGCAGTGAATAGCGAATAGGAGGTGAGGGAAGAGAAGCAGCAAGGGCTAAAAGAGCCATCTGTGGGTCGAAATCTGTACTAATATCAATGTAGTAAATAGCGGGTATAGCAGCAAATCACCGATAAGCGAAGAACGGGTATAGCAGCGAGTCACCGATTAGCGAAGAGCTGGTGTACCGGCTAAAAGCCGATTATGGACAGTGACCAGTTCGCATAAACTTGTGCGTTTTTCCTAGAAAATCGCCAGGGCCCGGCAGGGAGAGGTTAAAAACTGAAAAACATATCTCGTGCATTTCGCCGTTCGTCGTCTAAAACTGTATATCTTGTTTCTGCCGAGCTGAAGCGCTCGAGGACGAGCGGGATGTGGTTTCATTTCACCGCTCTTAATAGCGACTATGCGAAATGTAATTTGTGCGGCATACAGTTGTATTACATTAAAGAAACAAGTTATTAAAATTGAGGGCATATATTCATTGACAATGAAATAACACCTACCTTGCAAATAATTTTTACACTTACTAAGAATATTTACTATTCTTTCATTGTCTTGATGTGGTTAGAAAGTTTATTGTACAGTTATTTTAAACTGTACTTACTATTGACTTATTTGTTGTGATTTACTTTTCTCGGTTCACAACATAGCTTTCATAACAACAAAGAGACGATAAATTAGTTACTGGCGGATGAAACATTATAACAAAATTATCTAACTCAATTTTTGTCTGTTCCATGGTAAATCATAGAAGTCGCAGGAATCGCGGCGAATCAATCACGGAAATAACGAAAAGAGCAGAAATCACGGAATAGCGGGAGGAGTAGAAATCGCGGAGGGATACATGTCGTGGAAACCTCAAACAGTGATTCTAAACCGTGATTAATCACGGTTTAGAATCACGGTGATTTAAAAGTAGCAATCACGGAAATCACTGTTAGCGGAAACTCACGGTTTAGCCCATCCCTACTTACTAGCTGAGTGATCTAAAGCACCTACCAAGCCGGGCGCCGTGGCTCAGCGCGCCCGGTCCTCTGTAATAAAAAAAGCTGAGCCAAGAACAAACCGAACAAAAACGAACAAACACGATCAGCGTCCGCAACAAAGAGAACTAACCATAGAGAAAGACAAAAAAATTACCCTAGTAAGTAGGAGGTCCCGGGTTCGAATCCCGGGCACCGCATAAATTTTAATTCAATGCCCCTCCTTATGTTTAATACAACCTTATAAATCCACTGGATTGGGGATGGAAGGCTTCAAAAGCAGGTCTCTTTCTAGTTCCCACTACTAAGGAGGCAATACCTGCGGAACTGTTGAAAACCATTTATTGCACATGCGGTACAGGGTGCCGTGGAAGTTGCTCCTGCAGTAAGGCCGGCATTACACTGTAAAAGATTTTATCCAAGATCTTTGACGAAACTACTTCTCAGGAGGGCATTACACTAGCGTAAAATATTTAGTCATAGTTGTTCAGAAAAGACTCCAAAATAGTCAATCGTCTCTCTTATAGTACGTAATATGTTGTTGCTCGGGAGTGCAGTCACTGGAAACAACGAAAAATTGGAGCAATTTTAGGTAAAACCGTGAATAGTGAGAGGAAAATACGAAAAGTGCACGCACAAATGTGCTACACTTCTAGTACATAATAACCTATTAGGATTTTTATCTGTCACTTTCCACGTCTTTCACCTCTGGCAGTGTTGCTGATGTGAAAAATACCGAGTAGCACCGTGGTTCGGAACCCACGTTAAACTGTAGGTCCCCCTATAACTGGCTGGGTAAGTCAGTTCGAAGGTCGGAGGAAGGCAACAGCATACCACCTCCAAACAGGACCATGCCTAGTAAAGCACTGTGGTGTTCAAACCAATCTTCGGATTGTTGACTGCTTCACCTTTATTGTTTAAGAACATGTGTACATACATTTTAGTTCGCCCACATATTTGTAAATACTTCATCATAATCGATGTTTCAGGAAGCCCTAAACCTGTGTCAATGGCTAAATAATGAAACACTGAAATAATTTAACGTGTGTCATGCTAAATATAACCTCGTTAGACACTTTATCATAGTAAGAAGAGAGAATATTTTCGTAGTTCTTTCATGTTATACTTCATTGCGGATTATGCGGTCGGAAAGACATTTTTATAGTTTACTGCAGTCTCACATTTATTTTGCCTGATTTTCCGAAATATGAAATTCCGTATAAATACCTGGACTTGTGGTTAAATTTCGAAAAGCATCGTACAAAGCACGAAAAAATATGGAGCTAACTAGTGCAGTATCTCATTACGCAAATCATGAATGCCTTTTCCGCTGAAGATTGTCTCATTTATATCCACATACAAAATCTATTCCAGCAGGCAGTAAAATACACGAATCCCACAGTGTAGGCCTAAGATTTCACGTATTATTCCAGACATAAGTGACCCAAAATGTAAATCACTCTATGAGGATGAGGTTAGGTTAGAGTACAAATAAAAACATTTATTTCACTTATGCATCTCCATATATCCTTTGACCCATATAATTTCTTCCCTATCATCATCCACAGCGAGTCACTAGGAATACAACTTACAACAGTAGCTTTTTCTTTATACGATTCTATATTTTAGTAAATGTGCTTTGTATTAAGAAATATTCCGTACACTTCTCACTTTGAAACGATCACTGTGGCAGTAGCGATACAACAAATACACTCTGACATTAATTTGTAGGTTAAAAGGCGTCAAAGCAAGGAAAGACGCATGTATACAGTGGCGAACTTTTAGACACTAGATACGCCATCAACCCTCCCCCAAAACACAGAAGAAATGTCAAAAGAAGTGACACTAAAAGAGGACATCATAAGGTTCACAACAGCAATACTGTGGAATCTATTCCAAGACAAGAAAGAACACATGGCCAAAACGGTCGAGGAAGTATCCAAGGCCATATTCCAAAAACTAGCAAAAGTGACACAATCAGGCAACGGAATACATGTCACAGTCGGCCCTCTCAACCAGCAACAAATGACCTAAGGAGCAAAAAGAGGCAAACAACCCACAAACAAGACAAGTAGCAAACAAAATGGCAGGGGATAACTTAACAGGAGCACACCTAAACCTCCTATACGCAAATACACAAGGGTTAAAATACAAGAAGACAATTCTAAATTACACGCTACATCGAAACAAAATACACGTATTTGGAGTAACAGAAACATGGCTAACAGATAGAGACAATCCCGAGCTACCAAGATACAACCACTATCTGAAGAACAGGATCAACAATCAAGCCAGAGGGGGAGTCGCAATTTATATAGACAAAAAACTTCCAGCAACACAAATTCCCATCCCACAACAGTTCCAAAATATAGAGGCCATAGTAGTCCAAATACCTATAGCAAGGAGAGACAAACTCACTATAGCCTGTCTATACACACAACCAAGGCACCCGCTTCCAATAGACTTTCTACGGTACCTCAACACATTTCAAAAGACAATACTGATGATGGGTGGAAACGCAAGACATCATCTGCTAGGAGATACAGCAGACAACACCAATGGACAAGAACTATTCGACTTCCTAACAACAGAACCGTTTGACAGAATTCCCATAAATCAACCAACATACATTGGACACAATGGAGAATCCACACCAGACCACGTCCTTTTCAGTATTAACATACAAGACACAATCGAACACTATGGAGTGGGGAATACAATCACGAGTGACCACCTCCCTATATATTTCAAGACTACCATAGCACCTCCCCCGCCACCCAGGCCAGAAACAAGGACAATCAGAAATACAGAGCAGCCGACTGGAACAAATATCACCAAACGATACGAGAAGAATTGATGACGCCAATCGCAATCACGGACAACCACGATCTAGAAACAGTAAACACCAGGCTAGAAGCAGCAATACAGAAGGCCATAGAAGAAAGTATCCCTTCGAAAGAAATACCCAACTATAAACCCACAATTCCACAAGAAGCACTGAGACTCAGAAGAGAGAAAAAGAAACTGTACAGAGAAATACAAAGAACCAACAACCAGGCCCTCAAACCAATCTGGAACAGACTGAATGCACAAATCAAGCGAATAATCTCACAATACCGAGAACAGAAATGGAATGATACATGCAAGACACTAGACTACAGGGATGGAGGGAAATTTTGGCATAAATTCAAAGTACTAACAGGACAGAAGAAAAAGACAGAACCCTGCCTCATAATCAACAACGAACCCACTACAGACGCAGCGAAAATAGCACAAGAATTCAAGAATAGCCTAGAAACCATACACTCCTTCCCAAGAGACCCACTGTTCGATGAAGCATATAGAATAACAGCAGAACATGATATACTCACAAAAATCAATGCACCAACTGTCAATAACGAGGACGACGAACAACTAACCGCGCCCATAACAGAAGAAGAAGAAATCGCGGACGCCATCATGATGGGAAGAAACTCAGCTCCTGGTGACAACGGGATTCAAAGAACTCACATCAGAAAGGCACCACAAGATGTAATAATACCACTCCTCCACACAATTTTCAACCACTGACTACAAAACGAAACAACACCGGTAGAATGGAAAAAGGGAAAAATAATCATGTTACAAAAACCAAACAAGCCGAAAACAAATGCGACCTCTTACGTACCCATCACACTATTCAACGTAATAGGGAAAACATACGAAAGAATAATAACAGACAGGATAAGAAAATATGCCGAAGACAAACAAATAATACCCACAATACAAGCTGGGTTTAGAAAAAACCACTCCACAAATGACCCGCTTATAAGGCTATCAAGCGACATTATCAAAGGCTTCAACAGTAGCCAATGCACACTCGGTATCTTCCTAGATATCGAGCATGCCTTCGACAAAATATGGCATACAGGCCTACTAACAAAACTATTAGACCTAGGCTTCCCCCCAAAAATGGTTAGGATCATCCAAGGACAAATCAGTGGGAGACAATGCAGAGTACATGTAGGCACAGAAAAATCTGAATCCTTTACATCAGAAGCAGCTGCACCACAAGGCGCCATAATTTCCCCAATTCTATACACCTTATACACGTCGGACACTCCTACCACAAACACCGAAAAGGAAGCAGTGGCATTATATGCAGAAGACACTGCCTATTGGGTAACAGCAGCCACCACACAAGCCATACATCGAAAGGCCAGCTAGTACATAAAAAAGCTAGAAAAATGGATGACCGTAAACAGGATAAAACCAAATCCCACAAAAACACAAATAGTCCTATTTAGGCATAGAAACCTTACAAAAAAGAAAAACCAGGATGAAGCAGACATAAAACTAACGCTCTGGAATGGCCCACTACACCTAAGCAATACAGCAAAATACCTCAGACTACACTTAGACAAGTACCTAATTTGAAAGGCACACCAGAAGGAGGTCCTCAACAGAATTAGGAAAAGACAAGGATTAGTACACCTGGTACAAGGAAGATTCAATGGGTGCAACACCCGAACAACAATCCATACTTACAAAACATTTATCAGACCGATACTAGAATACGGAGCCCCCCAGCCCTAGGAGGTATGTGTGAAACGATCGCAAACAAAATGTACGCCGCCGAAACAAGACTACTTCGTAGCTTCCTTGAAGTCCACCGAATGACACCTAGGGAACAGATATACAACAGTGCAAAGATAAAACCACTACAGTCAAGACTAGCAACCCTTAGGGGCAGATACGGCAAAAGGGTAATAGAAACCCGCCCTGACATGGAACACATCCTAACATCTGAAATACGGAAAACAAGAAAACCAAAATACAAGTATATACACCCGAACCAAACAATAGCTCAAAACACCACATCCCTATTCCCAAACCTAGCAATGACGATGACACCTCTAACAGATGGAGAAGAAACCCCGACCCACCTCAGTGAAGAAGAACCAAGAAGAAGTACCCAAGAAACTGAAAAGATAGACCACTAAAACAAACTACAAGCATAAACATTGTAGCACCCAGTTACTGCACACAGCAGTGGGATATGTAACATAGTTATAAGAAAACCTGATATAACATTCCTCTCAAATCCTTTTTATTGTTATGTAATAAATTTTATAACCAACCCTGAAATAAATATATTAGAAATGTCCAAATAAATATTGTTGAAAATTGTAAATATGTCAACTATGGCTGAATAGAGCATGTAAGCTTTCAAACAGCCCGCCCATTCTCCTTCAGAGATGGGAATGAAAAGATTTAAAAAAAAAAATTATAAAACCTAAGCTCTCCCGCTAACTTTTATCAAATATCTTTTATAAAAGATGACCTATTACACTGTCAAAGATTTGACCAAAGAGCTTTGAAAAAGATCTTCGTCAAAGATCTTTAACATTGTAATACCCGCCTAAAAACCACATTAACCGTACTACCATCTGCAAACTATGCAAAGGCCAGTCCAGCACTGATGACATCCCTGTTACTGACATTGAAGGCAGTGACACAGGTGATGACGTTTCAGAAGAAGGAATTAGAGATTCCACCGAGGAAATTAGTAAAGAAGAAGTGGAAGTGTTACAGTTAATGTTTGGATCCTCCTGCCCCAAGCGAGTAAAGGTGTGACAGTCTAAAATTAAGAAAAAGCAAGTTATGCACAGTGAAACGTTAATTTATTACTCTGTACTTTGTGATATATATAATCACATGTACCTCAATTTTTTTGTTAATTGAATGAAGGTCCTTTACCCGTAATAAAACGACAATAAACATTATGCATATTTACCAATACCGTATCACCTACTTTTTTTCTCCTTTGTGTAGTATTATCCCTGCTTATTTCATATTTTTCAAAACTAATTTATTGATATAAAGTAAATGTCGTTTTGTGTAGCAGTAAAATGAAATAAATAAAAGTGTGAATATTAGAAAAATCCACTGAATGGAAAGTAGAAAGCTTAAGTTTGTCAATCACATTAGATGTAATTGAATAACGGCAATTGCTACTGATCAGCAAGGTGTTTCGTCAACTTCATTGACATTTGAAAAACACAATTTGATGATGTGTATTTTTTCTCTCTTATAAAATTTTGCGTCAAACAAACCAATTACCAAACTCTGCACGCCGTATACCGACGATGTTAGTGTTTCTTCGGTAAGTGTGAAAAATTGTCAATCTTTGACGTAGAATTTATCTAATTTCATTAAATAGCTACGTTTTGGTACTCAATCGATGCAGAATTTAATACTCCATATTTTTGTAACCTTAACTTTTTCGATTAAATGCTTAGTTTTCGAGGAACTTGGGAAAAAAAAATTTAAAAATGAAAAAGTTCCGAAATTTCGTTGGTTTTCTCTTCATCACAGCTGAAGCTCCGCTCAGAAATCGGGGCAAACTCAGTTTATTCATGCCAGAGGCCTACTTGAGTGATTAAAACAATTTCCAGATTTCCACTAATTTTTGGAAAGTACAAACCTAATTTTACTGGCCTAAATCTAGGTTGCCGTTCGTATTCTCAGATGAAGAGACTTGCACAGGACAGGGTAGCGTGGAGAGCTACATCAAACCAGTCTGCGGACTGAAGACCACAACAACAAAAATTAGAGCCGTTTGCAGTTCTATTAAGGGTACGCATTATTAGAATGTCCACTCATTGAAATCCCCTGGCGAAATTACATCCTGGCTACGCTTGTGACGCAAAGAAATGCCGTATATTTCCGAAGATAAGACAACCTTCAGATAAGACGCGATGCAAATTTTCTTCAATATTTTATAGTTTAAGCTTATATCTGACCTATAAGACGACCCCCCCCCCCTGTTATCGTATTTACCGGAATGCATGTCGCACTGTTTTTCCAGTTTTCGGGCTCTAAAAATACGCCTCCAACTTTTGTTGAATTCGGAAGCAAAGCTTCGGAAGTTCCGAAAAGTGCTGTTAGAAGCAGCCATAAGTAGCAGGGTTGCCAACGAGGTCATGATAAAAACCACCGAAGTGACCGTAAAATCCCACCAAAAACCACCGAACTTTCCGAAGTTCCCATGCAAAAAAACCATTGTCTATTCGTTTGTTCTTGACCGATTGATTTGAAATTTGGACGCAACTATGCATTTTAAAGGAAGAGTTTTTATGTACCTGACTTATCTGTATACACACTAGACGGAAATACAAAAAAAAAAAAAAAAAAAAAAAAAAAAAAAAAAATGTTTATTCAAAAGCACTTCAGCAAACATATATAAAAACAAACAATAATTACTTTGAGCCATTGCAATGCTTGTTGTTTTGTTTTGTTTGTTGAGCTTATGGGACTTAACTACGGGGTCATCAGTCCCTAAACTTACAAACTACTTATCTACTACCTTATACTAAGGACGGCACAAATATCCATGCCCGAGGGGGGATTCGAACCCCCGACCGTAGTGGCCGTGTAGACCGTGACTGACGCGCCTCAGTCTCCTCGGCCACCGCGGCCGGCAATGCTTGTTGTGTACAGACAGCAAATTGTAAGATATTTGAACTTGAAAACAGAAAGTAATCCAGTTTGGAAAGGAGGTCAGCGTCAGTCATACTATTGTCTTTATTTTATGTCAGAAGATCTAGATTTCAGCTATATTCGAAAGTAATCACAGTCACATATTAAGTGCCTGCAATGTTCAGTCATTTTCACAACAAGAAAAATCTGATAAAGTGCTGTAGCAACAAATACATACCATTAACAAAATGCCAGTTCTTCGTCATCGATAATGAGCAATGACTCATACCATTGTTAATATCTTTGAACTCTTAAGAATTTTACATTTTATCCAATAATGTGATACATTTCCTAGTCATTTATCTGTCCATATTCGCTAATAAATTCAAATTAGGATTACATTACTTCTGCAAACTTAAAAGACGATTTAATTAAAATCCACCAACTTTCCCACCTCCCACTGACTAAGATTTTTTCCCGCCGTCGGCTTTAAAAAACCACCAGATTCGGTGGGAAACCACTGACGTTGGCAACCCTGATAAGTAGTTTTCTTGATTGGTACACCTGGATTACACCCTTTGTTGCAGTCATTGCGGTCAGCTTTTCAACTTTCGCGCGCACGTTGTACCCAATCGTGAAGAAGCATGTATCTGTTTCACACGCGAAGTAAAAAAAAAAAAAAAAGCAATTTCTTTCGCCGATACGACATTCAATCGCGGCGATGCACATATTTTGCGGGTGAAAACACACGAAATTGCCCGAGAACAGAACATACAGGATTTCGAAGAAAGCCGAAATTGTTGGGTATAGCTCCGAAGTATTTTAACCCATTCACTGCTCCGTACGTAAATATACTCTAATCGTTTCAGTTGTTGTTTGTAATTCTATCGGACCAAACTGCGTGGTCATCAGTCCGTACCTTACAAACTAATTAAACCTAGATAAACTAACGGCTTATCCTAGGAGATAGATTAAGAAAAGGCAAACCTACATTTCTAGCTTTTGTAGATTTGGAGAAGGCTTTTGACAATCACCCCGTTTACATGGGCTCCCAAAACCGGATTTCGTAAACCGATTTCCCAATTCCGCTTTTGGTTGGTCATGTAAACACTCCAAAATCGATTCTGGAAATCCACTTCTCTAACACTACGTTTACATGGAACACATCTTCCGGAAGACGAAAACCGATTTTCGTAAACCGTTTTTCGCTGTCGCGTTTACATGGCATAGCCTGAATCGGATTTCGTAGCTCACTTAAAATGGCGACTGGAAAACAGCTGATTCAGTTCCTTATTTAGTCTGCACAATCGCTATTTTTCTTTATTTAAATACGGAGATTTATGTTCAGTTTAAATATTTATACTTTTATTTCACATTAGAAAATATTACTCTTTCCATATGTGCCGAAAATTTTTAACAAAAAAACACAATCTGACAAGCCAAGAACGCTTCAAAAACGGTTGCGTTTACATGGGCACGAAAATCGATTGTGGAACTGGAAAACCGCTTTAGAGAAGCGGATTTCCGGAATCGATTTTGAGGTGTTTACATGACCAACCAAAAGCGGAATTGGGAAATCGGTTTACGAAATCCGGTTTTGGGAGCACATGTAAACGGGGTGTAAAGCGGTTTTCCAGTTACACAATCGATTTTCGTGTCCATGTAAACGCAACCGTTTTTGAAGCGTTCTTGGCTTGTCAGATTGTGTTTTTTTGGTAAGAATTTTTGGCACATATGGACCGAGTGATATTTTCTAATATGAAATAAAAGTATTAATATTAGAGAGAGCATGAATCTGTGTATTTAAGTAAAGAAAAATAGCGATTATGCTGACTAAATCAGGGACTGAATCAGCTGTTTTTCAGCCGCCATCTTAAGTGGATTTGGAAATCCGATTCAGGCTGTGCCGTGTAAACACGACAGCGAAAAACGGTTTACGAAAATCGGTTTTCGTCTTCCGGAAGATGTGTTCCATGTAAACGTAGTGATTGTTGATAGGAATAAACTCTTTCAAGTTCTGAAGCAAGCAGGAGTAAGATATAGGGAGCGTAAGGTTATTTACAAATTGTACAAAAACCAGACAGCGGTTATCAGAGTTGAAGGGCATTAAAGGGATGCAGTGGTTAGGAAGGGAGTAAGACAGGGTTGTAGCCTTTCTCCAATGTTATTCAATTTGTACATTGAGCAAGCTCTAAAGGAAAGCAAGTAGAAATTTGGAGAAGGAATTAAAGTTCAGGGGGAAGAATTAAAAACTTTGCGTTTTGCCGACGACATAGTAATTCTGTCAGAGACAGCAAAGGACCTGGAAGAGCAATTAAACGGAATGGACAGTGTGCTGAAAGGTGCATATAAGATGAACATTAACCAGAGCAAAACTAGGGTAATGGAGTGCAGTGTAAGAAAATCAGGTGATGCTGAAGGAATTAGATTGGGTAACGAAGCAATAAAGGAGGTAGATGAGTTTTGTTATTTGGGCAGTAAAATAACAAATGATGGTCGCAGTACAGAGGATATAAAATGCAGAATGGCAATGGGTAGAAAAGCGTTCTTGAAAAAGAGAAATTTGTTAACATCGAATATTGATTTAAGCCTAAGGAAGTCCTTTCTGAAGGCATTTGTATGGAGTGTTGCCTTGTATGGGAGTTAAACATGGACGATAAGCAGTGTGGACAGAAAGAGGATAGAGGCTTTTGAAATTTGGTGCTACAGAAGAATGCTGGAGATTAGGTGGGTGGATCGCGTAACTAATGAGGAGATACTGAACAGAATTGGGGAGAAAAGAAATTTCTGGCATACCTTGACTAAAAGAAGGGATAGATTGGTAGGACACATTCTTAGACATCAAGGAATTGTGAATTTATCGTTGGAGGAAAGTGTGTAGGGTAAAAATAGCAGAGGAAGACCAAGAGATGGATACAGAAAGCAGATTCAGACAGATGTAGGTTGCCGTTCTTATGTGGAGATGAAGAGGCTTGCTCAGGATAGGGTATTGTGGAGAGCTGCATCAAACCAGTCTCCGGACTGAAGACCAAAACAACAACAACAAACTAACCTAAGGACAATACACACACCCATGCCCCAGGGAGGACTCGAACCTCCACGGCGAGCAACCGCGCGCTCCGCAGCGAGACGCTTCAGACCGCTCGGCTACTCCACTGCGGCAATCGTTTCAGTGCGACTCTGGATACCTATATCGAGAAATTCTTTTTCACAAGCGACATTTGTAAAAGCAAGCTGCATTGTAAATAATTAATTGTATTCCTACTTTGTGGCATATAGGTTGTCATATGTACCATTGTCGTCTCAGTAAATTAATTCAGCTCGAAATGAGAATTTTTTTTTTTTAATTGCGCAAAACTTTTTTCGTAAATCTTTCCTCCACGATGTAAATTTCATCAGAGTAATATCGCAGATGTGCTGCATAGCGCGGCTGTAGCGAGGTATCGACTTCCAAGCGATATATGTCGAATCGATACATTTCGGAAGGATATTTATGGAATAAACG
This sequence comes from Locusta migratoria, assembly GCA_026315105.1. Classification (NCBI taxonomy): domain Eukaryota; kingdom Metazoa; phylum Arthropoda; class Insecta; order Orthoptera; family Acrididae; genus Locusta; species Locusta migratoria. Next base: position 109,988,090 of record CM048754.1, on the reverse strand, counting down.
AATGTTTCTGAACTGGAGATTCGCGCGATACGCGCCCTCAAGTGCTAAATAAAAAATTTCTTGTGTGTCCTATAGCTAACCTAACTTTCACTTTACAAAAAGTTATCCGTAGCGTAGCCTTAAGAAGGTTAGGTATAGGTTAAACAAGTACGTGAGGGCGCGTAGCCTCCGAATCTATGATTCAGGAACACTAAATCGATTTACTTCTGAACGTTCGATATATATCATTTCAGGCCGAACTATATCGACTGTAAGCCTTCTTGTAAATCACGCAGAAAGCTGCATTCTTAGGTTCCCGCCTAACAACATTCTTTAAAATCACGACATAGTCATAAAAATCATAACATTCACGTGTTCGATACGTATCGTTTCGATACTTAACCACTTCGATATATATTGTTTGGAGGTCGAAGCCGCGCTATGCAGCACATCTGCGAAATTGACAATTTTTTGACTAAATGTCAATTTTTTTTTTTTTTTTTTTTTTTTTTTTTTTGGTACCGTTTAAGATGACCTGGGATTTTTGGGCCTTTTTTATGATTCAGCCATCGTCTTATCTGTGGAAATATAAGGTACTTTTATTGGCAAATTAACCTATTACTTGCCATTGTCCCGTTTTTGGGACGCAAATATTTTATTTTATTCTATTCCACATGAGAAATGCAAATTTTAGCTTTGATTGCGGTACCTTTGGGATGAATTGAGTTGTATAATGCCTGTAAATTTAATTTGCCTCTTTTCTGTGCATCTCTTAGCTACACTGTTTGTCCGTTGCTGGTTGCTGTCCAACAATGAAATGTTATTTAGTGGTTTGTGTTTATTGAGTATATGGACATCCAGTAAAATTCAATATTTATCATATATCCTGAAGTAAATGCGATACCAATTTATTTTTTGTGTCACGAAACTGGCATAATAACATGCTACATTATCAGTATTTTGTTGAAGGGCCTTATTAGGGTATAAACGTCTTATATGCAAATATTACTGTATGCTTTGAGATCGGATTTGTTTGTATTATACGAGATTTTCCTTCATCCACATTTTACGATTCCAAGAGGATGAAAACACACCGCATGGATTTACATTTGAAGAAATTCTAGCGGAACTGCATGAAGAGGAAGAGAGTAAGTACGAAGTAACTTACTTAAATCTAGTGCTTATTCCTTTCAATGTAGATAAAATATCAGGTTATGGAGACAATGACGAAAGCGTCTCAAAAATTTGATGGTCTGTAATTTTTGCCTTTGTATACTGAAATTTATTCAAACAACCATTTCCTTTATTTGTCACTCAAGGTATAATATTAATATAAAAAATGGTGCAAAAATAACTAAACAGGTTTTGGCAGGTAATGTGTTAAACCGGAATCGTGGGTCAATTGGGACCAGCCGACAACAACAAAACAGTCTAACAATCGAAATTAAAGATACGGAATTCATTGGAAGTTGACAGTCCCATCGCTGGGTCCAATCTGACCCGTGATTCCAGATCCGGAATTTTTTCAGTCAGTATATACTGACTTATTTTGTGATGTTTCAGGCATTTTATTGCCACAATGCAGTGGGGTCATACTGAAAAAGTGGGGTCATACTGAAAAAGAAATCTTTGAACTATTATTAGGCGAAAATCTCTCAGACTAAACATTTTTGAGCGATTTTCAACCCACCACAAAAAAATTTACCTTCTAATCAAAGTGGCTCACGGAAGAGAGGAAGATGATATTTATGTAGTCCTAAAACTCAACAGTTACAGAAATGTGACAGATGCTTTAGATTCATCTATAAATGCCATACAGAAAAATGTGTTGTGTAACGTGTCATTCTTATTTTCGGTACTGATATACAGATAACATTTGGATACTTCCATGTTTCGTTGTCATTATTTTTGTTTCTGATTGGTGGCATAAAGGGTCCATGTTTATGTTAAGAGTAAGTTATGAGAAACCACACAGTATATGTAGGTTTTTTTAAATCCAAGTTATTTTTTTAATAATACAGCATTATATATATATATATATATATATATATATATATATATATATATAAATTATAGAAGGAAACTTTCCTGGTGGGTTAAACAAATATAAAAAATAGAAAACGGATGACTTACCCAAAAGGACCGGCTCGTCGATAGACACAAATAAAAATATAAATCACACTCAAACACACATACTAGCTTTCGCCACCATTGGCAGCTTCTTCAGGAAAAAGAGGAAAAAAAGGGGAGGAGAAAGGGAAGGATATGGGTTTTAAGGAAGTGGAAAAGGTAAGTCTTTCCTGTCCCGGGATTGGAGTGACTCCTTACCCACTCCCTTAAAACCCTTTTCATGATGTGTGTGTGTGTGTGTGTGTGTGTGTGTGTGTGTGTGTGTGTGTGTGTGTGTGTGTGTGTGTGTGTGTGTGTGTATTTGTTTACCTTCCTTCTTGTCCCCTATGGTAAGTCCTTCCACTCCTGGGATTGGAATGACTCCTCTTCCACTTCCTTAAAACCCATATCCTTCCCTTTCTCCTCCCCTTTTTTCCTCTTTTTCCTGAAGAAGCTGCCAGCGGTGGCGAAAGCTTGTATGTGTATTTGAGTGTGATTTATATGTAAAAAAAACATAGATGAAGTCTACTTACCAGGCGAAGGAGCACAGGCAGTGATAGTAACAAACACACACACACACACACACACACACACACACACACACACACACATACACACACATTATATATAAACGCTAGCTTTTGCAGCCTAGCTGCTTCGTCAGGCAGAAAGGAAGGAGAGGGAAAAGGAAATGATGAGGGTTTTAAGGGAGTGGGTAAGGAGTCATTCCAATCCCAGGACAGGAAAGACTTACCTTGGGGGGAAAAAAAGGAGGGTAATCAAATGCGCACACACACCCACACATTCACACAGCCACAAATACACCTAGGCAGACACACTGTAGAAAGCAAAGAAGTTACGACAGAGATACTACTTGAGGCAGACGCTCTGTCCAGAGAACAGAGGCAAAGATGTTAAGATGGTGGGTGGGAATTCGAATTTAGCGGAGGTTGAGACCAGATGGGCAACAGGAAGAGAGAATATGCTGAAGGGCTAGTTCCCATCTCCGGAGTTCCTAAGGATTAGTGTCGGTGGGAAGTATCCAGATAACACGGACGGTGTAACGCTGTGCCAAGATGTGCTGGCCGTGCCCCAAGGCATGTTTAGCGACAGGGTGATCCTCATTACCAACAAACACTATCTGCCTGTGTCCATTCATGCGAATGGACAGTTTGTTGCTGGCCATTCCCACATAGAACGCTTCACAGTGCAGGCATGTCAGTTGGTAAATCACGTGGGTGCTGTCGCAAGTGGCTCTGCCCTTGATCGTGTACACCTTCCGGGTTACGGGACTGGAATAAGTGGTGGTGGAAGGGTGCATAGGGCAGGTTTTACAACGGGGGCGGTTACAAGGGTAGGAGCCAGAAGGTAGGGAAGGTGGTTTGCGGATTTCATAGGGGTGGACTAGGAGGTTACGGAGGTTAGGTGGGCGGCGGAAAGACACTCTCGGTGGAGTAGGAAGGATGTCATGAAGGACGGATCTCATTTTGGGGCAGGATTTAAGGAAGTTGTATCCTTGCTGGTGAGCCACATTCAGAATCCGCTCCAGTCCCGTAAAGTATCCGGTGACAAGAGGAGCACTTCTGGGATTCTGTTGAAGGTTCTGAATTTGGGGGGATGAGGAAGTGGCTCTGGCAATTTGCACCCGAGGTGTGTTTGCGTTTGTGTAAATGTATGGGTGTGTGTGTGTATTTGTTCACCTTCCTTTTCTTCCCCCAAGGTAAGTCTTTCCTCTCCCGGGATTGGAATGGCTCCTTACCCCCTTCCTTAAAACCCTCATCATTTCCTTTTCCCTCTCCTTCCCTTCTGCCTGAAGAAGCAACTCGGTTGTGAAAGCTTGCGCGCGCGCGCGCGCGCGCGCGCGCGCGCGCGCGCGGTGTGTGTGTGTGTGTTCATTTAATTATTTGTGATGCAGTCACACCTGTGCTCCTTCATCTGGTGAGTAATCTTCGTCTATTTTTATATATATATTTTCCTGCTAGGAATTTTTCGTCTTAATATATGTATAAAATAGAAAACAGATGACTTACCAAAAGGACCGGCTCGTCGATAGATACAAATAAAATCACACACATACAAGCTTTCGCAACTGATGGTGGCTTCTTCAGTAAAAGAGGAAGAAAGGAGAGGAGAAAGGGAAGGATATGGGTTTTAAGCAAGTGGAAAAGGAGTCATTCCAATCCCTGGAGTGGAATATCCTCCCGTTGCCCATTTGGTCTCAACCTCTGCTAAATTCAAATTCCCACCCACCATCTAGCATCTTTGCTTCGGTTCTGTGGACAGAGCCTCTGCCTCAAGTTGTATCTCTGTCCAACTTCTTTGCTTTTTACAAATGTCTGTCTAGGTGTGTTTGCGTTTGGATGTGTGTGTGTGTGTATTTGTTTACATTCCTTTTTTCCCCTAAGGCAAGTCCTTCCACTCCTGGGATTGGAATGACTCCTTTTCCACTTCCTTAAAACCCATATCCTTCCCTTTCTCCTCTCCTTTCCTCCTCTTTTCCTGAAGAAGCGACCAGCGGTTGCAAAAGCTTGTATGTGTGTGATTTTATTTGTATATATCGATGAGCCGGTCCTTTTGGTAAGTCATCTGTTTTCTATTTTTTATATTTGTTTATCCCACCAGGAAAGTTTCCCTCTATAATATAAGCAAATGTAAAATTTTTGGTCAAGGTAAGTTGATTCGTATTTCAAATAAAACTTATTTTAATACATTCATTGTGTATTTACATATTAATTATACATTTTATAGGAATTATATGGAGTTTTTATTCAAGAGTCCATATGGACCCATAATTCCGGTTATGTTCGTCAAAATAACGATTTCTGTTAAAGGTTAAATCTACTGTTTATTCCTTTCAATGCAGATGAAATATCAGGTTACAGAGACAATGACGAAAATGTCTCAAAAATTTGATGGTCTGTAATTTTTGTCCTAGTATACTGAAATTTATTCAAACAACCGTTTACTTTATTTGACACTCAAGGTACAATATTAATTTTGACTGATTCTTCCGTCGCTTCTTGGTAGAACATAGTCAAATAAATTGAAAAACACAATTTTGTGTGTGTTCTACAAGTTTAATTTTGTTTGCTTAACCGGTTTTCGGCTTATTAGGCCATCTTCAGAGTATTGATTCCTGTGTCAAAGAGGTTACATTGTTTAGATACAGTATGGGAAGAGATGACAAATGTCTCCACTTAGACTGACATACATAGTATAACACTTCTTTGACATTTGTGTTATTACAGTTATCAATTTAAAAACTAAACAGTAATAAATGTCTATACAATGTGTGGAGGATAAAACAAGGTTAAATTTGAATATAACCTGGGAACTGGAACTACCTATTATTACAAAGAAACTGATAATGATAAATATATATAAGTGCCTTGATAATAATTTTGTGCAATAATTGTAGATGGTGTTACATGTAACAGTTGTAAGGCCGGGTTTGGAGTGGCATCAAGAACTTAGAATGAATAGTTACTGTGTTAAACTAAAACAAATCTGTGGAATGAAATTAGTATTCTAAAAATGCAGGTAGCTGAAAATGAATATTTCGTTGTAAGCTAACACTGGGACCGGATTTTCAAAACATAAAAATAAATCATAATAAATAAATACACAGGAGTTTGGGACTGTGGGGGTAAACAAGGAATCCAGTTTTTAGAATTAAAATTGAAACTCTGATTGTCTGACTTTGATCTATTAGTTATACAAATAAATAAAAGGCTAGATCTAAATTTAGGTTTTTAGGTTTTTTGTAATGGAGGAATGGAACAGCCAGTGTGGAAGTTGATGGAAAACTTAGGTAATTGATTATACTACGAGGAAATGTATGAAGAGACTGAACTGACGGGGTAGGAGGTAATGTAACTCAGGGACGAATTAAGTGAAATCCAATAGGGGTGAACTTAATACTAAATCGGGGCTACAGGCTAGGTTTTTATTGATTTCAAGAGCTTCTAATAGGTTAAGTTTCTGGTCCCTGTTTGCTAAGTGAAGGACTTGAAACAGTGGCTGGTACCTATGGGCCTCGCTCAGTACATGCTCAGCAAATGTGGACTTCTGATTCTGTGGTCTCCAGCTGTGTACATGTTTATCCTCTACACACTGTATATTCTTTTATTACTGTTTAGTTCTTAAGTTGATAACTGTAATAACACAATGTCAAAGAAGTGTTACACTACGTATGTCAAACTAAGTGGAGATATTTGTCATCTCTTCCAATACTGTATTTAAACATTGTAACCTCTTTGACACAGCAGTCAATATTCTGAAGATGGCCTAAGAAGCCGAAAACCAGTTAGGTAAACAAAAATAAACTTGTAGAACACACACAAAACTGTGTTTTTCAATTTATGCAGGGTGTTACAAAAAGGTACGGCCAAACTTTCAGGAATCATTCCTCACACACAAAGAATGAAAATATGTTATGTTGACATGTGTCCGGAAATGCTTAATTTCCATGTTAGAGCTCATTTTAGTATTTCTCTTTAAATGTAAATTGAAATAATTCGTGCAGACAATTGTTTCGTTAGTATGTACTGTATTTCCTCGATTCACCGCCAGTTGAAAGAAGGTAATGTTGACTTCAGTGCTTGTGTTAACTTGCGACTCATTGCTGTTCATCAAGCACATCAGTACATTGCATCAACTGGTTAGTGTTCATCAGGAACGTGGTTTTGCCGTCACTGCAATGTTTACAAATGCGGAGTTGGCAGATGCCCATTTGACGTATGGATTAGCACAGGGCAATAGCCGTGGCATGGTACATTTGTATTGAGACATATTTCCAGAATGAAGTTGTCCCGACAGGAAGACGTTTGAAGCAATTGATCGGCGTATTAGGGAGCACGGAACATTCCAGCCTATGACTCGTGACTGTGGTAGACCTAGAACGACGAGGACACCTGCAATGGACGAGGCAATTCTTCGTGCAGTTGACGATAACCTAATGTCAGCATCAGAGAAGTTGCTGCTGTACAAGGCAACGTTGACCACGTCACTGTATGGAGAGTGCTACGGGAGAACCAGTTGTTTCCGTACCATGTACAGCGTGTGCAGGCACTATCAGCAGCTGATTGGCCTCCATGCGAATGGTACATCCAAAAATGTGTCACACCTCATTTCAGAGCAAATATTCTATTTACGGATGAGGCTTCATTCCAACGTCATCAAATTGTAAATTTTCGCAATCAATATGTGTGGGCGGACGAGAATTCGCACGCAATTGTGCAATCACGTCATCAACACAGATTTTCTGTGAACGTTTGGGCAGGAATTGTTGCTGATGTTCTTGATTGGGCCTCATGTTCTTCCACCTACGCTCACTGGAGCACGTTATCACGATTTCATACGGGATACTCTACCTGTGCTGCTAGAACATGTGCCTTTACAAGTACGACACAACATGTGGTTCATGCACGATGGAGCTCCTGCACATTTCAGTCGACTTGTTTGTACGCTTCTCAACAGCAGATTCGGTGACCGATGGATTGGTAGAGGCGGACCACTTCCGTGGCCTCCACGCTCTCCTGACCTCAACCCTCTTGACTTTCATTTATGGGGGCATTTGAAACATCTTGTCTACGCAACCCAGGTACCAAATGTAGAGACTCTTTGGGCTTGTATTGTGGACGGCTGTGATAGAATATGCCATGCTCCAGGGCTGCATCAGCGCATCACTGATACCATGCGACAGAGGACATTTTGAACATTTCCTGTAACAATGTGTTTGATGTCATTGATTTGATTTGATTTTTCCAGGGAAGCCAAAACAGTCTTGGACCAACCCACCACTGCCCACACCGAAACTAAGTTTATTGTGCGGTATCGCTCCCTGTGTATCTAGTAAAGCCAACCAATGCCCTTGAACAGTGCAAGGAGTCCCTTTACCAGTTCTTTATTAGACACAATTTCTATGGGTCTGGTTGTCCCAAATATTCTGTGCCTTTTATTCTCCAATGCAATGCATTCGAAGATTAGATGTGATGCAGTTTCATCACCGTCATCAAAGATCCTACATTTAGGGTCCTCTTCTGTTATTCCCATTGTACGTAGGTGTTTTTTTGAAATTCCCATGGCCTGTCAGCAATCCAACCATGAGTCTAATCTTTCTCCTGTTCAGGCCCAGGATTGCAGAGCTTCTTTTAAAACATGGCTGTGGCATCATTACCTTGCTATGTTTTTGTTGGTAGACTTTGTTCCAATATTCTACGACCACCCCGTAGGTGATCCTGGGTCTAATCACTGTGGTGTATATCCAGTGCATGCCCTTCGGGCTCAGGCCCCAATTTTTGCCACAAGCTCTCCTGGTACTCACAAGAGTACCTTTTGCCTTGGAGCAAATATTCCTGATGTGAGGGGTCCATGTTGTTTGACGTCATGCTGCTACATTCTGTTGCTGTGTGTTTCCATTCCATGATTAATGTGATTTGAAGAGAAGTAATAAAATGAGTTGTAACATGGCAATTAAGCGTTTCCGGACACATGTCCACATAATGTATTTTCTTTCTTTCATCTACATAGATACTCTGCAAATCACATTAAAGTGCTTGGCAGAGGGTTCATTAACCACTTTCATAACTTTTCTCTACCGTTCCATTCTCTAATAGCGTGTGGGAAGAAAGAACACCTAAATCGTTCCGTTTTCGATCTGATTTCTCTTATTTTATTGGGATGGTCATGTCTCCCTAAGTAGGTGGGTGCTAGCAAAATATTTTCACATTCAGATGTAAAAGTCGGTGATTGAAACTTCGCAAACAGATCACGCCGCAATGAATAACGTCTTTCTTTTAATGATTTCCACCCCAATTCGTGCAACATTTCCGTGACGCTTCCCCCCCCTGTAACGTGATAAAACAAAACGAACTGCCCTTCTCTGAACCTTCTCAATGTCTTCCGTTAGTCCCACCTGGTGAGGGTCCCACAAGGGGCAACAGTACTCCAGCAGAGGACGCACAAGTGTGATGTAGGCAGTCTCTTTGGTGGAGCTGGTGCATCTTCGAAGCGTTCTGCCGATGAAACGTAACCTTTGGTTCGCCTTCCCCACAATATTTTCTATGTGTTCTCTCCAGTCAAAGTTGTTCGTAATTGTAACTCCTAGGTATTTGGTAGAATCTACGACCTTAAGGTGTGACTGATTTATCGCGTAATTGAAGTTCAGTGGAGTTCTTTTAGTGGTCATGTGTATTACTTCACACTTTTCTTTATTTAGTGTCAATTGCCAATTTTCGCACCATGCAGAAATTTTGTCTAAATCGCTTTGCAGTTGCTTTTGATCCTCTGTTGACTTCACTAACCGATAAACGACAGCATCATCTGCGAACAGTCTAAGGGAGCTATTCAGATTGTCTCCTAAATCGTTTATAAACACGAGGAAGAGTAGGGGACCAATAACGCTTCCCTGTGGAACGCCAGATATCACTTCTGTTTTACTCGATGACTTACCGTCAATTACAACGAACTGTGTCCTTTCTGATAGGAAATCGTGAATCCAATCGCACATAATTTGAAAGCTATTGCATAAGCACGCAATTTCATTAGAAGCCGCTTGTGGGGTACAGTATCAAAAGCCTTCCGGAAATCCAGAAATATGGAATCGATTTGAGATCCCTTGTCGATGGCACTTAACACTTCATGTGAATAAAGGGCAAGCTGTGTTTCGCAAGAATGATACTTTCTGAATCCATGTTGACTATTGGTTAATAGGTCGTTCTCTTCGACGTAGTTCATAATATTCGAACAAAGTATATGTTCCAAAATCCTACTGCAAATCGACGTCAATGAGATTGGCCTGTAATTTTGGGGATCACTCCTATTGTCTTTCTTGAATATTGGATTAACTTGGGCAACTTTCCAGTCTTTGGGTACGGATCTTTCGCTGAGTGATCGGTTGTAAATGATAGCTAAGTACGGAGCTATTGCATCAGCGTACTCTGAGAGGAATCTAGTTGGTATACAATCTGGCCCGGAAGATTTATTTTTGTTTAGCGACTTAAGTTGTTTTACTACTCCAGGAATATCTACTTCTAAGTTTTGCATGCTGGCAGCTGTTCTTGGATTGAATACTGGAGTGTTCACTTCGTCTTCGTCATGCTGGTACATTCTGTTGCTGTTTCCATTCCACGATTAATGTGATTTGAATAGAAGTAATAAAATGAGCTGTAACATGGCAATTAAGCGTTTCCAGACACATGTCCACATAATGTATTTTCTTTCTTTGTGTGTGAGAAATGTTTCCTGAAAGTTTGGCTGTACCTTTTTGTAACACCCTGTATAAAAATGGTGCAAAAATAACTGAACAGGTTTTGGCAGGTTATCCTATACATATTATAAATGCGAAAGTTTGTATGTTTGTTACCGCATCACGCTAAAACTACAGCACTGATTTAGATGAAACTTCATATAGAGATTTCTTATGTCTTGGATTAGGACATAGGCTACTTTTCAAAATGTTTATTACAAGTTATTTATTTGAAATATATCCATAGAAATACGTAACGGTTGTAAGTACCATGGCAAGAAAAAACATTGACTTATGCGTAGAATGGGATCTAGATACCAAGCCCTATTTTGTGTACAAAGCGAGAACTGCCACATATGAATAGCGTACGTAAATTGCTACGAAAGAAGTAGCAAATGCACTCAACAGATGGCAGGCGGAACGCTGCAGTTAACATATGAAACGTTGTGTGTTCCGGCCAACTGCAACGATATATATTAATTTGAATGTCTGTTCGGTGCACGCTTATCACGTCCGAACGACAAGACGCAGAGACTTAAATGTTTGTACCGTTACTAATTTATACCTTATGTAGGTTTTAGGCACGGTTTCATAGCCATCTGATAGATATTTAGCAATTTGAAGAATATAACGTGAAATGCGGAACAATAATTACTCTTTGAAAATTATATTTACTGTTTGAAAATGGTTTTATTGGTTGCATTGTTGCTTGAGGGTTGATAATGATAAAAGGGTGGAGTATATTGGGATGGAAAGTTATCGATGTATAGAAAATTCTACGTGTGTGTGTGTGTGTGTGTGTGTGTGTGTGTGTGTGTGTGTGTGTGTGTTAATATTCCGCTCTGCAGCGAAAACTACAGAACGCAAACGAATGGTCTGTGTGTAATTGTTGTCCAAAGTCTCCCGTTGTACACCATATCAGTTCCATGCCGATAGCTATAAGGGGGTGGAAGATATGGTGGTTAAAAGTCGTCAAATTATAAAAAAAATTCGGACTGAATGCCAGTGATGACGTTTGCGACTCTACAGCAAGAAGGTTACATACAGCGAAACGTGATGCCACAGACCATATATTTGGTCTGTGTGTGCTACAATGTCTTCAGCTCTTTCTCTGTAAAGATAAGCATACCAATAAGGAAATATAAGATTAAATAAATAAAGCAGTAAAAAAGACATTTCTTTTAATACGCCTCTTTAAAAAAATGGATTTAAAGTTTCGCGCATTACATCAAGTGATCGATCTGTGATATTTTTACAATCATTATTGTTGAATTTCGTGATCGGATTCTTCGAAACGAGTGAATTTTTACCTGTGATTGGATCTACACTACTTACGCTCCTGATAAATAATCAACCAACACGCGAGCGGAGTCGCTAGTGTGTTAATAAAAGTGTGGTGTGGAAAGGGCTAAGAAGAGAGGGAGAGGGTGTGTACGAACCGCCGGCAGCCGTGAGCTTGGCGACGGAGCAGCCCTCGAGCACGAGCGTCTCGAGCAGCGAGCAGTGGTCGCACAGCGCCTTGAGGGCCGCGTCGTCGACGGCGGCGCCGCAGTGGGAGAGCGCGCTGAAGGAGGTGAGCCTGCGGAAGGGCGTGGTGACGAGCAGGCGGTGCAGGTGGCGCAGGTAGCACTCGGGGCCGCGCACGGACAGCTCGCTGAGCCCGGGCGACAGGCGCTCGGCCACGTCCTCGAGCGCCTGGCGGAAGCGCTCCCAGGCGCGCGGCGACAGCGAGAGGACCGCCTTGCCGCGGCCCAGCGCCGCGCTCGTGCTGTGGCACGGCGCCAGCGACAGGCTGTGCAGCCCCCACGCCAGCTTGGCGATCACCAGCGCCGTGCGCAGCCCGCTCTCGCCCGACGCGTCGAACTTGAGGTTGCGCCACAGGCGGCGGCTGTACGCCACGCTCTGCCACCGGCTGCTCACCTGCGAGCACGACGCGATGTCGCGGAACGGCAGGTAGCTGAACACCTCCAGCAGCAGCTCCACCGGCAGCTCCTCGATCGTCTTGCCCGTGCCCGTGCCCACGCCCGTGACCACCTCCATTTCAGCGCAGCTGCTCTGGAAATCCACACAAACTCGTCTCAACTCGAGCAGATACGTCATTAACCAAATCTATATCTAAGGCCGGTATTACACTATCAAATTATTTGTCAAAGAATTGGACAAAGAAAAATTGGACGTAGTGTAATGGGAGCATCGTCCAATATTTCATCCTATCTAGGCCTCACCCTAGATTTGATCAAAGCAATCGCTCGTCTTCTGTTTCCTGCAGTGAGAAATGTGACCGCTTGGAGCGCTAGTAGTATACAGCTTCCTTTATTTTGATCAAAATATCCACGGGTGTACTGCCGGTCTATAGTGTCCAACGGGCACAATATTTCGGCGATCATACATGTCGCCATCATCAGGTGAACTGACGGACTAAGCTCCTGGAAACGCGCCTGCTCGAAGGGAACTGGGTTCTAGCCCGGTAGCGGGCCATTTAAATACCCTCGGCCCGCGGAGCGACCCCTCCGCGGTCCGCGCCCCGCGCCGCGGCCGCGCAGTGGAACCGATTGCGCCAGCGTCTGAGAAGACGTCGGTGTGAGGGCTCTGTCCGCCGTGGTCGTCCCTTCGTTACGTTTGCTAGATTTACTCTTAATTAACCCAATCGCTGGTTCCCAAGCTTTGCTAAGATTATAGCCAGAGTCACGGTTTATGAGGTCGTCACTTGTGCGAATTTCAATGGCCTCTCTAACGACGCAGTCCCAGTATCTCGACGTCTGTACCAGAATCCTAGTGTGTTCATACTCCATGGCGTGATTCTCCGACAAACAATGTTCAGCGACCGCCGACTTGCTCGGATACATCAATCGTGTGTGCCTCTGGTGTTCAAAGCATCGATCCTCGACGGTACGCATAGTCTGTCCAATATATGACTTTCCACACTGACACGGAATCTGGTACACTCCCGCCTTCCTCAAACCGAGATCATCTTTAGCGCTCCCCACCAGTGCACGAATTTTATTCGGCGGACAAAAAACAGTTCCAACCTGGTGTTTTCTCAAAATGCGGGCGATGTTCCCTGAGAGTGCGCCGGTATATGGAACGAACGCAGTGCCTACATCCTCCCTTGCGTTTTCATCCGTTTCCACAGGTTGTGTTGTAGTGGTTGGGCGGAGAGCCCGCTGAATCTGCCACTCTGAGTACCCATTTTTTCGAAATATAGTTCTCAGGTGTTCCAATTCCTGGGGTAGACTCTCTGCGTCGGAGATAGTGCGCGCCCTATGTACTAGAGTTTTAAGTACCCCATTCCTCTGTGAAGGGTGGTGACAGCTGTCTGCGTGTAAATACAGATCAGTGTGCGTTGTCTTCCGATATACACTATGACCCAGGGTGCCGTCAGCTCTTCTCTTGACCAAGACGTCAAGGAACGGCAATTTACCCTCCGTTTCAGTCTCCATAGTGAATTTGATGTTGGGGTGTATGGAGTTCAGATGTGTAAGGAAGTCAAGGAGTTTATCCATACCATGTGGCCAGATGACGAAAGTGTCGTCCACATAACGGAAAAAGCAAGTAGGTTTCCATAAAGATGATGCAAGGGCTTCCTCCTCGAAATGGCCCGCTACCGGGCTAGAACCCAGTTCCCTTCGAGCAGCCGTAGCGTGCGGATCTCCGTGCCGGCGCGTTTCCAGGAGCTTAGTCCGTCAGTTCACCTGATGATGGCGACATGTATGATCGCCGAAATATTGTGCCCGTTGGACACTATAGACCGGCAGTACACCCGTGGATATTTTGATCATCAAATACGCCGGGAGAAACTCAAGAATCACTTCCTTTATTTTATTTGGAGGTTAAATATCTGACATTACTTGGACATAACGTTCGTATTCGTAAACATGGCTAGTAATGGAATGTTTGTGTAGTGTTTTCTAGCAACAACAAAATTAAAAAAAAATCAGATGGGGCGTTGTAGAACAGGTGACAAGGCCAATTCACACTGCCCGTCACGTCAATTCGCATAGCCCAATACCCTGTGGCAAAAGTGAGGTTGAATTACAATCCGTGATGTAAAAAAGTCATTATATACTATCGGAACTGAAGAAGTAATACACCTAAATCTTAATACGGCCGAAGCAGATTTTAGAATGTATGATTTTGGTAACGTGGTGTGCTAAGTTCTGGGAAATGAAACAACTTTCAAAACATCGACATCTGTTTGCAAGCGAATCAATGTACATATAAATACGTCAGCCAATTTTTTGTAAGGAAATAAATAGAGCCTATTTACTTTATCAGCAATGTTTCCACCTTACATTCTTAATAACGTCATAAACCGTTTAGATTATCCTCTTTGTCAGTGCTCACATTTTCCATTTAAAACGTTATTTAATGAAACTTGCTTTATCAACTTAACAATCTTATTCGTATACACTGTTTGAGTCACCCTTTTTGTTACTCTATTACAATCTGTGAAGGATGAAGAGCGACAAAAATAATTAGCAGTGAACGGCCTAGCTGTTCTGCCGAGGGCATAAAAAAGGAAAATCCTCCCGGTCCCGTAACAAATTTTATTTATCTCGCTCTGACACCCACGGTTTCATCCAAGTGCGTTTCTTTTCTTTTTTCCCTCCTTCTCGTCTAAATGCAGACACAACACAACTTTAGTATAAACAATAGCTGAGCATTACACCGCCATTTTGAAGCAAATTTGACAAAATATTGGATGATAGTATAATACCCCCTTTTGCGTTTCATCCAATTTCTTTGTCAAAAAATATGACCAATATTTCATCCAATTTTTTCGTCCAATTCTTTGAAAAATAATTTGATAGTGTAATACCGGCCTAAGTAAAAAAGGTAAAGCAGTCAACAACCCGAAGATTGGTTTGAACACCACAGTGCTTTACTAGGCATGGTCCTGTTTGGAGGTGGTATGCCGTTGCCTTCCTCCGACCTTCGAACTGACTTACTCAGCCAGTTATAGGGGGACCTACAGTTTAACGTGGGTTCCGAACCACGGTGCTACTCGGTATTTTTCATATCAGCAACACTGCCAGAGGTGAAAGAAGTGGAAAGTGACAGATAAAAATCCTAGCACCTGGCGGGGATTGAACCCGGGACCTTTGTAATTGTAGTCTGGCAATCTACCACTGTGCTACGAAGCCGCACACTATAAACGTGAATGTCTATTCGGAGTACGTTTATCACGTCCGAACGACGAGACAGAGAGACTTAAATACTTGTACAGTTTCTAATTTATACCTGAGGAAGGTTTTAGGCACGGTATTATAGCGATGTGACATATTTAGAAATTTGAAGAATATAACGCAAAATTGGGAACAATAATTGCTCTTTCGAAATTATATTTACTCTTTGAAAATGGTCCGTAGAACTGCATCAGACCTAGTTTGAAGCGTTCCAGCACGCAGAAAATACTGAGGAAGAGCCTACACACGTTTCGATTCAAAATTCAAACGCACCAGGCCCCATCAATACGAGCTGTGCAACCAATGGTTGCCTTTGCTAATCAGATGCTCACAATGATTGATACTGAAGGATTTGATGTTGGCTGCATCTGGTTTACAGATGAAGCACAGTTCAACCTAAATGGATACGAGAATAAGCAGAAGTGGCGATGTTGGGCTTCCGAAAAGCCATATTGGTGCGAAGCGAAACCCCTGTATTCTCCTAAAGTGGGCTACAGTATGCAGCAGAGGCATTATTGGCCCTTTTTTCATTTGAGAAACGGTCACTGGTGCACGTTACGTTGCAATTTTGGAACAATTTGTCGCCACACAGCAAACGTTAGAGGATCGACGAGATACTAAATGGTTTATGCAAGATGGAGCCCGACCACATTGGTCCGAACAAGTGTTTCGCTTTCTTTAGGAATACTTCGGGAATCGAGTCATTGCTTTGGAATATCCCAAATTTACTGGTGCAGGCATGGATTGGCCTCCATATTCACCGGATTTGACTCCCTGTGACTTTGTTTGTGGGGCACAGTGAAAGACATGGTCTACCCAAAGCATGTGTTTGAGAAGAAACTGGTCGAGGGCCTGTAAGCCACTTCGGGAGTCACTGCAGATGACCAACAACCCCCTGGGGCGAACTCTGAGGTGTTCAAGAGCTCTCAAAATACCGACCACTTCCGTGGTGAAAATGCTGCTTCCACAAGGCAATGATCGCGTTCGATGTGGTCACCACAGACAAAGGCATATCATGGCCATCGACCAAAGAACCATCGGTATAAATAATGTTGGCACCATGAAATGTGTCAAGCAGTGCTTGGAACCGGCTACGGAGAATCACAGTGGTGGAATGGAGGCTTTCGAATCCCGGGACAAATCCAACTGAAGCTCCAGGCGAGGATTTGTCCAGGGGGGGGGATACGGGGGGAGTAATGGAAATGTGGAGGAAGGGATAGGGAATCAAGTGAGAAGAGAAGGGAACGGACATGGACTGCAATTGGAAGACCCGACCTGGGCTAATGTCGTGGGGGAGTTCAGAAAGTGGGACGAGAAGCATGTGGTTCGGATGGTGGGGTGAAGCATGAACCCGGGCAATATAAGACACCAACAACCCTTGCCGGCGATACCGCAGAGGGGGACTCCAGCTTTGGCTAGGATCACAGAGTAACATATACAGAGAAGCAGCCTCCCCTAAACCACTGTCCTACACTCCCCTCGTAGTTCCGTAAGATGCTAGCAGGTGTCAGGCGGTTCGCTGGCTTAGGGTGCCTCTCGCACGTCAGAGGGTAGCGTGGAGGGGAGGCTGAGGGGAGAGCTTGTGCCGCCTGCCACGAGGCCACGGCTGTGTCCAGCTTGTTGGCGTTTGAGGGGAGGTGGTGGTGGGGACAGCCGCTACCTGCCGCCTGCTCTGGCCAGTTTAAAGGGCTTCTTCTGACCGCAGCGCCATCATGGGACATCTTACGGAACTGCTTAAAAAACCCCCTGCCCCGCACCCCTGAGTGTAGGACCGGGCCCTTACGGAGGTTTCCCATCTGTATATATTTGTCTGTGCTAGGATGCTTGGTTCTGGTCTGGTGCAAAAAGCCCCCATCGCAAGACACACACCAGGGTGGTGAATGTGGTCTAAGACCCGCAAGGCAGAAGGGGCTGCTGAGTCGTAAACCAAGCTCCCATAATCAAGCCATGACTGAATAAGAGCCTTGTAGAGCTGAAGGAGGGTGGAACGGGCTGTTCCCCAACTAGATGGCTGGGGCATCAGAGAATATTTAAATGCTGCCAACACTTCTGTCTCAGCTGACGTAGGTGTGGCACCCAAGTCAGCCGGGCATCAAAAACCATGCCCAGAAGGCGATGTGTTTCCTCGACCTGAAGTAGTTCACCACCAAGGTAGAGCTCTGGGTCAGGGTGAACTACCCAATGGCGACAGAAGTGCACCACGCGGGTTTTCTGTGCGTAGAACTGAAATCGGTGAGTAGAGGCCCATGAGTGGGATTTTCGGATGGCACCCTGCAGCCACCGCTACACCGATACTAACAGAGCTGAAATACAAGCAGAAGTCATCGGCGAACAGGGAGCAACTGACCGATGACCCCACAGCTGCAGAAAGACTGTTTATTGCCACCAAAACAATCGGACACTGAGGACAGAGCCCTGCGGGACACAGTTCTCTTGAATACAGGAGGAGCTAAGAGAGGCCCCAAACCTCACCCGAAACAAGCGGTGGGAGAGGAAATTTCAAATAAAAATAGGAAGGGCCCCAATCATGCAAAGTAGTCAATATATGGTGGCGCCAGGTTGTATTGTATGCCTTATGAAGGTCAAAAAATACAGCAACGAAATGCTGACGCCTAGTGAAGGCAGTGCGAATGGCCTACTCCAGTGACACGAGGTTGTCAATGGTAGAACAGCCCTGGCGGTAGCCCACCCCTCCCCCCTGTTATGGAGCAAGGAGTTCATGCTCTTCTAGGATCCATATACGCCACCGACTCACCATACATTCTAAGAACTTGCAAAGAACGTTGGTGAGGCTGATTGGGTGGTAACTATCAGCCACCTGTTGATCAGCACCAGGTTTAAGCTCTGGGATTGTGATGCTTTCCCACCACTGTGACGGGGAAAGCCCCCTCCTGTCCGCAGATGGTAGAACAAGGCAAGCAGCTGGTGTTTAAACTCTGCTGGAAGGTGCCAGATGAGTTGGCTGTGGATCCTGTCTGGTCCCGGCGAGATATCGGGGCATGCTGAGAGGTCAGTTTGGAATTCCCATTCACTAAACGAGGAGTTGTATGTTTCTTGCCGGCGCGTAATGAAGGACAGCCGACGCCATTCTAACCGCTCTTTAAGTGCACGAAAGTCTGCACTGTATGTCGCAGTTGCAGAGTTGCGAGCATAATACTCCGCCATATGCTCGGCAATAGCCATGGCGTCGGTGCATACAGTACCCAGATAGGTAAGCTGGGGATTGTTGCTGATGGACGGTACCCAAAGAGGAGTCTAACCTGGGACCACGCCTTAGATGGCAAATCACGAGAGCCTCTGTCCTGCTTGCTCTGTCTTATCAGCTGTCGAGCTCGGGCCCAAAGCCGTTTAAAGGCTGTCAGGTTGTCTACGGTAGGGTGGCGCCGATGGTGCTGGAGCGCTCACCGATGATCCCGAATGGCTGCAGCGATCTCTGGCATCCACCAGGGCACGGACTTGCGAGGGGAGCCAGAGGTGGTGGGGACGGAGGCCTCAGCGGCGGAAATGTTGCCAGCAGTGATTTGACCAACTGCCGTGTCCATGTTGGCAGGCAATGGTACAGGAAAAGTAGCAGTGGAGGTGAAATTCTGCCAATCATCTCGATGGAGGGACCATCGAGATGGGCGGCCTGCAGGTTGGAAGTGCAGGTGTGACAAGGATCAGAAAATGGTCGCTGCCACAGAGGTCATCGTGGGTCCTATAGCGGAAATGTGGGACCAGACTCGGACTACAGAAAAAGAGGCCGACTGCCGAGTAAGTGCCTCGTGCCATGCAGAAATGCATGGGAGTCCCTGTGTTTAAGAGACAGATGTCCTGCTGTGACAGAAGTGTCTCTACATCCCTATCGTGAACTATCATCTGAGTCCCGCCCCACAACTGGTGGTGGGCATTAAAATCCCCAAGAGGAGAAATGGTGGTGGTAGTTGCGCAATCACTGCAGCGACGTCAGTGATAGAGACAGTCGCATCCAGGGGGGGGGGGGGAAAGGGAACAGACTGTGAATTCCTGCCCCACCCAGATGCGAACAGCGACTGCTTCTAGCGTCGTGTGGAGAGGCATGGCAGCACTGGGGACAGTTGCAAGGACTTAGATACAAACCCCTCCCGAAGCTCTGTCGTAGGCCACCCTGTTTTTGTAATAACCCCGATAGCCGCGAAGGGCTGGGTTCTGCTGGGCAGGAAACCACGTTTCCTGCAACGCCAAACCGAACACAGGGAAGCGGCACAACAACTGCTGTAATTCAGCTAAGCAGTTGAAAAAACCATTGCAATTCCACTGAAGAAGTGCTTGGTCGTTGAGCTGAAAAGCCATATTTATAGTTGAGGATTGGGTTCCTCCATAGTGGCATCTGCTGCCAACTTTTCAGAATCATCAGTGTCAACAGCATTAGATTCTGGGGAACCCAGTACTGCGAGATCCTCAGGAGGCATGAGGATCTCAACCTCATCCTCCGACATAGAGGATGAGGATGCCTGTGGCTTTTTTGCCACCAAAGTTTCCTTCTTCATTTTCTGTAGGCATCCCTCTCGCTGCCCCTTCGGTTTGGAGGCCTGGGAGGGCTTCTCTGTACTGGCATTGGGGTTGGTAGAAGAGCGAGAAGCCCTTCTATCAGCATGTCGTGGGCCCTTCAGCCATCGGCTGGGATCCTCACGTGTACTGTGAGAAGCCTCGGAAGGGAGAGTCCCAAGAGACCCTTCCGAGCGAGAGGAGCCGGAGGAGGCTGCTCCTTCTCCGGCTGGGAGTCGGGGACTGATGTCCCCGATGGAGAGGTGGTAATTGCTCCCACAAATGGTGTTGTGGGAGCAACAGATGAAGAAGTGCCCCCACCCATCGAGGGGGTGATGAGAGGTTGTTGGACCTTAGGGGCACAGGGGTAGAGCGCACTCGCGGAGCCGTCGCCCCCATGGAAGGTGACGATGACGTAACAGAAGCAAAGGACATTACCATCCGTACGGGGTGGAGCCGCTCGTACTTTCTGTGTGCCTCAGTATATGTCAAACGGTCCAGAGTCTTTATCACGATGATTTTTTTCTCACTATGCAATATACCACAGTTCGGCGAGCATGGCGAATGGTGTTGCCCACAGTTCATGCAAACGGGAGGTGGAATACATGGGGCGTCCAGGTGCAATGGTCTCCCACATTCCCTGCAGTTAGGGCTGGAAGTACATCGGGAGGACATGTGCCCGAACTTCCAGCACCTGAAACACTGCATAGCGGGAGGAACATAGGGTTTTACATTGCACCAGTATAGACCTTCTCAGGCAGTGTATTGCCTTCGAAGACCAAGATAAAAGCACCGGTGGCAACCCTCTGATCTTTAAGTCCCCTGTACATATGCCGAATACATGAATGATACATCATCGGAACGCGCACATACAAGATATTGAGGCGAGTACGGCTCTGATCTATTAAGGGCCCTCCGTTCCTCCCATGGGGTGGCTACGGAAGGAAACGTCTTAGGGTCATAGGTTGACGCATTAAACTCAGTTTTGCCACGCTTAAAGACGGCGTTTTTGCGACCGCCCACGCTATTTATTGCTCGTTTCATTTTCGTCCCACGAGCAGCTAGGGAAAAGAGGTCCACCCAGGTAGAGCCCCGCTTGCCTGGATAAGCCTTATACAACTGAGGTGCGGCAGGTTCCTCAGAGGTTGCTCGCTAACGACTGTTCAACCTCAACTGCCATGCATCTCCTCGGCACGTAGCACACCTTGATATTGACTTTTTTTTTAATAGAGTTTTGTACAGTTCTCGCAACCTGGGCAATTAAGCCAAGATCCCCAGGCTCTGAAACGTACAACGTTCCACTATCGCGCCAAACGATGGTCGTTGAAGCACTCACAGAGCTTATGGTGTAGTGGACTGTTGGTGCGACACAGCCCACAGCTCAGGACCCCGGGTTCGCCAAGCCTGTACTCAGCAAATTAATGCTGAGCCCCTGAGGGGGGTCTATTCGTTAGCACCAGGTTGAGGATATAAATCCAGTGTGTAGTAGAAACATTTCTGACAACTCAGAAATGGCTAAAGTTGGGTCCTAGTCAGTGGGAGCATTGGCAACACTTACCGTGTGACAGGCTGGGAATGGAACACATTTCACATAGTGTATGGCTGAACCACTTTGACATAACTGACGACAGGTGAGAGATGATAGACTGAATTTATACTGTCGTATTCAAAGTGAGTGACTGGTTTGTTGTTTTTCCGAATGCCAGTTAGAATGCCAAGTGATTATAGCAGGCCAGTTGTTAAAATGAATGGAGTTGAAAAAGTGATATTGTACAGTGATGTTACTAAATGCATCATTACTTTTCTCAATACAAGCTGATTCATTAACCTTCACTTATCCACCTACATAGCACGAAAATTTAATTTAAAAAAAAAATCAATCACTTGAAACACTGATCACTTGCAGTGGATATAGCTGTGTGGTGAAAATTGTATATTTCATCAAAACACAGATGTCTCACTTGAGACACACAAGCAATTGACTCTCATTGCTTTGTCCCAGCAGAACGCATGCCAACTGCTGCAAAGTCAGGAAACCACATAACTGACCGTGATGTCAACTCTTACTGTCAGACGTACGTACAGTACTTTATAACCATGTAATATTATTAAACAGATCCGTGAGATCTTGTGCTGTACATAGTGTGCACAGTAAGATGTTGGATACATTTCATGTATTGACATTTATGTCATTATAGAGTACGGTTACAACTAGAGTTACAATACAATATTTTGGAAGTTTATTTAATTACTTACAGTTATTAGTACATTATTATTGTTATCTTTTCAGTTACTTTTTTGTTTAGTTATTATTTAGTTTTTATTCATCCAGGTTCTCCCTAAATCCAGGGCATAAAATAACATGTAAACTGGGCGACACTTGTGTCGCCCAGTGCTGAGATTTTGTCGCCCAGTGGCTATGGGTAGTGCCAGCAGTTTATTTTTATTGAATGACAAATGTATCACGAATTAAAAAATAACCTCTTGTAAATCTTTTAGAGCATAGCTTCCCAACCTTTGCAGTCTTATTACCCCTAAGACCTAGCAGGGAAACCATTTTACACCCCACCCCTCCAAAGCAAAATTCACCCATTAAAATATTATCAAAGAAAGCAATACATGAAAACACTACCAACCTCTGTTAATCATAATACACCGCATAAGACGGTCTCTGGTCTTACTTTTTATCGTCAGTAACTTTGAGAAGCCACTCTGATATCTATAAGAGGTACCGAACTGTCTTAGAGCTCTGTCAGCTATAACAGCATATTCGGATTCTGCTTTTCGCCAAAATGCCCAAGGTCATAATTTTGAAATTCCATTTTGAATGTGCTACCTTCGAGCAATTAGAAGGATTCTACTTTGACTGAAACATATTTGAAAATTTCCTCTTCAACAGAAAATGATCTCAATATCCAAGTGTTGACTTGCTGATTATCCATAGCTGAGGAATATTGTTTAATTGAGTTTATAACTGCAGACGGATCCTAAATAACGGAAGTTTAAAACACGATTCTTTTATTTTCCTCGTCTACTCATTGACCACATAGTTTCTTAGACATCGATAGATATCCGACTTGAACCCTGTGTTGGTAAAGTTCCAGTTTACGGACGAAACTTGAAATTTTATTATGTGCTGTCAAAATATTAGTCCTATGTTCTTGCAATGAAATACTCCGACTTAATTTCACTGAAAAAGTCAGCAAGATAAGCCAACATTTAGACAGTTTTTTCTTTTACTTTTGAGAAAAATCTCTCTCTTTTTGTATTCCTTGCTTTTCCAGAAGGGGTCCTTTTTCTAAATGGGCAGAGAAAAGCAGCACTGAAGTGATTTGATGTTGCTCTGCAAAGTAAAATAAATCCTGATTGCCATGATCTTTCGTTAAAATGGACTAAAACGGTCATCTGACGCAAAATAAAAACCGAAATTACACGTGGTGGTAAGCAATCTGTCATCAACATGTTTTACAGTTGCACAAATTCGTCTCTCCTACGATACCAAAAGGGTGAAATGGAATTCGTAGCTTTATCGGCAAGTTAATATGCTTCATAAATGGACAAAGAAATTTTAAATACATACTGGGTATTCTAAAACATATCCTGTGTTTATTCAAGGCTGTGTGTGAGTGTGTGTGTGTGTGTGTGTGTGTGTGTGTGTGTTACATGGGGGCGAGGTAAGATAGATACACTCGGTACGGCGAGAGAGGAGCTGTGACGGCTAGCAGCGCAGTTGCCAGTGTTTGACATGGAAGTGCCATGGGCCACAGACTGGGTGGGGGGGGGGAAGAGGGTGTGGTGGCTCTAGGTGGCTTAGCAGTAAGGCAACGCTGGCGGATTGCCAGGGTAACGTATACAAAAGCTCAGCACCTGATAGACCGACGTGACTGCGCGAGGCACGTGCACCACGGCCACCTCAACAGTCAGAGCCCTTCTCTCGCCGTATGCAGTTTAGTGCGTTGTTCATACAAGAAATTTTACTTTATTTCTTCTAGGTATGTTAGGGACAACAAACACAGCGTGTAAGTGACTTTTTAAATACTGTATAATCTTAAATTCCGATTTCCTATGGTTATGGTCTAAATACAGTAAAACCTGCTCAAAACGAAATCGCCTGGAACTAAAATAATTTTCGGAATTGAACAAGATTACGTATTACACAAAACTCACTGGGGTACATAAAATTTACCAGTTACAATGCGCAGAAGTACAGTATAAATTTAATTATGTACATTGTGACGATACTGCTGGCCCTCTCATCTTAATGTCATCGTACGATACCGTCTGCCTGGCCCTCTCATCTAAATGTTATCCTACGATACCGTCCTGCGTCGGACCCGGAATCGTGTGGTGTAATAGTGATATATTTTGCGTGTGAAGTTAAAAACGATATAGCCAGCCTAGGAATCAGTGCAGGACAATGTCTCGGTGATACTGTGATTAAAACAAGTAATAGATTTCATTAATTAAGAGATTCGTTTAGATACTTTCCAGACAGTTCTATAAACAATAGTTTCGTCATTGTATGTTATTTAAAGACTTAAACAGATGAATTGTAAAAACTTTTGTGAAAAACAAAAAGAAATTAAAATAAATAGCATTGTATATATGTCAGGCTAATAAACAAGTTGTGTTGACCAGCTAATTGTGTTAATTACCGTAATAGTCAAAATTTGAATATCGTAATTCTTTGTATATATTGACTGACGTGAGATTTTGAACTTATTTTGAGAATTGTCATGTATGATGTACTCTTTAACAAATTAATTGACATTTAACATATTGGTTTGTTGTCAAAGAGTAGTGTGATTAAAACTTAAAAAAAAATAGTGGCATCTAAAATAAGTGTAGGTATAGTTTTCATTTAATATGATTATTTTTGTGTACATGAAATGTTTTACTTGTGTGTTTGATAATTGTAAATTAGTATATGCAATTGTTATGAACAATGCATAATGTAAGGTCATTATTGCCTCACCGCCTTGCGTGGGGGAGTTTGAGTTTCAGTCGTTTACCAAATGCTCTGGAAGCTATGTCAGTCTGTGTTTTGAAATGGGAGTACTACCGTTCTGATGCTTTGTTTATGTTATTAAGTTGTAATGTTTTGGTGAGAAGTTTTAATTCAAATTAAAGAAGAAGAGAAAAATTGTACATACGAGTATTTATTTCTACCACGACGCCCCAGGAGAATAATGTTGCAACGAGCAGAACCCCCATACAACGTAATGTTGAAAAGCTGAGTATTCTGTTTGAAAGTGGTAGAATGAACTGTAATTACTTATATAGCATGTAAATATTTCAACATACTTACATACCTTCACCACAGCACAGCAGATGTTATTTGCTCTATATTGCACAGTATAATAGAACATTGGACTATTATACTGATGGATAAATGACGTTTCTACATATTATTCCAACTATAAAATAATTTATTCTTGTGTTGTTGTTATGGTCTTCAGTCCAGAGACTAGATTGATGTAGCTCTCCACCCTACTCTATCCTGAGCAAGCCTTTTCTTCTCCTCATAAGAACGACAACCCACATCCACTTGAATCTGCTTACTATACGCGTCTCTTGGCCTCCCTCTGCGATTTTTATCCCACACACTTCCCTCCAATGCTAAAGTTATGATTCCACGGTGTCTAAGAATGTGTCCTACCAAGCGATCCCTTCTTTTCGTCAGGGTATGCCAAAAATTCCTTTTCTCACCAATTCTGTTCAGTACCTCTTCATTAGTTATGCGATCTACCCACCTAATCTTCACCATTCTTCTGTAGCACCACATTTCAAAAGCCTCTATTCTATTCTCTTCCTGTCTGCACTGCTTATCGTCCATGTTTCACTCCCGTACAAGGCAACACTCCACACAAATGCCTTCAGAAAAGACTTCTTCACCCTTAAATTAATATTCAATGTTAGCAAATTTCTCTTTTTCGAAAATGCTTTTCTTCCCATTGCCATTCTGCATATTATATCCTCTGTACTGCGACCATTGCATGTTATTTTACAACCCAAGTAACAAAACTCGTCTACCACCTTCATTGTTTCGTTACCTAATCTAATTCCTTTAGCATTGCCTGATTTTCTAAGACCGCATTGCATTATTTTTGTTTTGCTCTTGTTAATGTTCATTTTATACGCTCTCTTCAACATTCTGTCCATTCCATTCAACTGCTCTTCCAGGTCCTTTGCTGTCTCTGACAGAATTACAATGTCATCAGCAAAACGCAATGTTTTTATTTCTTCCCCCTGAACTTTAATCCCTATTCCAAATTTTTCCTTGCTTTCCTTCACCACCTGCTCGATGTACAAATTGAATAACATCGGAGAAAGGCTACAACCCTGTCTTACTCCCTTCCCAACTGATGCTTCCCTTTCATGCCCTTCGCGTCTAATAACTGCGGTCTGGCTTTTGTACAAGTTGTAAATAACTCTCCTTTCCCTGTATTTTACCCGTGCTGACTTCAGAATTTGAAAGAGTGTATTCCAGTCAACATTGTCAAAAGCTTTCTCCAAATCTACAAAAGCTAAAAATGTAGGTTTGCCTTTCCTTACTCTATCTTCTAAGACAAGACGTAAAGTGAGTATTGCGTCCCGCGTCCCTATGTTCCTCCTGAATCCAAACTGATCTTCCCCGAGGTCAGCTTCTACCAGCTTTTCCATTCTCATAGATAATTCGTGTTAAAATTTTGCAACCATGACTTATCAAACTGATGGTTCTGTAATTTTCACACCTGTCTGCGCCTGATTTCTTTGGAATGGGGATTATTACATTTTTCTTAAAGTCTGAGGGTATTTCGCTTGTCGTATACATCCTACACACCAGTTCAAATAGTTTTGTCATGGCTGGCTCTCCCAGAGACTTTAGTAGCTCTGAGGGTATGTCATCTACTCCTGGGGCCTTGTTCTGACCTAGGTCTTTCAGTGCTCTGTCAAATTCATCTCTCATTATAGTATCTCCTATTTCATCTTGATCTACTTGCTCTTCCCTTCCTACAACATCGTCTCTATGTTCATCTCCTTTGTAGAGCTGCTCTATGCTGTCTTTCCACCTTTCAACTTTCCCTTCTTTGCTGAGAACTGGTTTCCCATCCGAGTTCTTGATATTCGTAGAATTGCTTTTCTTGTCTCCAAATGTCTCTTTGATTTTCCTGTAGGTGGTATCTATTTTTCCCCATCTTATACATTCTTCTACAGATTTGCATTTGGCTTCTAGCCACTCCTGCTTAGCCATTTTGCACTTCCTATCAATCTCATTTCTTAGTCGTCTGTACTCCATTTTACCTGTTTCATTTACTGCATTTTTATATTTTCTCCTTTCATCAATTCTTGTATATGCATAATAATACAATATTATTCCCATGTTTATTTGCTTTACATTTCACTTTTTTCGCGACATATCAAGAAGGGAAACTTGTTTTTAATTCCCTGTACATAACTGTTTTTTCCACACAATTTTTTGCACTATACTATAGTTCTAACAACTTTGGAGAATTTGTGTGTGCTGCATACTGCATAACATCGTTTATGCATGCAAGGGCTTCTTTATGCGTATTAATCTTTCAAGGCACATCATTTTGCTCCTCATCTTCTTCTTTTCTTTCGTCCTGGTCATCCTCTGAGTTGCGGATTTCTATTAAATACTTTGCTGAACTGAAAGTGGGATGAGTTGACAGTAAGTCATCACTTCGATTATAGTCATCTGCGGTGCACGAAATCTTTCGCATTTTAATTAATTCAGCTATTGCTGCTGCATTTTCTTGAGCTTCCAGGGTTACAGTAGCGTCTTGTTCTTGACCACCAAAACCAAAACCCGCTTTATTGAAGCTCTTGGTGACAGTTTCAGGCTTTATTTCCTTCATTGCCAAGCCAATCCAGTTTACTGCATCCAGGACAGAAACTGACCGTGCAAGAGCAGTCGCATTTTCGACTTTTCCAACAGTAAGAATAAGTGATTGCATGAATAATCGTCTATAATGAGACTTGAACGTGTAAATTACCCCTTGATACATTGGTTGTGTGAGGCTGGTTGAACCTGGCGGGAACCAAGGCAATTCAACGTCTGACAACTTCACATTCGAGTGACACGTTGCATTGTGCAGGAATAGGATAATTTGGCGATTTCCTTTGTTCATTTCTGCAGTAAAATAGCCTAGCCATTCTTCCATAAGACCACTCCATGCCTTATTATTGCTTCACCATGTGACTGGAAGCTTACTGACATCTATGTTAGGCTCATTCCGCTTTTTTGTATTGAATGTGTCGGGACTGAAATTCTTGTACGGATTGAGGAGATTTCCGAATTATAAACGTTCCGCTTTGAGCACGTTTTACCGTATATATAAATATATCATAAATATAAATAATAATAAATTACGGTAATGCATTTGTTTCGAAACGGAAGCCTGACAGCAGACCCTTTTGATGTTTTGTTTCTGCTTTCGTAACAAAATCTCCACTTCTCATTTTAGCTATAAAATTTTATTTTTAAAACCAACACTACACAAAATACTTACTATTAACTTTTATTTTAAATTATTTTAGGTGTATGTCAGGCTACTAACTTCTCAATGGCTTCAGTTGATAACTATACGAACATACGCCATGGCTAAGAGAACAACAATAACGGATTTCTTTTGTGTTGGATCAAAAAAAAAAAACGCTCAAAAATCGATTGGGAAATTAAAGAAGATTAAAGTGCAAGCCCAATCAATATCTCAAGTGACGATAATAAACCAGTTTCAAATACACAAATTGAAATTCAAGAAACGTAATCTTCCAATTATGATAATACTCTACCTAAGAGTCAAGACCGAAAATCTCAACAACAAAAAATGTTCAATGGTATAAGGGTAACATGTTAGATTCGTCTTGACTGTTAAAAACCTATGACTTTCTTGCAAAAGTAAAACTGGGAAACAAGCGTTCTGGTGTAAAATGTGAAATTTGCTCTAAACATATTCAAGAAGCACTGAAATTTTCAAGAAATGTTACTTTGCCCATTGCTGATGGTGTCCGATGTGACGGAAAAAAGGAATCTGATAGAATTATTGACCATTTTAGCAGCGAAGCTCACAAAGCGGCTGTCAACCTTAATGAAATGGAAGAAAAATGGATGGCACAATCTGATAAGTACCCTTGTATTAAAACCTTTCAGTCTTACACTGCAGAGACAATAACACTACTGATTGAACTAGCATTGGATGTGTACAATGACAGTCGTACAATGACTGTTTCTTCTCACGTCACGATCACTAACAAAGATTCAAGGTGACACCCAAATTTCGTCATACAAAGACAATGGTTTGGAATCCGGGTTCTCTCCTCTCACTCCTTCTCCAGCTTTATTGCAGTACAGAAACCCTGTAATGTATCGTGAGATGCTTGATGTTGTAGGGGAAGTGATAATGAAAGGTCTGGTCGCACAGTTAAAAAACTCGGAATGTTTTTCCATTCAGGTTGATGGCTTCGTAGACAAATACGGGGTTAATAAGTTCATTACTGCACGGTTCATTACGGAAGATAACGAGATGAAATCTGTGTTTCTAGGTGAAAGCAAATCGAGTCTGCGAGGAACAGAAGGTCTTATGAATCGGTCAAAGTTTTATTGGGTAATTTAGACCTTGGTGATACAGCAAAAGATAAATTGACAGGACTGACTACAGATGGAGAGAGTACTAATACAGGCAAGTCCAGTGGCCTATGGGTTCGAATGAAAGAGTACTTAGGAAGAGACTTACTTTGTATTTGGTGTGTTGCTCATCGATCTGTCCTAGCCATGTCAGACTTGGAATCAGCAATCGTTGAAGTTCAGCAATGGAAGACAAATTTAAAAGCCGTGGGAACATTTTATAGGGCATCGGCTTTACGCTTTGAAGAACTTGAAGAGCTGCCTGAGTTAACCAAGAAAACAGACTACCGCTTTCCAGCACACTTTGATGTAAGGTTCGTAGAACACCTCAACAATATACCCCAAAGCAGTTTGGAACAACCTTCCATTAATGCAACAACATTGGAGTAATGTTCTTGAAAAGACTGATTCCTCAAAAGTTGAAAAAGCTTCAGCATGTGGATTTCAACGTTTGTGGGAGACAGGTGGTGAACAACAGTTACTTACCAGTCTTATGCTACATATTCTGAAACGTCCGGAAAAACTGCAAAAAGATTGTCAGAGGTCATTTGTTACAATCCCTGATATTTAAGTAGTTTATCTTACAACGGCTTCCCGAAGACTAGAAGGAAATCTGCAGTAGGATTAATAGCTTATTAAATTCTAAAAATCCTAAAAAATGTTCAAATGTTTGTACAGCTTATGGGACTTAACTACGGGGTCATCAGTCCCTAAACTTACAAACTACTTACGAACTAACTTACACTAAGGACGGCACAAATATCTATGCCCGAGGGGAGATTCGAACCCCCGACCGTAGTGGCCGTGCAGACCGTGACTGGAGCGCCTCAGTCCCCTCGGCCACCACGGACGGCTAACTATTGAGCTTGCGAACGCAGTTCATGCAGGCGTTGGAGGCCTGTTTGGTAGAGATTAAGTATCACATTTTACTGATGACGTTGTAGGGTTGTTTGCAGCAGAAAATCTTCCTGCTCCATCTAGTACGACATCATCTACTGGAAAGCTATACCACTTTTTGAAAGTATCTCAACCTCACTCGATCCTAAGAAAGTTGGTGCAGTCGTGTATTTCTCTGACACCTCACAATGCAGGTCCTGAAAGAGCAGTGTCACTACATACGACTTTAAAATCAAACTAACAATCTGGCCCGTCACGAGAAGCTCTCAACTCTAGAATCGCCTTTTTCGACCCAAGGCCACCAGTGGCGAAGTTCCTTGAGAATAAAGAGAGGAGAAGGAAGCAGCCAGATTTTAAACTGTATCAAGACCAAGAGTGTGTAAGAAAAGTTTTTTTGCAAATGACAGTAACCTTTAAATTTGATGTCCTTCGATTCTTTTTGTTAGGGACTTTGTAACTTTTTTTTTATCAAAAGATTTTGTAAACCCAGTAATTTTATTAGCCTTGAAAGTTTTGTTGTAGGCCTATTTCAAAATATTTCTTGAAAATTGTTTCTTGTGTTCATTAACACATTTACAAAAACGGCAAAAGAATTGTGTTTACCTACAATCTTACAAGTTGTTGTTGTTGTTGTGGTCTTCAGTCCAGAGACTGGTTTGATGCAGCTCTCCACCCTACTCTATCCTGAGCAAGCCTTTTCATCTCCTCATAAGAACGACAACCCACATCCACTTGAATCTGCTTACTATACGCGTCTCTTGGTCTCCCTCTGCGATTTTTACCCCACACACTTCCCTCCAACGCTAAATTCACAATTCCTTGATGTCTAAGAATGTGTCCTACCAATCTATCCCTTCTTTTAGTCAAGGTATGCCAGAAATTTCTTTTCTCCCCAATTCGGTTCAGTACCTCCTCATTAGTTACGCGATCCACCCACCTAATCTTCAGCATTCTTCTGTAGCACCACATTTCAAAAGCCTCTATCCTCTTTCTGTCCACACTGCTTATCGTCCATGTTTCACTCCCATACAAGGCAACACTCCATACAAATGCCTTCAGAAAGGACTTCCTTAGGCTTAAATCAATATTCGATGTTAACAAATTTCTCTTTTTCAAAAACGCCTTTCTACCCATTGCCATTCTGCATTTTATATCATCTGTACTGCGACCATCATTTGTTATTTTACTGCCCAAGTAACAAAACTCATCTACCTCCTTTATTGTTTCGTTACCTAATCTAATTCCTTCAGCATCACCTGATTTTCTTACACTGCACTCCATTACCCTTGTTTTACTCTTGTTAATGTTCATCTTATATGCACCTTTCAGCACACTGTCCATTCCGTTCAATTGCTCTTCCAGGTCCTTTGCTGTATCTGACAGAATTACTATGTCGTCGGCAAAACGCAATGTTTTTAATTCTTCACCCTGAACTTTAATTCCTTCTCCAAATTTCTCCTTGCTTTCCTTTATAGCTTGCTCAATGTACAAATTGAACAACATTGGGGAAAGGCTACAACCCTGTCTTACTCCCTTTCCAACCAATGCATCCCTTTCATGCCCTTCAACTCTGACAACCGCTGTCTGGTTTTTGTACAAGTTGTAAATAACCTTACGTTCCCTATATTTTACTCCTGCTTGCTTCAGAACTTGAAAGAGTTTATTCCAATCAACATTGTCAAAAGCCTTCTCCAAATCTACAAAAGCTAGAAATGTTAGTTTGCCTTTTCTTAATCTATCTTCTAGGATAAGCCGTAATGTGAGTATTGCCTCCCGTGTTCCTACATTTCTCCTGAACCCAAACTGATCTTCCCCGAGGTCGGCTTCTACCAGCTTTTCCATCCTTCTGTATATAATTCGTGTTAATATTTTGCAACCATGACTTATTAAACTGATGATTCTGTAGTTTTCACACCTGTCTGCACCCGCTTTCTTTGGAATGGGGATTATAACATTTTTCTTAAAGTCTGAGGGTACTTCACCTGTCTCATACATCTTACACACAATGTGAAACAATTTTGTCATGGCTGGTTCTCCCAGAGACTTCAGTAGCTCTGACGGGATATCATCTACTCCAGGGGCCTTGTTTCGACTTAGATCATTCAGTGCTCTGTCAAATTCATCTCTCAGTATAGTATCTCCTATTTCATCATCATCTACATCCTCTTCCCTTCCTACAATAGTGTCTCGAAGTTCATTTCCTTTGTAGAGCCCCTCTATATACTCTTTCCACCTTTCAGCTTTCCCTTCTTTGCTGAGAACTGGTTTTCCATCAGTGTCCTTGATATTCATAGAGCTGTTTTTCTTATCGCCAAATGTTTCTTTTATTTTCCTGTAGGCTGTATCTATTTTTCCCCTATTTATACAGTCTTCTACATCCTTGCATTTGCCTTCTAGCCATTCCTGCTTAGCCATTTTGCACTTCCTGTCAATCTCATTTCTTAGTCGTCTGTACTCCATTTTGCCTGTTTCATTTACTGCATTTTTATACTTTCTCCTTTCATCGATTAAATTTAGTATCTCCTGTGATATCCAAGGATTCTTTGTAGGTCTTGCCTTCCTACCTATTTTGTCCTCTGCTGCCTTCACTATTTCATCTCTCAATTTTACCCATTCCTCCTCAACTGTTTTATTTTCCCCTGTTTCTGTCAATTGTTGCCTGAAGCTCCCTCTGAAATTCTTAAGAACTTCAGGTTCCTTCGATTTATCTAGGTCCCATCTCCTTATTTTCCTACCTTTCTGTAGTTTCTTCAGTTTCAGCCTACAGTTCATAACCAACAAGTTATGTTCAGAGTCTTATGTCTGCCCCTGGGTATGTCCTACACTTCAAAACCTGGTTCCGAAATCTATGTCTTACCATTATAAAATCTATCTGGTATCTCCCGGTGTCTCCTGGTCTCTTCCACGTATACAACCTTCTTTTGTGATTCTTAAACCAGGTGTTTGTTATAACTAAATTATGTTCCGTGCAAAATTCTACCAGGCGGCTTCCTCTTTCATTCCTTTTGCCCAGACCATATTCCCCCACTATCTTCCCTTCCCTTCCTTGTCCTACTACCGAATTCCAGTCTCCCATCACAATTAAGTTTTCCTCTCCCTTAATTGTCTGAATAATTTCGTTTAGCTCCTCATATATTTCTTCGATCTCCTCATCATCGGCAGAGCTAGTTGGCATATAAACCTGTACTACTGTTGTCGGTGTTGGCTTCGTACCTATCTTGACAATGATAATGCGATCACTGTGCTGCTCATAGTAGTTTACCCGCATTCCTATTTTCCTATTCATTATCAGTCCTACTCCTGTGATACCCCCAACTGATTTTGTATTTATAATCCTGTACTCACCTGACCAGAAATCCTGTTCATCCTGCCACCGAACTTCACTAATCCCCACTATATCTAACTTCAACCTATCCATTTCCCTTTTTAAATTTTCTAATTTTCCTAGTAAAGGTATAAAATTACTGTTTGTCTCTTTGAAAGAAAACTGTTACACTAGAACTTTACGTTTTTTTAAAGACTTTTAACACCAGCATCGCATGACTTTTTTCAGCTTAAAATTGTAATTGTGTTTCTTTCCCCTTGGTGTACAGAATTATCTAGAGCAAAAATAGAAATTGAGGAACCATAACGTAATATGAGCTTTTAAGACAAATAATGATTTATTAACTTTTACAGAAAGTGCACAGGAAGGTATTTTAAGTAATCCTAGTACTGCTATTAGTTTAATTTTATACTATTTACATTTAATAGCCATATCAAATTAAAGTGAACTTATAACAGGTACTATATTCTACAGTAGAAACTACTTAAAAAAAATTGAAAGATTATTTAACAACATTAGGAGACATAAATGATTTCTTCAAAGTACAAATTTAGTATTGTTCCACAAACATTTTATTTATCATTAAAAACATACATGAATAAAAATCTATTGAGGAAAAATTAAGCAGCTTTGATTTTAATTAAAAAAGGCTCCAAAATACGCTTTAGTCATCAATATTTTGAAATTTTTCCGGGGGAGGGCCCCCGGAACCTACGGATCATCCTTCCAATGTCGCCCAGTGAAGATCCCTTAAAATATGCTCTGCCTAAAACTGTATAGGCAGCAGTCAATTAGATATGCCTTCACTGCAGCTTTGACACCTGCATCACTTTTAACTGGTGGTAGGACAGGGTGTCCAGAAAAGGACTCCCTGATTTCAAAATTAAATATCTCAAAAACAAAGATCGATAGAGGAATGCAGTAAACAGTAAGAAGTTTAAACAGCAGTTTGAAATAATAGTCACAAAAGCTGCTAACAGATGGCACTGTAATCGCCATATGTAATGCCTAGTATAAATAATGATCTGAAGTCCAGAGCAGCCAGTTCCACTATTGAAACGTGAAAGGAGGTTAGCGTACCAAAGGAAGAGATTAAAACCATGTACTCCATTGAACAACGCGTTTTTCTGGTGCTAGAGTACCACAGGTTAGAAGAGAGTCCTACGGCAACGAGGCCAAGTTTTCAAGCACGATTTAATGTTCCAAAATGATCCTATGCGAAAACCATTCGTACGCTCGTCGCAAAATTTCGACAAACAGTTAGCGTAACTTATGATCTAGTGGGGCGTGTTGGCCGCAAGCAAACCGCAGTTACGCCTGAAAATATCGCCACAGTTTCTGGAATTATTCAGCGGATTCCATTGTCATCCATCTGTAGAATTGCATCCGAGACTGGTTTGAAGCGTTCCGGCACACAGAAAATACTGAGAAAGAGCCTACAGATGTTTACATTCAAAATTCAAACGCACCAGGCCATACTCGTAAAAGCTGTGCAACAAAGGGTTGCTTTTGCTAATCAGATGCTCACAATGATTGATAGTGAAGGACTTGCTGTTGGCTGCATCTGGTTTACAGATGAAGCACACTTCCACCTGAATGGATATGTGAATAAGCAGAACTGGCAATTTTGGGGTCCGAAAAGCCATATTGGTGAGAAGCGAAACCCCTGTATTCTCCTAAAGTTACTGTGTGGGCTGCACTATGCAGCAGAGGCATTATTGGCCCTTTTTTCATTCGAGAAACGGTCACTGGTGCACGTTACATTGTAATTTTGGAACAATTTGTCACCACACAGCAAGCGTTAGAGGATCGACCAGATACTGAATCGTTTATGCAAGATGGAGCCCGACCACATCGGACCGAACAAGTGTTTCGCTTTCTTGAGGAATACTTCGGGAATCGAGTCATTGCTTTGGAATATCCCAAATTTACTGGTGCAGGCATGGATTGGCCTCCATATTCGCCGGATTTCACTCCCTGTGACTTTTTTTTGTGGGGTACAGTGAAAGACACGGTCTACCCGAAGCATCCCGCCACGTTGGACGAACTTGAATCGGCGATCTCTGTGGCATGTGAATCCATTTCGGTTGAGACACTACAAAATGTGATGGCGAATTTCATTCTTCGTTTGCGCCACCTCTGTAGTGCCAATGGTGAACATTTTGAAAACATTGTGATGCGATTGTTTGTAAAGAGTGTTGTCATATGATTATTTCACTTATGTATGCTGATATGAGCGTACAGCGCCATCTGTTAGTAGCTTTTGTAACAATTATTTCAAACTGATGTATAAACTTCCTACAGCTTTCATAATAAACATACTGTTTACTGCATTCCTCTGTCAATCTTTGTTTTCGAGATATTTAATTTCGAAATCAGGGAGCCCTTTTCTGGCCACCCTGTATGTCTTTTGGCAATTTTCTAAATATATTTTTTTCCCAGATGTGGAATTCCGTTTTTGCAGAGACTACTTTTTGTTTTGTGTGTATGAAGTTCCATTTTTTATCTTGTTTTGTGGTCATGTATGTCTTCTGTTTTTGGAAGAATGTGGGTTTTTCCAATGCATACTGCTTTATGAATAGTAGGTTGGTTGGTTCGTTTGATTTTTAAAGGGACTAAACGGCTACGGTTATCAGTCCCTTTTTGAATAGTAGTATCGTAAATATGCAGGCATGGGAGTGGAATGGTTTGCCATTTTTTAATAGTGGCTTGCAGGACTGTCTGGAAGTGACATCCTCTATGATTCTTATTATTCTCTTCTGAACATGGAATAGCTTGATGCTGTTTGGAGAATGTAACGTCTCTGCTATGTTGCACACTCCATACAAAAAACAGGTGCCAACATATAAGCACGAAATATCTGACACCTAAAATAAAACTTCACTACCGGACATGTAAAATATCACATTTTCGCCTTCAGTTTGAAATTCTATTAACACTATTAACGCTTTTATAAAATAGTACGTTGATTGAAACATAACTTTGGCTGGCCTTTTACGTAATTTTAAATTTTTAATACTTTCGTAAATAACAGCTGCAAACACTAAAAATGCATTACACTTAGTTCCGGAAATTGCTGAACCTATATAGATACTAATTTGTATAAAAACAACAATACTACATGCTATAACTATTGCACAACATGATTTCATATATACCTTTTGTTTAAATAAATTAGTACAGACCATGTTTTATATATATCACTGGATCCTAAATTAAATACTGATAATTTTCCACGCAATTAACAAAACTACGACAACCATATACAAATCCGTATTCATAAAAAATTTGACCACAAACTGAAATACATTAAAATTCCATGTCACAATAATAGTACAACTACACAATATTGGCAAAACAAATATGTGTGCACTTCGAAAACACAAATAATGTAAATAATTTGAGCACTGTAAACACTAGTCAAAGGATGACTTTAAATTTGTGTACCACATTAAATACAAATTTCATGAAACATGTACATACATTGAGATAAATAGTCAAAGCTTAAATGAATGTTTTAATTTCTGTATTTTGGCATATTTAATGTAAAAGAATATTGTTTAATTGTGAATTAAAAAACTTTGTCATCAATCTTTTTACGCGGTTACGTAGAAAGATGTTTGAGAGAAACCGTGTTTAGTTAGTCTTCTAGCAGTCACAAGCCTGTAAGCAGCTCTGTTGGCTTGCCGCTGCATTTTTCTTATTTTTTTGATTGTGCAACAATGTGATTGATTTAAACTTTATTTAAAATGGAAATAAAAATCGTTTCCATATCAACTGACATGTTTATGATTTACGAAAAGATCCTGTAATCTTTTAGTGAATGCCGAAGACAGCTCACAACGCAGTGGACTTCAGCCAGCATATAAGTTCAACTTCACCTACAGTGGAACTAATAAAACTTTCCGTGATTTAGGAAAATATTAGGGTTCAGTTTGAGTCATTCCGAAAAGGGGTGACGGTCGTTAGAAGAACATCCCCAGAAAATGTCACAACACTTCAGAAGTGACTGAACATCAACATAGTAGACATTTCTTAGAGATTCTTTGCTGCTTCAGCTTTCAAGGATCCACAGAACATAACAGAAAGAGTTCAATTTTTTGATGAGGTAGTCAGTGTATGTTCTCCATCTGACATCCTGGACTCAGAGTCCAGGTCATACAGGTAATTGTGTAACTCTCATTTAGAAAATAGTTTTTCTGAAATACTCCAGATAGTGCACAGGGGAAGACTGGACAAAACAAAAGTGTCTGCTTTGAGCCATGATATCATCAACAAGGAAACCTGTATTGCATGCATATCCAATATTACAACCATAATGCTAAATGTGAGAGAAAAATGTAACAAAATCACTTGGTACTGATCTCATTTTACCTATAACACACTTCAAAGACAGCAATACAAAATATCACCCCCCCCCCCGCAAGAAGACGGAATAGAGCAATATTTCAAATGATCGGTGTTTTTTAAACTAAATCGACTAAGTAGGTGGATGAGTGATGTAAGTGGAATGTCATTTCACTTATTTCAATAGGCTACATTTAATAGAATAGTCCACCAAAACATAGTAAACTATGACACACAGGATGTAAGCTCTTCACTCATATCCATTGCTAGCAAAACCATTCAATTACAATCCACATAAGAAACATGCCGATTCCAATACAAAGTGCACAACTTATATTACAACAATGAAGACAGAAACCCAAAGCACTCACTAGAAAGATAGCACACAAAACCAACCCAAACAAATAAATAATTTGGTGATCTTAACAACATGGTAGAAAATATTTGCCAAGATGTTAATATACTAGAAATCCACAAAGAATGACATTGATTAATGTTACGTACGGACTATGAAAATAACTCGTGCATGTCTGTTCCAAACTTGCACGAGTTATTTTCCTACTGCACAAGCTGAGGAATAAAGTCAGCCAAAATTTACTGATACTTTCTTACTTTGCCTATTTCCACCCTCATCTTTCATATGGCATTCTGCTCTGGGGAAATTCTCCAAATTCAGCATCAGTCTTTAGATGGCAAAAAAAAGCTATTCGATGTATACTGGGGTTATCTCCTAGGAACACATGCAAGGAATATTTCAGAAAACTCAGCATAATGACAGTTCCTGGTTTGTACATTTACTACTGCCTATTACATGTTAAAGAGAACATTGCTCAATATCCCCTTAGGTCATCTGTCCACTCCCATAATACGAGACGAAACCACAGAATTGATCTGCCATACTCTAGACTATCCAAGATTCACAATAGCCATAAATATGTAGGCCTTGAATTGTTCAATATGCTCCCTAAGACTGCACAAACAGTATTTATAAATAGTTTTAAGACAAACCTAGGGCAGTGGATCAAAGGTAAAGCATTTTATTCAATTGATAATATAAAGAGTGTAATATGGTATATTTGTTGTTTTAACATAATTATGTTGTTGTTATGGTCTTCAGTCCGGAGACTGGTTTGATGCAGCTCTCCACCCTACTCTATCCTGAGCAAGCCTTTTCATCTCCTCATAAGAACGGCAACCCACATCCACTTGAATCTGCTTACTATACGCGTCTCTTGGTCTCCCTCTGTGATTTTTACCCCACAAACTTCCCTCCAACGCTAAATTTACGATTCCCCGATGTCTAAGAATGTGTCCTACCAAGCGATCCCTTCTTTTAGTCAAGGTATACCAAAAATTCCTTTTCTCACCAATTCTGTTCAGTACCTCTTTATTAGTTATGCGATCTACCCACCTAATCTTCAGCATTCTTCTGTAGCACCACATTTCAAAAGCCTATATTCTCTTTCTGTCCATACTGCTTATCGTCCATGTTTCACTCCCGTATAAGGCAACACTCCACACAAATGCCTTCAGAAAAGACTTCCTTACACTTAAATTAATATTCGATGTTAGCAATTTTCTCTTTTTCAGAAATGCTTTTCTTCCCATTGCCATTCTGCATTTTATATCCTCTGTACTGCGACCATCGCATGTTATTTTACTACCCAAGTAAAAAAACTCATCTACCATCTTCATTGTTTCGGTACCTAATCTAATTCCTTCAGCATTGCCCAATTTTCTAAGACCGCATTCCATTATTTTTGTTTTGCTCTTGTTAATGCATTTTATATGCTCTCTTCAACACACTGTCCATTCCATTCAACTGCTCTTCCAGGTCCTTTGCTGTCTCTGACAGAATTACAATGTCATCAGCAAAACGCAATGTTTTTATTTCTTCCCCCTGAACTTTAATTATACTTACTGTATAATATAAATTTGTAAAAGTATTTTTTTAATTGTGAAATTAACACTATTTAATATTACAAATGTGTGTGTAATTGTAACTCAACTTTTTGATGAAGCCCATTGTATGAGAAAATACTGAACGGCTAATAAAGATTCTTATTCTTATGAAGTAAATAAATAATGCTGTTCCTACTCTATGGTTGACAGGTTCTTGTATGTACCTTTCTCCATTCAATAAATGTAATTGCAATCATGAAACGAAGATTTCATAACAAAACATGTGTTGTCACACAATTGGCTAATGTCAACGTCACACAATTGCCAACATTAGCATGCAAGGCCTGGTTGGTACCGCTAACGATATCACGCAAACCAAAAGAAATAGTTTGTGGATAATTGCTGACCTGTTCAGATCATTACCGTCCACAACAAGAGTGTGCCATTAAATACTAAAACATGCCACCTGCAAACGTGCCATTCAAAAACACCGTGACATGACAATATCACACAACACAACACATTTACATCGTAGGTCCAAGCAGACGAGTTGTATCAGACAATTTGATCAACCCAGAGTTTCAATCAATAATTAAATCACTAGAGACTAAGGACTTTTGTGGATATGGTGAGGTATCTAACAGAATACTAAAGTACTGTTCTGCATGTTAGCCCAATGCTTGGCCGTATTTGTAATTTTTCCTCACAGAATGGTCAGTTACCTGGCAGATTGAAATACTTAGTAGTGAAGGCACCTTATAAAAAGGAGGAAAGGGATATCTACATACATACTCCGCAATTCACCGTAAGGTGTGTGGCGGAGGGTACACTGTACCACTACTAGGCATTTCCTTTCCTATTCCACTCCCAAATTGAAAGAGGGAAAAAAGAATGCCTATATGCCTCCGTACGAGCCCTAATTTCTCTAATCTTGTCTTTGTGATCTTTACGCGAAATTTAAGTAGGCGGCAGCAAGATCGTACTACACTCAGCTTCAAATTGCGGCCCTCTAAATTTCCTCAACAGAAAATCACGAAAAGAACGTCGTCTTTCTTCCAGTGATCCCCAATTGAGTTGCCGGAGCATTTCCGTGACACTCGCGCATTGGTCGAACCTACCGGTAACAAACCTAGCTGCTCGCCTCTGAACCGCCTCTATGTCTTCCTTTAACCCTCCGTCGGGCGCGCCTCCAGATGAAACAAAATCAGGCGCACCCGGCCTGAGAGGCCACCCACATATTTTGTGGACTAGCTCCGCCATGTTAAATTCAAAATGCGTGTTGGCTAGTCTTGAAGAGGATCTAAAGGAAGGAATTACAGAAAACTTAAAGCATAATAATGGATTTATTGAACACAATACACCTTAGACTAAAGTAACTACCAATTTCCCACAAAGAGCATTAAAAATTGGTCGAACAGACATCCATAAAAGTAATGAAGTTATTTTTAAAGGACATTAGGCAGTCTATTCTGACATGTAACCATCTTTTCTCGCCACATTTGCAGCCAAAAACCGATGTTACCGCTCCCAAATCAACAGCTGAAACACAGGTATGGCACAAAACGTATACGTCGCTCAAGCAGATTGGTTGATTACAAGCTGAACATTCGTGATTCTTCTTCCTCCTAACGCTTGTTTCAGCCACGCATGGTCGACGTTTTAGCCATTTGGGAGGTAATGTGGGAGAACTTTCCCGTTCCTTGTGGGGTAAACAGTTTTTCAGTCGAGTTTGCAGCCGACATTCCACATATATTCATAGCATACACAGGCTAAATTGTCCAATTAGAATTTGATGACACAAGGTTTTGCAATTGGTGGCGTCATTTGTAGCAATATCTTTTACACTGGATGTTGTGTAATAATGATGTGACTCTTCACACCATGAATAGTAGATGGTATCTACTTAGACTACTTCGTCGTCTTATGGTTTCCAAAATAAAAACTCTTCGTATATTTTCTTCTCTTCTTCATATTCCCGAGCTGTTCCCTAAACTTCCTGTTCAGTTGCTGAGTCCTCCTTGCCTTCTCCTTCCTCATCCTGAGAGTGGGTGTCTCTCTCATCGACTAAATCTTCGAGTGCGGCTGAATCTTCAGCAGTTTTGTCATCGAGGAGGCGCATTATTTCCACAAGATCATTGGCTTAGAGGCGTAATATACTTTTCTGGACATTTCAGCAGAAAATATGAATGTGATAACGTAGGAAAAGAAAGGAAAACTGAAATTAGAACTCGATCAGGCGCACTCAGTCTGAAGGGCCAGGGTCGTCAAAGTCTTTTTTTCCGAAGGTAACGGCGAAAATCACAGAGGACAGACTTAGTTTGATTGAAACGAAGTAATAACATAAAAATATCTTGAAAATCTCACCTTAAAAACTAATCGGGCGCAGACGGCCTGTGAGGCCCAAGGAGTTCCCCGTGATCCGCGTGGAAATCGACGGCAGCCTGCGGATCGGCACTGTGTGAGGTTCCCAAAGTTACGCGAGTAAACGGAGAGGCGGGCCGCTGGGCCACC
The DNA here is from genome assembly GCA_026315105.1 of Locusta migratoria. NCBI lineage: Eukaryota > Metazoa > Arthropoda > Insecta > Orthoptera > Acrididae > Locusta > Locusta migratoria. The sequence continues at coordinate 109,945,449 of CM048754.1, read as the reverse complement.
ACTGTTAAGCACGGGCATCAAAAAAGTGTTTTGCTGGCCTGTGAGGCCGACTGCGCCCGACGGAGGGTTAAACTGATCTGCTGCGGGTCCCAAACACTTGAGCAATACTCAAGACGTGGTCGTACAAGCGTTTTATACGCGGTCTCCTTTACAGGTGAAGTACATCTTCCCAAAATTCTCCCAATAAACCAATGTCGGCTGTGCGCCTTACTCACAACTGTCCTTACAGGCTCGTTCCATTTCATATCGCTCTGCAACAGGGCATAAAATAACATGTTAACTGGGCGACACTTGTGTCACCCAGTGCTGAGATTTTGTCGCCCAGTGGCTATGGGTAGTGCCGGCAATTTATTTTTATTGAATCACATATCAAATGTACCGGGAATTAAAAAATAAACTCTTGTAAATCTTTTAGAGCATATGTTCCCAACCTTTTCAGTCTTGTTACCCCTAAGACCTACTAGGGAAACACATTTTACCCCCCCCCCGTCAAAGAAATCATCCATTAAAATATTATCAAAGAAAGCAATACATGAAAACACTACCACTCTTTGTTAATCATAGTACACTGCATAAGACACATATCTTTTACACTTTCGATGCAGTAATGAAACAATTATATTCAATGAAAAGGTGGGTACTGTTTACCAGTCGCAAGTTTTCTAATGTTTGGTTTTGTTTTTCTTAAGGCGCATCTCAGGTCATGTTCCACATTGAGACAGTTTCTGGTCTTACTTTTTATTGTCAGTAGCTTTGAGAAGCCACTCTGATATCTATAAGTGGTACCGAACTGCCTCTGTCAGCTATAACAGGATATTCGACTTCGGATTTTCGCCAAAATGTACCAAGGTCATAATTTTGAAATTACATTTTGAATGTGATATCTTCGAGAAATCAGAAGGATTCTACTTTGGCTGAACATCTTTGAAAATTTCCTCTTCAACATAAAATGGTCTCAATATCAAAGTGTTGACGTGCTGATTATTCATAGCTGAGGAATATTGCTTAATTGAGTTTAGAACTGCAGACGGATGCTAAATAACGGAAGTTTAAAACACGATTCTTTTATTTTCCTCGCCTACTCATTGATCACACAGTTGCTTAAACATCAATAGATCTCCGACTTGAACCCCGCCTTGATAAAGTTCCTGCGCTGTCAAAATATTAGTCCCATTTTCTTGCAATGAAATACTCTGACTTAATTTCACTGAAAAAGTCAGCAATATACGCCAACATTTCGATAGTTTTTTCTTTTACTTTTGAGTAAAATCTTCCTCTTTTTGTGTTCCTTGCTTTTCCAGAAGGAGTCCTATTTCTAAATGGGCAGAGAGAAGCAGCACTGAAGTGATGTGATGTTGCTCTGCATAGTAAAATAAATCCTCGTTGCAGTGTTCTTTTGTTAAAACGGACTAAAACGGTCATCTGACGCAAAATAAAAACCGAAAGTACACGAGGTGGTAAGCAATCCAAATTTAGTATTGTTCCACAAACATTTTTATTTATCATTAAAAACATATATGAAAAAAATATATTAAGGAAAAATTAAGCAGCTTTGATTTTAATTAAAAAAAAGCCTTCAAAATACGGTTTTAGGCATCAATATTTTGAAATTTTTCCGGGGGAGGGCCCTCAGAACCCTCGGATCATCCTTCCAATGTCGCCCAGTGAAAATCCCTTAAAATATGCTCTGCTCTGCAATGTTACGCCTAGATATTTGAACGACGCGACAGCATCAAGAAGCTCACTACTAATGATGAACTCACCAGATGTAATTAGCACTACTAATCACTACTAATGCTGTATTCCAACATTATAGGATTGTTTTTCTACTCATGCGCATCACCTTACATTTTTCTACATTGAGAGCTAGCTGCCAATCTTCGCACCAACTAGAAATTTTGTCTAAGTCATCCTGTATGCTATTACAGTCAGTTACAGACGACACCCTCCCATACACCACAGCATCATCAGCAAACAGCCGCAAATTACAACTTACTGTGTCCATCACATCATTTATATAGATAGAAAATAATAGCGGTCCTATCACACTCCCCTGGGGCACGCCTGACGATACACTCGTCTCTGATGAACACTCGCCGTCGAGCACAACGTACTGCGTTCTATTACTTAGGAAGTCTTCCAGCCAGTCACAAATCTGTGAACCTATTCCATAATGTATACAGCTTTACACATATTTTTATGTCATCTGTGTTTGTTACAGTTATTGAAAAGGTTGTATATTCAAGGGTACCTCATCATTTGAGTTCACTTACACTACTGGTCAAAAGTTTCCGATCACCTTTCACAACTATGAATTTGTGGTTAAAACAATATGCAGTTTTAAATAATCTATCGTAGCCCTGTTATGATACTAAAACATGCACAAACGTGTAAAGACGGAATGACTGTTGTGTATTTGGCTGGTTCACTGTATGCTGGGGCAAAGATGAGTAACAACAATGACATATCTTTACCCAAGATTTTCATGTAACAAAAGCATTTCATTGTGTTGATAACAAGATACTGTTGTGGAGATGGAACAGCAGGCCTATGGTATAAGTGGAGTAGCTGTCACTTGGTTCGTTTCTTACTTTACCATGATACTTCTGATCCAAAGGAACAGACACTGCTGATGGTCCGCAGCAATAAATGTAAAATATACAGATACTAGCTGAACCCTCGCTGCTTCGCATGCGTAGGCTGCTTGGTCTGCACCAGTTGTTTCTTTTTAATCCTGATGAAGAATCCATATCTTAAGTTTCGTAGTTATAGTTCGACATTTGAGTTAACAGCGCCATATTTTAGAAAATCAATTTTTGCATCTCGTATTTCACCCCCTTATTAGTCGAATTTACAAAAATACCGAAACACGTGTCTTTTTAATCCTGATCAAGAGTCCGTATCCTAAGTTTCGTAGTGATTGCTTGAAATTTGAGTTAACAGCAACATATTTTTGAAAATCAATTTTTTGCGACTTCTATTTTACCCCCTTATTGCTTTAATTTCAAAAAAATGGCCAAACACGTGTCTTTTTAATTCGAACCCCGAATCCAAATCCGAAAATTTGTAGTTCTAACTTCAAAATTGCCTAAATAGCAACATATTTTCGAAAAACACCCCTTCTCCAATTTAACCCCGTTGATGGTTGAATTTCCAAAAATACCGAAACACGTATTTTTTAATATCTAACCAAGTATACCAATATCAATTTTTGCAGCTCTAGCTTCAAAATTGTATCAATAGCAACGAGTTTTCAAAAAGAATTTTTGATCCTCTATTCAATCCTCTCACTTGTTGAATTTCAAAAAATACTAAAAATCATGCATTTTTTATCCTGACCAAGATTCCATATCCGAAGTTTCGCAGTTGTAGCTTAAAATTTGAGTTAATAGCAACATATTTTTGAAAATCAATTTTTTGCGTCACATATTTTACCCCCTTATTTGTCGAATTTCAAAAAATGCAGAAACACATGTCTTTTAAATACGAACCCTGAATTAAAATCCGAAGTTTTGTAGTTCTAGCAACAAAATTGCCTGAATAGCTACGTATTTTCAAAAAACGTTTGTCCAGTGGCGGCGCTAGGCGTCGGCGACGTCGGCCACCGCCGACGGCCTCGCGCCTGTGACGGCCTCGCTAAACATTGTTAAAGTTTTAGTTTCTTATTTTCTTTTTTTGCACTTGATTCGTAATGGCGCTTTTCAACTGCTAGGTTATGTAGCGACGACCTAAATCTTACACTAGTTTAACCAGTGGACTAATACAACATCCGTACCCAAGGGCGGGATTTGACCCCCGACGAGAGCGTTCTCGCTCACCGTGGTATGACGCCTTAGTGGGCTCGGCCATTCCCGGCCGGTAGCTATTTAGTTGTCCATATGAGTGCAGCAATGATGCAATTTTTAGTTAAACACTTGAAAAACAATTTCTTTAGTACATTTTAGAAAACAGTTTGGTAGAAGTATATCAAAATGTTTATAAAACAATCAGAATCATGCTCACAGTTCCAGTCAGTACAGCTTCGGCCGAGAGAAGCTTCTTAAAGTTAAAACTGATTAAGACTTACTTGGGAAGCACAATGAGCCAAGAAGCACTATCTGCGTTGTCAGTACTATCAACTGAAGCCGAAATAGAGGCTACTATTAAGATGAGATCTTAAAAAATTTCAATGAGACGAAAAGTTTCTCTAATTTGTGTTTGTTTACTGTAATTTTTGTCATTTCAATAATACTTATATATTATACTAATAGAATTTTAGTATAATGATTATTGCTGTATAATTCAGCTCATTTAACAGTTACTTCATTACTGAAAAAATGAAAGGGGCCTCGCACAGACGAGTTCGCCGACGCCCAGTTTTCGTCTAGCGCCGCCACTGAACGTTTCATCCCCTATTTCACCCCCTTACGGACGGAATTCCGAAAAATCGCTTCTTAAATGACGCCCACAGAGTAAGATCAACATCCTCCACAAATTTCAAGTTTCTATCTTCAGTGGTTTGGGCTGGGCGATGATGAGTCAGTCAGTCAGTCAATCGGGACACTTCCTTTTATATATAGAGATTAATTTGCAATTTGTGAGAATTTCTGACTTCAGCTGCTGCTCTTTAGTGGGTCTATCATTTTGTAACATATGAAAACGTATGCCAGACCAGGGCTCGAACCCGGGTGTCCCACTTTCCACAAGCGGCCGCCTTAACCACTCGGCTAGACTTGTGCACAATAGTTCGCGATCGGGAGCACTCACTTTAGCGCTCTGCCGCGAACTAGTTCGCTCTTTTAGTTCGTCCGCTCCCAGTGACGGCTGAGCGGCCTGGTCTGCGCATGCAGGTGGAGGGAGAAGTTCCCCCACCTAGCTGCTTCATGCGCTTGCTGCTTGAGACGCTAACGATATCAAGCAGACCAAAAGAAACAGTTTGTGGATAATTTCTCGCGTTTAAGTTTAGAGTTACCTCTATATCTTTGCAATATCTGACTAATAAATTCCATAAGCCGTTGTATCTGACGGGAGGCGTGCCTAAGTAGTCCTTGCAGGTGCGGTGATCACTGTGTCCCCAGTGGTGTAGGGGTCAGCGCAACTGCCTAGAAAGCATGAGACCCGGGTTCGAATCACGGCTGGGTACACATTTTCAGCTTTGCCCAATCGCAGTTGATGTCATATATTCTACGAATATCAAATAATAACAACTGCAGGATCAGAAGTGACGTCTGTTCTTTCGGAACAGACGCCACATGTATATATAGAACTACTAAGCGAAATACGTTGGGCATAATCATCCGCTGCTCCTAGTTCGTCCGCTCTTTTTGGCTTTTGCTACCGCTACTAAAAGAGCTCTTTTTTATATAATGCATCAGTGTTGCCAAAGTGTGTGCTATTACCCATATTTTTGGGCAATTTGACATCAAATACTTAGGCAAATAAATCTGTTATGTTCACCAATGGATGATACAATGGTATTCAACTACTTTGCATACAGAGTACTCGTAGTACTTTATTTTTAAAATATATTTCTTGTGGCAGTGAACTATGAAACTACAGCTGAGCTGCATCTCAGCTCGAAATGAAGGTAACTGGCAGAAGGGAATCATGCGATTCTGCGCGTTCTCGCGTCCTTTGCAGTTCCCCTTCATTCTTCGGAAAAGAAGCAGACAAACTAAGAGGAGAGGGATCTGCGAACTAGTTCGCATAGTTCGCCTGTGGGAGCGCTCTTCCACACTAGTTCATTTGCGGACTACACAAGACTACACTCGGCTACCTGAACACACGCCCTAAACAGACTAAACATTTATAGCCACAGACCATCAGCAATGTCTGTTCCTTTAGAACAGAAGTATCATCGTAAAAATGACAGCCGGGACAGACTAAAGGTGGTGTACATGTGTGTTAGCAGAGCAATTTTATGAATTTAACAGGCCGATTTTTGAGAATAACTGTTTATTTGACCTCAGCAAGAATGAAACATTAACACACAAGGAATAATAAAGAACACGGAGCATACATAACAACGCAAAAGAGTTTTTCAAGGGGCACAGATTCTCCTTATCACACCCCCACGAGAATTATGCCTGTATAAAAATAAAAACATACAAACACAAAACTACATTTTCAATCCAAAATCTTGTAGCAGGAGACGATGCCGAGCCTTTGTCAACAGTTTTGTCATTATATCTGCTAGCATCTGCTCTCTGAAGGTATGTGCTTTAACTTGGGCTGATTATATTTTTCCCTTGTGAAATAGTGTCTTGTGTCTATATGTTTTGTTCTCCTCTTGTAGCCACTAGTCTTCAATAAGTCAATTGCTGGTCTTTTGTCACATGGTAGTTTGAAAGGCTCCTTCTTGGTGCTTTGAGCTATTTCACTGACAATCCTTTGAAACCGTAGGGCCTCAGTTGTAGATAAGGCTACTGTTGGCTGTTTCTTACTTTGCCATGATATCACTGCTCCCTGAGATTTAAACAGATATCCTGTTGTTGTTTTTCTGTCTTCGGAATCTCCAGCCAATCTGCATCACAATAACCTAGTATGTGGTAGTCCTCTTCTTTAGAAAACAAGAGATTCATATCCCTGGTACCTTTCAGATATCTGAAGATTCTTTTGACTGCTTGCCAGTGTGGTACTCCTGGATTATTACAAAAACGGCTGACAATTACTATTGAATAAGCTAGGTCTGATGTCGTTCCTAACTGAGCACACATTAAACTCCCTACCGTTTCTTTATAGGGTATGTTCTTTGGACTCGTATATATTATGAGTGAGCACTTGGATACAGTCAAGTGGTGTAGACATTGGGTTACACATTTTCATGTTAAATCTGCAAAGAATATGTTCCACATAGGGAGCCTGTCTTAATTTGTTTTAAAAAACATTTTTGTCTCTTGAATAATTGCTAAAGGTGAGCATATATCATCCACTATTAAAATGTCTGAATCTTGATTTTTGTAATAGGTCAAAGGGTCAGCTGTTGATATTTTGAAATTAAAACTTAACAGTGCACTGTCTATCTTTAAGTTCCAACAGTGACTACCTTGCTTCATTCCGTATACTGCCTTTTTTAGTCTCTCTATATGCAAACTTTAGTTGCATCTGTTATTTTGCCACTGGGGCAATTCCACAATTGTTCATGTTCAAGATGTGTTCACAATAGCAAATTGCCATGTACAATAGTTTTCTCTTCATATCTTTTTTTTCCCAATCGGAGGCAATGAATTGGAAATTCCAGACATCACAGTATTAGCAATTACATCGTCGTGAACAGCCGCATGCCCCTATTTGCCATAGACCAATGAACTTCTCATATTTTTCTGGAGAATATTATACAGAATTTAATGAATTTAACAAGCTGCTTCTTGAGAATAATGTTTTATTTAGGGTTGTGTCCGAGTGGTTCGGCCGAATCCAGATTCGCCGAATCTAGCACACTGGATTCGGATTCGATGCATAATGGCCGAATACTACCGAATCCCGAATCCAAAGTTTATATGGAAACCTTCAGTTACGAATGTTGTAGTTAACTTTGCATAACTGTGCGCTTTCGTTTGCGTTATTTACATTATTGTTTCATAGGTCCGCTGAAAGACGTGACGTTATAAAACAGGGCTAAATCGAGTACAAAACGACAAAGTTCTGAAAAATGGCACTAGGAGCCGCCACAAGTAAGTTTTCCGTCTCGTCTAAGCAGTGTTATACCCCGTTTACATGGGCTCTCAAAACCGGATTTCGTAAACCGCTTTCCCAATTCCGCTTTTGGTTGGTCATGTAAACACTCAAAGCGAAAAACGGTTTACGAAAATCGGTTTTCGTCTTCCGGAAGATGTGTTACATGTAAACGTAGTGAGTGGCTTGCTTTGTAGGCGTAAATGTAAATACTGGCGCTAAAACTTTTGCACTCGTAAAAATAAAAAGGAAGTCGAGTCTAATTTCCACTTTATTTTCGACTATTGAATATTAACACACCATTCAACGAAGGAAATAGAACTTTAGTATTGCTCAACTTCAAATGTAGCAGGTCACGTTGGTAACAGGTAATTTCCTAGGAGCCGTATACAGGCCAATTCACACTGTCCGTCACGTCAACGTCACGTCACGGAACCGTCACGTCAAGTTGTATTCACACTGTCCGTCCGTGTCCGTCACGTCAATTCGTCCATCTCAATACGCGATGTTGAAAGTGAGGTTATGAATGGCGATTTGTTATGTGGAAAGTCATAGTTTAACCCTAGAATCGACGAAACAACAATGCTAAATGTTATTGACGGCCAAAGAAAACTTTACGACGTATGTTTTTGGCCAACTTACTGGGAACTGAAACAACATTTCAAAACATCGACATCTATTTTCAAGCGAAAAAATAAACATACGAAAACATCAAACAATACTTATAAGAGCATGGATAGCGCCTGATTACATTGTCCATTACGATTTGTCCGCTGACATTGTTAGTACCATCGTAAACAACTGACTTGTTGTCTTTCATTAGAACTGAATTTTTCATTTAAAATGTTATTTAATGAAAAATGCGTAATCAAATTACAATCTTATTCAAATAAACAGTTTGCTTTAGTCTTTTCTGTTACAATGTCACATGACATAAACCATTTTTTGGTTTCATATATCAGACTTCGATTTTAGGGGGACACTCAATTGACAAAAATATTTAAGTCGCCATGAAACATTTGAGATTTGCCCCTAAAACGAAGTATAACAACGAAATAAAGATTAATAAGACACATTTGCATATAAACAGTGCACTCGTAGTCTGCAACATGTAATTCGCGTGTCGAATATAGGTTAACTTCCGATGTTAGCAGACGGCCGTTCCGTCAAAACATTCTTCTCGAGAAAGCTTGACGGACGGTGACGTGACGTGACGGTCCGGTGACGGACAGTGTGAATGCCGCCATTAGAAATACATTGTGGAATGTTCTGACGGACGGTGACGTGACGTGACGTGACGGACAGTGTGAATTGGCCTTACATCGAATGAAACGGCAATACAATCGATATATATCAGACATTTAAACCTCGCTCCGCTAGCAGTATCAAGTACCTTTATTTTTTTCGCTTTAAAATAGATGTCGATGTTTTGACATGTTTCAGTTCCCAGCACTTTACCACATTAAGTTAGCCCAAAACATACATTGTAAAGTTGATTTTGGCAATCGATAACATTTAGGGTTGTTGTTTCTTCAATTACAGTATTATAATATGACTTTCTACATAACACGTCGCCACTCATAACCTCACTTTCAATATGGAGTACTGGAAAAAGCGAATTGACGTGACGGATCCGTGACATGACGTGACGGACAGTGTGAATCGGCCTTAATTCGTTGTCAATGGACTTGTCAGTCAAAGCTATGGTCGTCAGACTAAACTATAAGTACCAGTATTCGAAGAAGCGAATGTAATGATTTTTACGAATATGTCATGATTTTAAAGGATGTGGCTAGGCAGCAACCTAAGAGTACAACTTGTTCACTCACAAGTTACGTTGTACTCTTAGGTTCCTGACTAAACACATCCTTTAAAATCATGCCATATTCGTAAAAATCATAACATTCGCTTCTTCGATACCTATCGCACAGACCTATCGTTTGAAACACTATCCGATATATATCGATCGCACTGCCGCTTCATTCGGTGTACACGGCTCGTAGGACATCACATAAGATTCTTGCTCGATTTGTCTCATTCTAATTTCGCGTATTCTTTCGTCGGATTTTGTGAAGTGCTGGGGTATGTGAACCTTAGAGAAGCACTATGATTTCAAGAAGAAAGTTATTTACTACCGTATGTGGAAAAAAAAAAGTTCTAATCGTGCGCCATTCAGGCGGGATAACGTCAATTCAACAAACATCTGACGTCTGTTTCAATAAATCCGCTTAAATAAGCCTCGTGAAAAATATTAACGCAATTCTACACTTCATTCGGTAAAATTTTACGACGCTTCTCGCCGGGCTCCAGTTCTTATGTTGGCAACAGATGAACAATGAAGTGTATGTATGTACCCTTGCTTGCCCGTTCAGAAAAAAATAATTTTTGTTTTAATTGAAGTTGCCACGAAAAAACATTTATTGTCATCTGAGTTGCCGTAATTACCATTGGTGCCAACATAACCACTTCAGCCCGGCGAGAAGCGTCGTACAATTTAACCAACAAAATAAATTAGCTTTGGATGTATAATAAATTTTATAACGGCTTATATAAGTGACTATAATATCATTAAACATTTACACATCCTATTTTTTTTAAGAACCTATTTTTCAAACTTCCAAAATATCTACTCACATTTTCAGGTTTTATTTTTGATTCTTCACCTTTGAAAAAGGGAAAAAAAAGTAATTCTTTCCTTTGTAAGACTTCATTATGCAACTATTTTTTATTTCATCCAAATGAAACAGTTGGTAATAGAGTGAAGAAAGTTTCTTATTACCTTTTAGAGCATCTAAACAACATATGTCTCAATGTTTCATAAAAAATTCTTTTAAGAGGATAAGGGGGTATTAAAAAAATTCTTAAAATTTAAAATAAAAACCCAAATGAAGTTTTAATTCTTAAATTTTACTGTAATATTGTCATTTGAGATCCGTCGCAGAAGGCTTTATCTTCATCACTGGCTGTGATAGGGTAGTAATTTTTTTTTTTTTTTTTTAATACATATACTTGAGTTGACAGATAATTTGGGTTCGAGATTCGATTCGGGTTCGGGATTCGGCGCATGTATTATTTAAGATTCGGTATTCGGATTCGATTCGGTAAAATTGGGATTCGACCCATCCCTAGTTTTATTTGACCTCAGCTAGAACGAAACATTAACACACAAGGAGTGATACAGAACATGGAGCGTACATAACCAGGCAAAAGAGTTTTTCAAGTGGCACAGATTCTCGTTCTCACAGTACTTCTCTCCCCATCACAAGAATCACGAGCACCAGAATAACTTAATTTTGGATCTGGGCAGAGAGCATGTTCAGGTGCCCGAGTGGTTAAGACATCCGTTCACAAAAAGTGGGAAACCCCGATACAAGTCCCAGTTCAGGACAAATTTTCATATGTTGCAAAAGATAGACTACACCTACATCCATACTCCACAATCCACCGTAAGGTGTGTGGCAGAGGGTACACTTTACTACTACTACAAGGCATTTCCTTTCCTATTACACTCCCAAATAGAACAAGGAAAAAAGAATGCCTATATGCCTCCGTACGAGCCCTAATTTCTCTTATCTTGTCTTTGTGATCATTACTCGAAATTTAAGTAGGCGCAGTAAGATCGTTCTACACTCAGCTTCAAATTCCGGCCCTCTAAATTTCCCCCAGCAGAATTTCTTGTAAAGAACATCGTCTTTCCTCCAGTGATCCCAATTTGAGTTCCCAGAGCATTTCTTTATAAATTTCATTCCATTCCATGGTGGTGGTGGTGGTGGTGGTGGTGGTGGCGGCTGGTGCAGCAACAGCGTTGAATAATTAAAAAATGCTCAGTCTCTGTTGCAGTATTTTATTCTCCAATAACGCGTTTCGCGCTGTTAGCGCATTGTCAGACTGGAAAAAGACAAATGTTTTGTTACAGTCCGTGTACCTGGCGGGCAGCGAATCTAATGTGGCTAAGGTGAGTAATTTGAAAATTCAGACTTTCTTGGGCGGAGATGGAGCCACAGAACTATCTATTGCTGTGTAGGAGGTATCTTATACCCGGGCCGCTGAAACTTTGCACTTGACGTTTACAAATAACAAGTGAAGAGTAAGAAGCGCGAGGCGCTAGTCGCTAGGAACGATCCAATCACTTTCAGTGATCACGTGCCGTGACGTCAATGTCCCCGCGTTGCCAGCTTTGTTCAGTTCTACTGTAAACAAAGTTGTACATCGTGTTTATCGCGTGTTTATGTTGTGTAGGCTTTTTTCTCTGCGATTTGTTTTACTGTGAGTGGTTTAACTTGACTTTCCGAGTTCAAGTAATTGGATAATGTCATAGAAACGATGTTTGTCTAGTGACGTTTTCTAAGTTCTCAGTTTTGTATCAATAAACGAAGTATTTACTCTGAGCAGGAAGTTCATTCTCGCTTCAAACGATCGGAAAGAAGTTATGTACAGTGGTTATAAGAAAGAAATAATGCTGCAGATACGTCAATGTCGAAGCATCTTTTATATTAGCTCGTGAAACAAAATAAGCCTATTACACCCGCATATGCAGTAGACGAAATCACAAAGGAGCAGCGTCACAATGAAATAAATCTTCCCCCTTTTCACCGCCGTTTTAACCCTATAAAATTGTTATGGAGTGACGTGAAGAATTACTTAAGGAACAATAAGTCTTTCACAATAACAGAGGTGGAGAAGCTGTTGCATGAAGCTGTTGCCAATGTGGATACTGCATCTTGGAGGGAAGAAAAAGGGTTGAGCTGGTTGAAAAACTGATTCGGGCAGCACAAACAATGAAAGGGATCATAAACAGTTAATGATTTGTCTCGGTGATGACGACGATTTTGGCAGTGACAACAACAGTGAAAATGGGGAGCTGGATGTAATTGTACCATTGTCGCCGCAAATTGGTGAGTGAAAAGCATTCTGATTATAAAACGTAGGGAGAGAAGTTACTAACTATATTATTGTTTATTTCGTATCCGTCGTGATCTAATCCTTTTGTCCTATATTGCTTTGCTCCTTTATTGAAAGCGTATGCATTGTTGTGCTCTGTTCTTCATTAATATGCCGTTAATTGCTGTTCAAGAACGAATTATTATATGTACTTGTATTGCTCAAGAGCATACATTTACGAGATGCAACTAAAAACCATTTCGTCTGCTGTGTTTATAGAGGCTAGTGTTGCAACGTCGCTAAAGCAGGGTAGCCAACTTAACTCGCCGTAACGCGAAACGTCAAGTGCAATGTTTCAGCGGCCCGGGTATAACAATTTGTGTTATTGGGCGCCTGCAAAGAGGTAAACATACAAAGTACGTGAGGGTTATTTGAACTAGAATAACTAGGGACTAAAGGGGTGTGGTATGGAAATTAATGGAACGATTTATATGATAAAACTCACCATATCAGCAGAGGAGTCGCTGTCGCGGCAGGTCCACGTTTACATCTGGTAGTATTGTAGCGACAGCGACTCCTCTGCTGCTATGGTGAGTGCATCAAGAAGCTCACTAATAATGCTATATTCGAAAATTATGGGATTTTTTTTTTTCTTACTCATGCGCATCACCTTACATTTTTCTACATTGAGACCTAGCTGCCATTCTCCGCACACACTAGAAATTTTGTCTAAGTCATCCTGTATTCACTGTCTCTTGCTCTCAGTGGCATCATCTCATTATTCACTGTCCTGAAATTGGTGGCGCAACTGTTTTGTACTACTGAAGTTAGCGATACAACATTTGAAATTGAACCAGTTTTTATTTCCCCACCACTAGTTGAATAACAACTATTTTTGGCCAGTTCAAGTCTCACGATCTACTACACAGCGAGAGCAGGATAGCACATACTGCACTAAATTAAACCACACTAGTTCATACAGTACTAGTGCAGTAAAGTAAAACCTAACAGAGTAGTTCACAGTCAATTACATGTAGAAGTCTCAGACATATAACAAATCAAGACATTAACAATTTTATCAAAATGCACAGTGAATATAATTGACCACAGCGGTACATTGAAAGACATGAATGGCACACGTTGTTACTCCTTCTGTGTACAACTGCTGACGGACTAATTCTTGACTTCTCTAGCTATTTATACATCTACATACATACTCCGCAATTCACCGTAAGGTGCGTGGCGGAGGGTACACTGTACCACTACTAGGCATTTCCTTTCCTATTCCACTCCCAAATTGAACGAGGAAAAAAAGAATGCCTATATGCCTCCGTACGAGCCCTAATTTCTCTTATCTTGTCTTTGTGATCTTTACGCGAAATGTAAGTAGGCGGCAGCAAGATCGTACTACACTCAGCTTCAAATTCCGGCCCTCTAAATTTACTCAACAGAAATTCACGAAAAGAACGTCGTCTTTCTTCCAGCGATCCCCAATTGAGTTGCCGGAGCATTTCCGTGACACTCGCGCATTGGTCGAACCTACCGGTAACAAATCTAGCTGCTCGCCTCTGAACCGCCTCTATGTCTTCCTTCAAACCGATCTGCTGCGGGTCCCAAATACTTGAGCAATACTCAAGACGTGGTCGTACAAGCGTTTTATACGTGGTCTCCTTTACAGGTGAAGTACACCTTCCCAAAATTCTCCCAATAAACCGAAGTCAGCTGTCCGCCTTACTCACAACTGTCCTTACATGTTCGTTCCATTTCATATCGCTCTGCAATGTTACGCCTAGATATTTGAGCGACACGACAGCATCAAGAAGCTCACTACTAATGCTGTATTCGAACATTATGGGATTGTTTTTTCTACTCATGCGCATCACCTTACATTTTTCTACATTGAGAGCTAGCTGCTATTCTTCGCACCAAATAGAAATTTTGTCAAAGTCATCAAGTATGCTATTACAGTCACTTACAGACGACACCCTCCCATACACCACAGCATCATCAGCAAACAGCCGCAAATTACAACTTACTCTGTCCATCAGATCATTTACATAGATAGAAAATAATAGCGGTCCTATCACACTCCCCTGGGGCACGCCTGACGATACACTCGTCTCTGATGAACACTCGCCGTCGAGAACAACGTACTGCGTTCTATTACTTAGGAAGTCTTCCAGCCAGTCACAAATCTGTGAACCTATTCCATAAGCTCGTATCTTCATTAGCAGTCTGCAGTGTGGCACCGCGTCAAACGCCTTTTTGAAGTCGAGAAAAACAATCCGCAAGTTGCCCTTCATCCATGGCTCGCAAGATGTCATATGAGAAAAGGGCAAGCTGAGTTTCACATGAACGATGTTTGCTAAACCCGTGCTGATTCATGGAAAGAATCTTTTCCGTTTCAAGGAAATTTACTATATTCGAACTGAGAATATGCTCCAAAATTCTACATGAAACTGATGTCAACGATATTGGCCTGTAATTGTGTGGGTCAGTTCTCTTTCCTTTCTTATACACGGGAGTCACCTGCGCTTTTTTCCAATCACTAGGAACTTTGCGCTGAATTAAATATTCGCGATAAATGCAAGCTAAGTAGGGGGCCAATGCCACAGAATAGTCTTTGTAAAACCTCATTTCGGAATTAGTACGTTGATCAAATGATGGTACATTTGTGCGGTCCTCCTGCGTGAAAGATTTCTTAAAAGTTAAATTTAGAACTTCAGCTTTCCGTTTGCTTTCTTCTATTACTGCCCAGGAATGATCAACGAGTGACTGGACAGTGGACTTTGACCCACTTATCGATTTTACATAGAACCAGAATTTTTTTGGGTTCTCGGAAAGATCTTTTGCTAAGGCCGGTATTACACTATCAAATTTTCTTTGACAAAGAATCTTTGTCCAATATTCTTTGACAAAGAATCTTTGACGTAGTGAAATGGTGACATTACACTATCAAATTTTCTTTGACAAAGAATCTGTCACAGTGCATTGAAAATGGCGGATGAATATTTGTTATTAACCTTAGTTGTTGATTACATAGATTACAAATATCTACTTATACACTTAGATTGCATGTACGCGTACAACAATTGCAACGACTAGACATCTGGAAGCGTGCCTTTATTCACAGAACCCGTTTTTATTTGTACCGCGGCTCTCGCCTCAGGTGTATCGTATAATAAGGCCTAACATCTGATGTTTGTAGAAAAGGGCGAAGTACTTTTTCTAGCTAGACTGTAGATATCATCGCTCCTTGTTCACTCACAACAATTTAAGCTGTACACTTAAGACATAATTGAAAAAAAAAAAAATAAAAAAATAAAAAAATAAAAAGAAAAAATGTGAAGTTCTTTTCTTAATCATAATAGACATCTACAGTGTAGCTTGTCAAAGTACTTCGTCGTTTCCTACAAATATGTAATATTAGGCTGCATTACCCGATGCACCTGAGGCGAGAGCCGCTGTACCACTCGAAAACGGTTCTTCTCGTCGTTTGGAAGACTGACAATGGTGACGCTTCACTTGCTTCTGCAGTGGTGTTCTGCTCTAAATATTGCAGTAAACAAAACTTTTGAAACATTTATATTTTGCGTATTATGTATCGTGTAAATAGCATTTGTCTGGCTAAATATATGTAGGGAATTAAAGTGTCATTATGTACTTTTGCTTTCTCCGCTGCAAAACTGGTGCAGAGACAATTAATTTTCATTTTTACGTCGTCTGCCGTGCAAACAGTACTCACTTGATCGCTAATGAATACCGCAATTATCTAGCTTTCGGCTCGATGCAGCCGGTTTTTATAATCAACCTTATACAACTGCATAAATTTAGTTGTTGCGACGACTCGCAATACGAATTACGCGGTTATGTTTTCAAACGGTACTTCAAAAACTGCTACAGCGATGCTAGCGCTTAAAGCGGTCATATTTCTCACCACAGTTAACATAAGACGAACGCTTTCTTTGATCAAATCTACGGTGAGCTGCTAGATTTGATCAAAGAATTTTTGACGAAAGGCAACTTTGACCAAAGTTCCATATTACACTATCCAATTTTCTTTGACAAAAAATCTTTGTCAAAGAAAATTTGATAGTGTAATACCGGCCTAAGGTATGGCTGTGATAATTGTTGTACGCTTCACACATCAAAATGTTCAAATGCTTGTAAAGCTTATGGGACTTAACTACGGGGTCATCAGTCCCTAAACTTACAAACTACTTATCAATTAGCTAATCCTAAAGACGGCACAAATATCCATGCCCGAGGGGGGATTCGAACCCCCGACCGTAGTGGCCGTGTAGACCTTGACTGGAGGGCCTCAGTCCCCTCGGCCACCGCGGCCGGCACTTCACGCATCGATCTTTTTATAGACGCAAGAATCTCTACTAACTTTTGCCTGTCATCATTTGGGTGTTCTTTTTCTAATCGAGAGTGCAACAGCCTTTGCTTTCTCAGCAGCTTTCTAACATTATTATTATACCGCGGTGGATCTTTTCCATCCTTAATCGTCTTTACTGGCACATATTTCTCTAAACCTTTATTTACAATGCACTTCAATTTAGTCCACAGTTGTAGACTAGCATAAGAAAAATTTTGGGATCTTGTAATCGGCATAATTCTTTATATATTTTCTAAGTCAGAATTTGACATTTGAATTAAACTACATGTCACTATTAGAACATTATTTACAGCAATTATCATTCAGCAGAAAATTAATGATGTATCTGGACTCAATTGTTGTTCTGCATTGGGGTTCCCCGTTCCTATGTGATTGGTAGCCATGTTAGATCAAATAATTTATTGCACAGAATAATTCAACTTATTAATTAGGTACTTATTGTATTTGTGTGGTGTCTGTTCTTTCGGACGTCCGAAAGAACAGACACCACACCAATATAATAAGTATTAAACGCGACGAGGGCGTTAGCTTCAGTTATTTCACCGCAGATGCGGTCATACGTCCGACCTCGCACGGGAATCCGAAATGGCGAGTGTAAGTGGGCATGGACGATAGACGTGCGTCTAATTCTAGGCAGGGAATCTGTTCTGACGTCATCCGAATGACACGAAGTGTTTAGCAGTGCCACCTGGTGACGTGGCCTGTAAGCTCCTCTACTGCTGTACGTGACGTCACTCATGTTTTCGTCGCAGCCAACGTGTTTTTGTTTACCGACGGTCACGATAAGCAGTACAAGACTACAAACTTTTCAGCAGGTGTCCAACCATAGCTTCGGTTAGAATAATTAAATGTTTACTCCCGACTGTAATGACAGACTAATCCGTATTCTGACTTGTACATGGAAGCATGTGATTGTTTGAAACCAATGGAAAGGCAACGAATATAGTTTGGTTGTTTATCGCCGTATAAACAACTGCTTGTTAATGTAACTACACTCAATTGGTGTTATATATACGCGACGTTTGAGGAAATTCTATGTTATAAATTCAGAAGTATAGGTAGTGAAGATTGATATTTATTATTTGTTGATAATCGGTATCGCCAAAAGATTGTTGCTGTCGTGTGATCTCGTGCTTATGCTTTCAATACAACCGTATTATTTGAAGAATTCTTGTTTTCATAACTCACAGTTTGTACTAATGAAAGATGAATTTGCCTTTTCATCTGCAGCGTTGGTAATAAATGCGGAAAAGTGAACAAAATATGTAAAAAATAACTTATAGGCCTACATAAAGTACAACGTCCCTTGCACCAGAAATTCCTTTTATCCACAAAGGAATATAATTCTGATGTGCGCATATAAAGTTTTTCGTAGCTGAAATGCTTTATCGCATAGGAAACATTTGTTGCAATCCGCCATCATATACACAGAATGGGAAAACCGCTTCATTCAAAAAAGATGGACGTCATGAAACACTAGCCAATCACTGTGGCCCTTCGGATGACGTCAGGCCCGATTCTCTGCCTAGAATTAGACGCAGGTGGACGATAGGGGCGCTACAAACATAGCGAACGACTTGTGGGAGTTTGAGACGGACGAGAGGCGAGCACGGGTGGCCAAGTGGTTAAGGCGACCGCTGGTCTGAAGCAGGAGACCCGGGTTCGATTCCCGGCCCAGCTCATATTTTCACTTATCGCCATTGCTTCATATCAATTCCCTAATGCAGCCACTGTCAATCCTTTCTTTCCTATCCTTCTTCCTTCCCTTCCTTTAACAATCATTTGCAAATATTAATTAGGTCATGAAATGATTAATGTGGTATATCAAAAGAAAGGGAAAAATAGTGGCAACAAAAATATGAAGTCAAAATCCAGAATCTAACAATAGTTAAGGAGTAATTAACCCTGAAAGTTAGTACCAGTAGAAATATTTAATTACAATTATTACGCAAGATAACTATTTTTGGATGATTCCAGATACCTTACCGTAACAAGGAGAAGCTCAGCTACACACTGCTATGTGTCACTATACTGATATATGCCGATTTCCGCACTCTAAATATGATAAGGCGAATTGTCATTAAATCTTTAATTGATAATATTTCATAATTAACATGATCCCAGACATGACTAATTATCATACTGAGTTACTATTGTTACAAAGGATATACTGAATAATAAAATTACACCAGGGAAAGCTCATTTACCTATTTACTGTTTTTGTGTAATTACTTTGCATCTTATTGATAGATCTGAAGCATTGAATTAAAATTTGTGGTGCGGCCGGGAAACGAACCCGGACCTCCATGCTTACTAGGCAGATGTCTTAACCGTTAAGACTACCACACCACTAACGATTAAGTTTGTGTTGTGGAGGGAAATCGTATATAGACTATTCCAAGGCACCTTAATCGTTAGTGGTGTGGTAGTCTAACGGTTAAGACGTCTGCCTAGTAGGCATGGAGGTCCGGCTTTGATTCCCGGCCGCACCACAAGTTTTAATTCAGTGCTTCAGATCTATCAAAATGTCTTTGACTTATTTGAGACGTAAATCCGTCTCTGGGATTGTTTATTTGTTTTACTGTGCATCTGTTTACATTTATACCCCGAGTGTAAGAGAATGTCGAAAAAATAATTTAATGTTGTAGTGGTAGATATTGAAACAGATATGGTGGAAGGTGGTAACCTTGCTTTGTTACAGTGTTGCCTGGATATTTATTAATTTATTTATTCCACACTCTTGCAATCCATCTTCCTTACAATCCCTCCCCCCACCCCTTTTCCACACTCCCATCCCTCTCCTAATCTCCTCATCCTCTCCCCTCCAACCATCCATGAAAACTCACACACACTATCTGATGTGATAAAAAGTTTCCGGACACCTCCAAAAACATGTTGTTGTGATCTTCATCCTGTAGACTGGTTCGACGCAGCTCTCCACAATACTCTATATTGCACAAGCCTCTTCATCTCTGAGAACGGTAACCCAAATCCCTTTAAATCTGCTTACTGCATTCGTCTTGCGGTCTACATCTACTACTTTTATCCTAACACTTCCCTAAAGCCAGCCATGACAAAACTGTTTCACCTGGTTCGTAAAATGTATGAGACAGGCGAAATACCCTCAGACTTTAAGAAAAATGTAATAATCCCAATCCCAAAGAAAGCAGGTGCAGACAGGTGTGAAAACTTCAGAACCATCAGTTTAATAAGTCATGGATGCAAAATTTTAACAGGAATTACTTACATAAGGATGGAAAAGCTGGTAGAAGTCGACCTTGGGGAAGACCAGTTTGGATTCAGGAGAAATGTAGGAACACAGGAGGCAATCTTCATTTTAGGGCTTATCCTAGAACATAGATTAAGGAAAGGCAAACCTACAATTCTAGCTTTTGACAATGTTGATTCAATGCACTCTTTCAAATTCTGAAAGCAGCAGGAGTAAAATATAGGGAGCAGAAGGTTATTTACAACTTGTACAAAAACCAGACTGCAGTTATTAGAGTTAAAGGCCATGAAAGGGATGCAGAGGTCGGGAAGGGTGTAAGACAGGCTTGAAGCCTTTCCTCAATGTTATTCAATTTGTACATTGAGCAAGCTATAAAGGAAAGCAAGGAGAAATTTGGAGAAGGCATTAAAGATCAGGGCGAAGAAATAAAAACCTTGTGTTTTGCTGATGACTGCAAAAGGACCTGGAGGAGCAATTGAACAGAATGGACAGTGTGCTGAAAGGAGGATATAAGATGAACATTAACAAGAGAAAAACAAGGGTAATGGAATGCAGTCTGAGAAAATCAGGTGATGCTGAAGGAATTACATTAGATAATGAGACAATAAAGGTGGTAAATGAGTTTTGTTACATGTACAGTAAAATAACATATGATGGCTGCAGTACAGAGGGTATAAAATGCAGAATGGCAATGGGAAGAAAAGTGTTTTTGAAAAAGAGAAATTAATTTAAGCATAAGGAAGTCCTTTCTGAAGGCATGTGTGTGGAGTGTTGCCTAGTATGGAAGTGAAACATGGACGATAAACAGTGCAGAAAGGAAGAGGACAGAGGCTTTTGAAACGTGGTGCTGCAGAAGAATGCTGAAGAGTAGGTGGGTGGATCGCATAACTAATGAAGAAGTACTGAACAGAATTGCAGAGAAAAGGAATTTCTGGCATACCTTGACTAAAAGAAGGGATTGATTGGTAGGACACATTCTGAGACATCAAGGAATTGTGAATTTAGCATTGGAGTGAAGCGTGTGGGGGTAAAGATTGCAGAGGGAGACCAAGAAATGAATGTTGTTGTTATGGTCATCAGTCCGGAGACTGGTTTGATGCAGCTCCCCACCCTACTCTATCCTGACCAAGCCTTTTCATCTCCTCATAAGAATGGCAACCCACATCCACTTGAATCTGCTTACTATACGCGTCTCTTGGTCTTCCTCTGCGATTTTTATCCCACACACTGCCCTCCAACACTAAATTTACGATTCCCCAATGTGTCCTATCAAGCGATCCCTTCTTTTAGTCATGGTATGCCAAAAATTCCTTTTCTCACCAATTCTGTTCAGTACCTCTTCATTAGTTATGCAATCTACCCACCTAATCTTCAGCATTCTTCTATAGCACCACATTTCAAAAGCCTCTATTCTCTTCCTGTCCGCACTGCTTATTGTCCATGTTTCACTCCCGTACAAACCAACACTCCACACAAATGCCTTCAGAAAAGACTTCCTTACACTTAAATTAATATTCGATGTTAGCAAATTTCTCTTTTTCAAAAATGCTTTTCTTCCCATTGCCATTCTGCATTTTACATCCGCTGTTCTGCAACCATCGCATGTTATTTTACTACCCAAGTAACAAAACTCTTCTACCACATTCATTGTTTTGTTACCTAATCTAATTCCTTCAGCATCGCCTGAGTTTCTATGACCGCATTCCATTATTTTTGTTTTGTTAATGTTCATTTCATATGCTCTCTTCAACACACTGTCCATTCCATTCAACTGCCCTTCCAGGTCCCATGCTGTCTCTGACAGAATTACCATGTCATCAGCAAAATGCAATGTTTTTATTTCTTCCCCCTGAACTTTAATCCCTATTCCAAATTTTTCCTTGCTTTCCTTCACCACCTGCTCGATGTACAAATTGAACAACATCGGAGAAAGGCTACAACCCTGTCTTACTCCCTTCCCAACTGATGCTTCCCTTTCATGCCCTTCGAGTCTAATAACTGCGGTCTGGCTTTTGTACACGTTGTGAATAACTCTCCTTTCCCTATATTTTACCCCCACTGACTTCAGAATTTGAAAGAGTGTATTCCAGTCAACATTGTCAAATGCTTTCTCCAAATCTACAAAAGCTAAGAGATGAATAGAGTAATCAAATTCAAATGGATGTGGGTTGCCGTTCTTTATGAGGAGATGAAGAGGCTTGCTCAGGATAGAGTAGGGTGGAGAGCTGCGTAAAACCAGTCTCTGGACTGGAGACCACAACAACAGACTTCTGACACAAGTGACAGCCAATCACGTAACCACGTTTGAAGTCCATTAGTTCCATGCAGTGCCCCATTCTGCTCTCTCACTATGTCTAATGACTATTGTTGCTGATGTGGAGTACCTCGCTGCACAATGCTCCCAATATGAAAATCGTATGTTTTACACCAATTATATTTTGCCTTTTTATATAATAATGATTATGCAGCCAAGATCGCATTTTTCATTTATTATGTGACCGGTTTCGGTGTACTTGACGCCATCTTCTGACCTATTACACAAAGTTTAACAATTGATCTATATACGTGATTGCCAGGAGACTACTTATATTACAATTGTATGGTTACATACCTGTCGTAATTTACATAATTTCACGACATTTTTATATACTAAAAGAGTACATCCAGGTTGATGGATCGTTAAACATAAAATTAGTAGTCACAAGTAAAAAATATATATCCATCTTCTAACGGTTTTGACGTGAGGCACTTCAAAGTCTAAGTACAATACTACTTGGAGTCCGGTATAACACTAACTGGCTGCTGGCTGGCAGGAAACTATATACAATATAAAGATTGTACATGTATATTTATATAATGGTCTCTGCCCTTTGTGATCGTCTTTTTATTTATTTATTTATTTATTTTATTTTATTTTTTTACATTGACATATAAAAGTTACATGTAGTACATTTCCTTAAACTACATCCAATGTCGCATATATATATAATATATATAATTAGTATAAATTACTATATTAAGCACCTTAGATTGTAAGGTGCTATGTCAGTAACCTATTGTATACTTAATATAGTAATTTATACTAATTATATATATGTGACATTGGATGTAGTTTAAGGAAATATACCACATGTAACTTTTATATGTCAATGTAAAAAAAAAAACAACAATTTTTTGAACATCACAATAGTTAACTGACAGAGCGCCTTATAATCTAGGTTGCTTGACATAGTAACTTATACCAATGTGTATATATATGACGTTGGATGTAATGTACTACATGTAACCTTTATATGTCAATTACATATATATTTAAAAAAAATAAAAGAAAACGACGACCACAAAGGGCAGAGACCATTACATAAATGTACATGTACAATCTTTGTATATAGTTTCCCGCCAGCCAGCAGCCAGTTAGTGTTATACCGGACTCCAAGTAGTATTGTACTTAGACTTTGAAGTGCCTCACGTCAAAACCGTTAGAAGACGGATATATATTTTTTACGTGTGACTACTAATTTTATGTTTAACAATCCCTCAACCTGGATGTACTCTTTTAGTATATAAAAATGTCATGAAATTATGTAAATTATGACACGTATGTAACCATACAATTGTAATATAAGTAGTCTCCTGGCAATCATGTATATAGATCAATTGTTAAACTTTGTGTAATAGGTCAGAAGATGGCGTCGAGTACGCCGAAACCGGTCACATAATAAATGAAAAATGCGATCTTGGCTGCATAATCATTATTAAACAAGTATAGATCGCCCCACTTAACTATGAGTTCCTTTTTATATAAACCGTATTGATTACTGAGGCTCTGCCACACATAAAAGAGACAATCAAGCTCTCACAAATTTACCATAAATGTCCATAAGCATGTCAGTATCTTAAATGTCTGCAAAACTAATAGTTAAACATTTATTTAATGTGTAGGCTCACAATTACTGGAGTGTCAATTGAAAATCAAATACAGCAAAGAATCAAAGAAACTAACAGAAGATGTGATTCTTCCTTTTGTCATAGTATATTAAGAACGAAAAATTCCTAGCAGGAGAAATTAAATATAAAAAATAGACGAAGATTACTCACCAGGCGAAGGAGCACAAGTGTGACAGCATCACAAATAAATAAATGAATACATACACACACACACACACACACACACACACCACACACACACACACACACACACACACAAACGCAAGCTTTCGCAACCCAGTTGCGTCTTCAGGCAGAAGGGAAGGAGAGGGAAAAGGAAATGATGAGGGTTTTAAGGAAGGGAGTAAGGAGCCATTCCAATCCCGGAAGAGGAAAGACTTACCTTGGGGGCGGGGGGAAGACGGTAAACAAATGCACACACACCCACACATTCACACAGACACAAGTACACCTAGGTAGACATAGGCTTTCTACAGTATGTCTGCCTAGGTGTACTTGTGTCTGTGTGAATGTGTGGGTGTGTGTACATTTGTTTACCCTCCATTTTTCCCCCAAGGTAAGTCTTTCCTCTCCCGGGATTGGAATGGCTCCTTACCCCCTTCCTTAAAACCCTCATCATTTGCTTTTCCCTCTCCTTCCCTTCCGCCTGAAGAAGCAACTGGGTTGCGAAAGCTTGCGTTTGTATGTGTGTGTGTGTGTGTGTGTGTATTCATTTATTTATTTGTAGGCTGTCACACCTGTGCTCTTTTGTCATAGTATGACATATTATGTACCTGAACATATGACAGCAAAATGAAGTGTGGCAAATGACAGTACTTTATCGTCACACACTATAAACCCAACGGCCAGAGATATTATGTAAGAAAAGTATGATGATGCATACTTAATTATTGTTCTGACTATTCTGCTCTATGAATTTACTGCTTTTTCTCCTTTTCCGATTTTTTGGTTGAACCATTAAGAGTGGGCGTCAATTGTTGTTTTCATTTCTCTTTAGTTCACTTGTGTATTATTTGTCATGAGAGTATATGTTTAGAAGTTCATCCTAGTTTCATTTCATGATAGTTGAAATCATCCCGTGTTATTTGTTCAGATGTGTACTTAATTTCAGGTAGTAGTCAGTAGTAGAACTATCCTCAAAATGATCTCTCTCAGTAATTAGTATTACTTTCAGATTAATTTTTATAGCCTTTCTGCCGATTTCTTTCTGACATGTCTTGTGAGTGTAGGCCCTAATAAACAGTTTCACTTACTTACAGTGAAACTCTTACTTACAGTAAAGAGTTTTTTATATTTAATTAAGGTCAGGAATATAACTAGTATTTTACGAGGCACAAAGCTGCTTCAAGTTCCCACCACTCTAAAACTTTACAAGGTTCAAATTTTCCTATTTTAAGAAATTTCCTATCAGTGTAAAATTAACCACAGTTGTGGTATTGCAGTAAAATAATAAAAATAAATAATACAATACAATAAAACCTGTAGACTGAAATTACTCGAGATCCTTTGTATGATTATTATTTTTGTTTTAATTCTGTTATGAAGGTTACACATGTTACAAAGAAAAGTCAGGTCGTCGAGGTTTTTTTTTTTTTTTGTGTGTGTGGTTTTAGGGCGCACAACTTCTACGGTCATTAGCGCCCAGACAAGAGCAGAGATTCGCTAGATCACAAAAAAATTGGTAACTGCCAGTTAGAACATCAAGAAGAGGCTAAAAACGAAAGATAAAAGACAATTAAAAGGGTTAAATATCCTTTGATAAGTTGGCCAAGTTGATAAAATGCAAAACTCGAGCAGCTGCTCATGTGTCATTAGCTAAAATTTCCTCCAGAGTAGACAGAAAGTGAAGGGCTACACGGAGATGATTAAAGTTAACACAAGACAGTAAAACACGTCGCACTGTCAGCTGTTCACCGCAGGAGCACAGCGGTGCAGGGTCGGCGGATAGCAAGTGACGGTGGCTGAAACGGCAGTGACCGATCCGCAACCGGGCCAGGATGACCTCCTCTCGCCGAGAGGGGCGTGAGGAGGTCCTCCAAGCGGTCGGGATCGGTTTTACAGTTCTCAATTTATTGTCGTACAGTGAAAACCACGCACTGTGCCATGACGACACGATACTCCGGCGAAGAGCCCGTTGAACATCGTCCGATGGGACGCAAAAGGTAGCCATGCGAGGCAAAAGAGCTGCGGTCTCGGCTGCTATGTCGGCGGTCTCATTCCCGGACACACCCACATGGCCAGGGACCCACAGGAAAGAAACGTGACAGCTGTCATCTGCTAGCAACTGGAGGGAGCGTTGGATCCGATACACGAGAGGATGGTTCGAGAAAGGGTCCTTACGACTCTGCAGGGCACTAAGGGAGTCCGAACATATGACATAGAAAGGTTGGAGGTGGCGGCAGGTATACAAAACGGCCTGGTGGAGGGCAAAAAGCTCAGCCGTGTTGTTCGAGCACCGGTCAGGGAGCTTGTATTGGAAACTGTTGTCCCCGACGACGAAGGCAGATCCGACACCGGGTCGTCGAGGGGATAGAGCAAAAATATACATTATGTTGTGAGTGTTCACATCAATATGTCACTTAATAGAAAAGTGCTACCCATTCCTCCTCTACTATTTTATTTTCCCTCCCATTTCAGTCAATTGTTGCCTAAAGCTCGCTCTCAAATTCTCAAGAACTTCAGGTTCCTTCAACTTATCCAGGCCCATCTCCTTATTTTCATACCTTTTTGCAGTTTTTCCATTTTCAGCCTACAGTTTATGACCAACAAGTTATGGTCGGAGTCTCTATCTGCCCCTGGGTATGTCCTACAGTTTATATCTGCCCCTGGGTACGTCTTACAGTTTAACACCTGGTTCCGAAATCTATGTCTTACCATAATAAAATCTATCTGGTATCTTCCAGTGTCTCCTCTTTCATGATTCTTAAACCATATGTTTGCTATGATTAAATTATGTACAGTGCAAAATTCTTCCAGGCGATCTCCTCTTTCATTCCTTTTGCTTAGTCCATATTCACCTACTATTTTTCTTCCCTTCCTTTTCCTACTACCGAATTCCAATCTCTCATCACAATTAAGTTTTCCTCTCCCTCAATTGTCTGAATAATTTCATTTATCTCCTCATACATTTTTTCGATCTCCTTATCAGCAGCAGAGCTAGTGGGCATATAAACGTGTACTACTGTGGTCTGTGTTGGCTTTGTATCTATCTTGACTATGATAATGCGATCACTGTGCTGCTCATAGTAGTTTACCCGCATTCCTATTTTCTTATTCATTATCAGACCTACTCCTGTAATACCACCAACTGATTTTGTATAATCCTGTACTCACCTGACCAGAAATCCTGTTCCTCTTTCCACCGAACTTCAGTAATTCCCACTATAACTTCAGCCTATCTATTTCCCTTTTTAAATTTTCTAACTTCCATACCCAATTAAGGGATCTAACATTCCACACTCCAATCTGTAGAATGCCAGTGTTGTCTTTGTTGATGATCATATCCTCCTTAGTAGTCCCCACCCGGAGATCTTAATGGGGGTCTATTTTACCTCCGGAATATTTAACCCGAGAGGATGCCATCATCATATGTTCATACAGTAGAGCTGCATGTCCTCGGGAAAGATAACGGCTGTAGTTTCCCCTTGCTTTCAGCCGATCGCAGTAACTGTGTGGCAAAGCCACATTAGCTGATGTTACAAGGCCAGCTCAGTCAATCATCCAGACTGTTGCCCCTGTAACTACTGAAAAGGCTGCTGCCCCTCTTCAGGAACCACACGTTTGTCTGGCCTCTCCACAGATACCCCTCCGCTGTGGTTGCACCTTCGGTACGGCTATCTGCATCGTTGAGGCATGCAAGCCACCCCACCTCAGCAATGTCTGTGGTTCATGGGGGTAGGTCAGAAGTCTATATGTGAGATTTCCACACTCGTAGGTCCACTGTTTCTAATGTGATAGGGTCAATACATATGAAGTGGTCCAATGAGGGTTGCCGACCAGTTTTGAATTTTTAGTATGTGATTGCCTTGTAATAAAGAGGTTCAAAACAATTTTACATTTTTTTTTATCTTGCACCGTTACTGAATGGAAGGCATTTTTATCTGTAAGTGTGACTTTTTCATTTTGGGGACATTAACAATATATATACATGTGGTGTCTGTTCCGAAAGAACAGACGTCACTTCTGATCCTGCAGTTGTTATTATTTAATATTCACAGAATATATGACATCAACTGCGATTGGGCAAAGCTGAAAATGTGTACCCAGCCGGGATTCGAACCCGGGTCTCCTGCTTTCTAGGCAGTTGCGCTGACCCCTACACCACTGGGGACACAGTGATCACCGCACCTGCAAGGACTACCTAAGCACGCCTCCCGTCAGATACAACGGCTTCGAACGGCTGGGTACACATTTTCAGCTTTGCCCAATCGCAGTTGATGTCATATAGTCTATGAATATTGCTTAATAGTTCGTTGGATTCTTTTCCAAATACCGATGGGCAATATCAAGAGGGCGCGTAGCAGAATTAAAAATCACTTGTTTGCCTTCTGGTGACGAGTCATTTCGAGGTGAGCATCTGCCTGCTAGATTACATAGTTCAATGCTACAAAATTTATGTTTTGATGTGTTCTGCACTTGGCATTATGGAATTTATTAGTCAGATATTGCAAAGATATAGAGGTAACTCTAAACTTAAACGCGAGAAATTATCCACAAACTGTTTCTTTTGGTCTGCTTGATATCGTTAGCGTCTCAAGCAGCAAGCGCATGAAGCAGCTAGGTGGGGGAACTTCTCCCTCCACCTGCATGCGCAGACCACGCCGCTCAGGCGTCACTGGGAGCGGACGAACTAAAAGAGCGAACTAGTTCGCGGCAGAGCGCTAAAGTGAGTGCTCCCGATCGCGAACTATTGTGCACAAGTCTAGCCGAGAGGTTAAGGCGGCCGCTTGTGGAAAGTGGGACACCCGGGTTCGAGCCCTGGTCTGGCATACATTTTCATATGTTACAAAATGATAGACCCACTAAAGAGCAGCAGCTGAAGTCAGAAATTCTCACAAATTGCAAATTAATATCTGTATATTTTACATTTATTGCTGCGGACCATCAGCAGTGTCTTTTCCTTTAGATCAGAAGTATCATGGTAAAGTAAGAAACGAACCATATATATACATGTGGCATCTGTTCCGAAACAACAGACGTCACTTCTGAACCTGCAGTTGTTATTATTTAATATATATAATATGCCGGTGACGGGCAATGATCCTATCGTTAGTGGGGAGGGGTGGGCAAGTTTTAAGCCCTTACTCTTACGGGAATTAGTTTCATAACTACGAGTTTGAGTACTGTGGGCAGGGCGAAGCTGGGAATTTGTATCTGACGGGAGGCGTGCTTAGGCAGTCCTTGCAGGTGCGGTGATCACTGTGTCCCCAGTGGTGTAGGGGTCAGCGCAACTGCCTAGAAAGCAGGAGACTTGGGTTCGAATCCTGGCTGGGTACATATTTTCAGCTTTGCCCAATCGCAGTTGATATCATATATTCTGTGAACATTAACAATAATTTCAATATCTCCACACTGGGAGAAGTTACAACATTGCAACTGACATGATTGTTTTTAGAAAAGTTTCCACTACAAAACTGCTTATTAAACAAAATGCCATAAATTAAAAAATAACCAGTCAAAATAACCTCCAAACTTTGATATAAAGAAATTCTAAAATCCACTTTTTCGTCCCTAAAATAACAAGCAATCAGCGATTCATCAGTCCATTTTTTCTCTAGTTAGATATCATGAACTACTACCTTATACAGAGCAAGAACACTTACAAATGTTTACTTAATTCTTTATGAATTTTCGAAATTTGAAAATTTTCTTTTTTTGTAAAGTATGGAGTTAGTTATCTCTGGTGGGACTGAACATAAAAGGCTGATTTTTGCACAGTTTGTACACCTATATGATAGCCAAGTATTGTAAAAATTTCAAGATTTATATCTGATTGTGAACAAAGATAAGCATTTTTTTAAATGAGGAAAATTCACATTACACTTCAGCTGATTTTATGGCTGTTCCCTAATTCATGTGATATTGACTGGAAGTAATCAATATTAATAATAATAATAATAATAATTTATTAATATTGATTATTATTGAAGTCAAGGTACTGAATTACAAATAAAACTGAACATTACTGAATAAACATTTATATCACTTTGACAGATTTAAAATTAATATTTTCAATTAACATCCTTGCGAGATGTGATGTGAGTGGGTATAAGTGAAGAGACAGCAGTTTTTAAAGATGATGAAAACAGAACAATGGGTCCAGGTTTCAATGATAGCAAATGGAGTTGTTATAAATTGAATTAAACTAACAAAACAATAAATGACTACTGGTGTCAACTTTAAATGAATTTCATGTAGCTTTCAAAACTCTCATCCTGAAAGAAAAATTGGAAGTCCAAACTTTTGTGACATTTGCCCTAAGTAATGTATTCTGGCTGGTTGCTCAGGAACACACACTACGTGTTGAAATTTTATGTCATCATAAATTGTCAAACTGATGATTACAGGTGCAAAATTCAATGATCTTAACTACAAAGAATTATTAGATTTAATGGTCTGTGACACTAATAGATATGCTGCAAGATGATTTTGTGTGATAAATGCCCTGGTATGGATACCACCTTGAATTGTTCAACGAATACGAGAAGGAAATGCCCGACGATGTTACCATCATACAATGGGCACAAGTGACAGGGCAGAAATGATAACAGTGGTTAAATCTCAGGTAGAGTAGTTTGAATCTTTAATTGATGAATTGCTTTTAAGTTACCTTTTTTTTCCAAAATCCAACCCAAGTTTTTGAATGACAAAAAACCACAAGTTCATGAAACTTCATGAGTAGTCCTAGTTGATTTTGCAGAAAACTTTTAAACTTTTGCTTCAGGATGAGATCAAGAGATGCCATAGGATCAATGTACAGGAAATGGTAATGTACTTAAAAAAAAAAAAGGGAAACATGAAGTTTTAGATTCTACAGTTTGCATTCTAAGTGACTAACTGAAGCACAACACTTTGGCTGTCCACATGTTTCGAAAGAATGTAATAAATTATGTAAAAGAAAAATTGTCCGAGGTTGAGAAGCTTGTATAATCCTCAAAAGTGGTAGTCAATATAAGAACAAAACATGTATAAAAATAAAGGTTGTTTGACTTACCCAAAGCAAAGGCTCATAGATAGACACACACACAAAAAACCACACACAAACAAACAATCAAGCTTTCGCAACTGTTGGTCACTTTGTCAGGAAAAAGAGGAAGGAAGGAAGGGAAAAAGTAAAGGATGCAAGTTTTAAGGGAGTGGATGAGGGGTCATTCCAATCCCAGGAGTGGAAGTACTTACCTAAGGGGAGAAAAAGGAAGGTAAACAAATACACACACACACCCACACATATAAACACATACAAACACACCTAGGAAGACATTTGTAGAAAAAATGTATGCCTACGCGCGCGCGCGTGTGTGTGTGTGTGTGTGTGTGTGTGTGTGTGTGTGTATTTGTTTACCTTCCTTTTTCTGCCCTTAGGTAAGTCCTTCCACTCCTGGGATTGTAATGACCCCTCATCCACTCCCTTAAAACCCGCATGCTTCCCTTTTTCCCTTCCTTCCTCTTTTCCTGACGAAGCGACTATCAGTTGCAAAAGCTTGATTATTTGTTTGTGTGTGTTTTTTGTGCCTACCTACGAGCCTGTGCTTTGGGTAAGTCAAACGATCTTTATTTTTATACACATTTTTCCCACCAGGAAAGTCTCCTTCTATACCTACCCGATTCAAGGCAGGGCAACATACTAGACAACACATGTCATATACCAGCTGACATGTGTCCACTGTTCAGCCTTTTATGTTCGTATGACTACCAACAAATTGGCTGAGCGGATGAATGGTCACAGACGGACTATTCGCCTGGGGGACACCCAATATCCTGTGGCAGAACATGCCCTCCAGCATAACTCCAGGGACCTTGGCACTTGTTGCACCACACGTGCCATTTGGATAGTACCAACCAACACCAGTCCCTCAGAGCTACGGAGGTGGGAACTTGCCCTCCAACATATCCTCTCCTCCCGCCACCCCCTGGCCTAAATCTACGCTAACCCCTCCCCTTCCTCCATCCTCAGCTCAAATTCATTATCCCTTCCTTACCTCCCCCCCCCCCCGTGTGTGTGTGTGTGTGTGTGTGTGTGTGTGTGTGTGTGTGTGTGTGTGTGTGTGTGTGTGTGTGTGTCCGTGTCCGTCCATCTTTCCCTGTTAATGAAATACGTTTTAGACAACCTCCCGCCCCTCTTACACCCCTCAATATCATTCATTTCACTCATCTATTCTCTTTACTACTTGATCTTTCCTCTTTTGTTACATTTATCGTCTCTGGCTTGGCTCGGTACACACATGCAGTATCTCTGACGTCCACACTCCCGAAATACCACCTTCATGACCTAGGTTGTGAACTACCTTTCCCTCCTGTTCCCATCCTTTCTTCTTCCCTTCGCTCCCACCAGATGAAGGAACTGTGTTCCGAAAGCTTGTCCTTTTTGTTTCCTTTTTTCTGTTTCTTCATTTGTGTTACTATCGGCGGTACAGCACAAAGGTAAGTACTGGCCAGCCATTCTATCTCGTTTCAACAATATTTATACAGGAACATAAACACTTTTTTTTTTAAATCTTCATTGCAACAATGTATATTTCGGGTTTGAAGCCGAATGACACTTTTTGTTTCTTGCCATAGTAGAAATGCATGCAATGGAGTATGAGTTACTCTCAGGCATGAAGTGAGGAAATCCATCCTACAAAGAACAATCACAGATCAAATTCTTACACTACAGGACACAGTGGCGTATCCGGGGGGGGGGGGGTGTCCAGACCCCCCCTCCCAGACCACGATCCTGGATATGGCACCAATAGACATGAATATCTCTTACAAGGATAATATTAAAAACATCAACTATTCCCTTGCCAAGAAGGTAGCGGTAGTTCTACATATAACACTTCAAACCAGATTTGAAAACCGTATAGCAATAAAAGGCAGAAATCAAGTTCACAAATTCCTTGACATTGCAGGAAATTTAGATTGATACTATGAAACATGAACTGAAATTTATGAGGTTCATTGTGTCAGTAAAATTACATCTTTCTTTAGCTTTGAATGGCATAGTGGAATGTGTGTACGACGGACAATGGTGACTTGCAGAGGTTGAAAGGATAAGTTTGGAAAACAATGTTGTCTCTGTGTATTTTTAACACACTGCTGGGCTAAGAACATAATTCAAGGAATGTACTGGTGACAAAGTTTGGATACCAATGAAATAGGCCTACATATTAAGGAAACTTTCAGTGCTCAGAGTTATCACAGCAACTGGAAGGTCTTTGTATATCAAAAAAGCTTCCCAAAGAAATAAGTGTTCTTAACATTTACCACCAGGATTAGGAAGCATCACATATCGGAAATATTTTAATTGAAAATAGATATTTTGAATCTGTTAAAGTCATATAAAAGTCTATCTCAGCAATGTTTCCAATTTTTGTTTACAATTCAATACCTTACCTTCAATAATAATTTATTACTACCAGCCAATATCACACATGAATTAGGGAACAGCCATAAGATCAGTTGTAGTATAATGTGAATTTTCCTAATTTTCAAAAATCCATATCTTTGTTCACAGTGAAATGTCAATGTTGAAATTATTACAGTAGTTTGCTATCATATAGGTGTACAAACTGTGCAAAAAATAAGATTTTTATATTCAGTCCCACCAGAGATAACTAACTCCTAACTTTATGAAAATTGTAAAATTTCAAATTGCATAAACATTTCTAAGTGTTCTTGCCCTATATAAGGCTAGTAGTTTATGATCTAACTAGAGAAAAAATAGACTGTGATAAATCACTCCTAGGTGGTTGTTTTTGGGCCTAAAAAGTGGAGTTTTGAAAATTTTCTATCAAAGTTTGGAGGTAACCTTGACTGCTTATTTTTTAATTTAGAGTAATTTGTTTAATGAAAAATTATATAAAAACTATCATGTTAATTGCAATGTTGTATCTTAACCTAGTACAGATACAGTCAAATTATCTCTAATATCACCAAACTGGGAAACAGTTGCATGCTTCGAAATAAGAGTAACTGCCATTCAGTAACAGCACAAGATCAAAAGAAAAATAAATTAAAAACTGTTTTAAACTTCTCAATTGTACAGTAATCACATATAAAAAAATAAACATTTAAAAATGGTCAAGCAGCCAACTAAATTTTTATTGGACCACTTCATTTGGATTGACTTGACAGCTATGTGGAAACATGAAGGGACACGTACCACATGAAAGCGTACACTGCAAACTCGTCTGTTGACTGACGGAGACCGCCAACAGTTGAAGAGGGTTTTACAGTATAATATGCAGGCATCTAACCAGACCATCACACAGGAATTCCAAACAGCGCGATGATCCACTCTAAATACTATGAGGTTGGAGGTGAGAAAACTAGGATTTCATGGACGAGCAGCTGCACATAAGTCACACAGGTCAATGCCTGAAGACGCATTCATTGGTGTAAGGAGTGTAAACATTAGACGATTGAACAGTGGAAAAACATTGTGTAGAGTGACGAGTCGCAGTAAACAATGTGGCGATCCGATGCCAGAATGTGGGTATGGAATAAGCCCAGTGAATGTCTTCTACCTGTGTATGTAGTGCCAACAGTAAAATCTGGAGGCAGTGGTGTTATGGTGTGGTCATATTTTTCATGGAGGGGGCTTGCACCCCCTTGTGGTTTTATGTGGCACTATCAAAGCACAGGCTCATTGCTTCCCACTGTTTAAGGGCAATTTGGGGATGGAGATTGCATCTTTCAACACGATCGAGCACATGTTCATAATTCATGGCCTGTGGGCGTAGGGATTACAAGGCAATATCAGCCCCTGTAATGGACAGGCCTGCAACGAGTCCCGACTCAAATCCTGTACGACACCCTCGATATGTTTTGGAATGCCAACTTTGTGCCAGGTCTCACCAATCTACATCGATACCTCACCTCGGTGCAGCACTCCCTGAAGAATGGGGCTGCCATTCTCCAAGAAAGCTTCAAACACTTGACTGAAAGTATGCCATCAAGGATAAGGTTGGGCCAACACACATTGATTTCCAGCATTACCGATTGAGGGCGCCGCAAACTTTTAAGTCATTTTCAGCCAGGTGCCTGGATACTTTGATCACATTGTATACAGGGTGTTACAAAAAGATATGGCCAAACCTTCAAGAAACATTCCTCACACACAAAGAAAGAAAATATGTTATGTGGACATGTGTCCGGAAACGCTTAATTTCCATGTTAGACCCCATTTTAGTATGTCTCGATTGGGCCTCATGTTCTTCCACCTACGCTCACTGGAGCACGTTATCACGATTTCATACGGGATACTCTACCTGTGCTGCTAGAACATGTGCCTTTACAAGTACGACACAACATGTGGTTCGTGCACGATGGAGCTCCTGCACATTTCAGTCGACGTGTTCGTACGCTTCTCAACAACAGATTCGGTGACCGATGGATTGGTAGAGGCGGACCAATTCCGTGGCCTCCACAATCTCCTGACCTCAACCCTCTTGACTTTCATTTATGGGGGCATTTGAAAGCTCTTGCCTTCGCAACCCCGGTACCAAATGTAGACACTCTTCGTGCTCGTATTGTGGACGGCTGTGATACAATACGCCATTCTCCAGGGCTGCATCAGCGCATCAGGGATTCTGTGCGACGGAGGGTGGACGCATGTATCCTCGCTAACGGAGGGCATTTTGAACATTTCCTGTAACAAAGTGTTTGAAGTCACACTGGTATGTTCTGTTGTGTGTTTCCATTCCGGGATTCGTGTGAATTGAAGAGAAGTAATAAAATGAGCTCTAACATGGAAATTAAGCATTTCTGGACACATGTCCACATAACATATTTTCTTTCTTTGTGTGTGAGGAATGTTTCCTGAAAGTTTGGCCGTACCTTTTTGTAACACCCTGTATATCTGTCAAATTTTGTGGTGTTCAAAAAATTGTAAAATTTACTGCAAAGCATCCTTTGCGATGAATCGTATGCTGACTTGTGGTTTACAAAAAACCTTCTCCATGAAAAACATTCATATGGTACATGTGGAAACTAATAATTGGCACTATTTTGCTAAAGTCTGTTGAAGAATACCCTCTTGTTTTGACAATTTAGTGTGCAAAATAGGGCCATTTATAGGAAGGATTCCACCTGTCAGCTTTGAGCCGTGACATCATTGTAGCGCGGTAGTTTTGAGGTGCATGTATGTTTGTAGAAGGCGTTAGTAATTATGTGGTCGCTGAGTTAAAGACAACAGTTTGTTTAAAAACAGAACAGAATATAGATTAATGTTTTACGATTAAAAAGTGATCTGTAGCTCCCCTCAGATGGTAAGGTGTAGATTAATAGAGCATGTGAGCACTGAAGGCGCAAATGTGGACTGAGAATTGTGATTGATGGTACATTCTGTTGGCTGTAATTTATGAGACTAACTACATATTATTTATTATCTATAATACAGAAGTATTAAGATATCCTGTATACGGGTTTTCCGACGTGTTGATGATGTCATGGGTCAAAGCAGACAGGTGGAACCACATTGTGAAATATTGCTGCAAAATTTCTTCAAGATAGGAATACAACTAATGGTATGTCCTGAAGTCAGTAAGTAGAGTATGCTCCGCCATCCACCATACAGTATTCTTTGTACACAGTGTGCTTCGTGTTCTCTGAAGAGCATGTGCACAAAATTTCATCAAGAATGGAATAAAACTGTAGATTTGTATAAACTGCTAAAACAAACACACACACACACACACACACACACACACACACACACACACACACACACACACACACAAAGGGACAGTTAGGCCTTTCTTTAAATATAAGAAAAATAAGATTAAAAATTGGTACTTCAATTTTGGTGTTTATTATTATAATGCATCAAATGAGTAGCAGTGAGCAGCTTTTTATTCCTACAGCTGCAGTTCTGATTCAAAATATCTATTTTCAATTAAAATATTTTCGATATGTGATGCTTCCCAATCCTGGTGGTAAATGTTAAGAACACTTATTCCTTTGGGAAGCTTTTTTGATATACAAAGACCTTCCAGTTGCTGTGATAACTCTGAGCACTGAAAGTTTCCTTAATATGTAGGCCTATTTCATTGGTATCCAAACTTTGTCACCAGTACATTCCTTGAATTATGTTCTTAGCCCAGCAGTGTGTTAAAAATACACAGAGACAACATTGTTTTCCAAACTTATCCTTTCAAACTCTGCAAGTCACCACTGTCCATCATACACACATTCCACTATGCCATTCAAAGCTAAAGAAAGATGTAATTTAACTGACACAATGAACCTCATAAATTTCAGTTCATGTTTCATAGTATCAATCTAAATTTCCTGCAATGTCAAGGAATTTGTGAACTTGATTTCTGCCTTTTATTGCTATACGGTTTTCAAATCTGGTTTGAAGTGTTATATGTAGAACTACCGCTACCTTCTTGGCAAGGGAATAGTTGATGTTTTTTAATATTATCCTTGTAAGAGATATTCATGTTTATTGGTGGCATATCCAGGATCGTGGTCTGGGAGGCGGGTCTGGACACACACCCCCTCCCGGTTACGCCACTGTGTCCTGTAGTGTAAGAATTTAATCTGTGATTGTTCTTTGTAGGCTGGATTTGCTCACTTCATGTGAGAGTAACTCATACTCCATTGCATGCATTTCTATTATGGTGGGACAATAGTGTCGAATTTTAGATTTTTCAATATCTAGCTGTGTTGGATTTTCCGTATCCCCTCATCCATAAATCACCCCTGTATTAAAGAGAACAACCATCATGATCAGATACTGATCTTGCCTTCTAGCATTCAGCCTGGAGCATAATCCCCCTAATAAAATTCCTCCATGACCACCTACTCAATGTTAACATTGATGCCTTGTCTGATGTTAAGCCTTTTACTCCAAAATCGTTTTTCATAGGCTCTAAGTACTTTCTCCTTTGTCTATCTACACTCCTATTACACACTACTGCCTTACCCGCAAGTATCTTACATAACCTTGCTTCTCCCATGCGTGTAACGTGACCCCCCACAATCTTACCCTTTTCACTCTAACTGCTTCATCTATGGTGTTCATTCCCAGTTTTTCCTTTTATTTCTTCATTATCAACACCCTCCTGTCATTGTTCCCATATATTAGTACCTGCAATCATTCTGGCTACTTTCACATCTGTAACCTCAGTCTTATTAATAAGGTAACCTGTATCCACCCAGCTTTCACTCCAATACAACAAAGTTGGTCAAAAGATAGAACGGTGCACTGCTAACTTAGTCTTGGTACTGACTTGCAGAACATAGTAGGTCTTAGCTGAGCACTCACTGAATTAGCTTTGCTACACCTTGATTCAAGTTATTGCACTATGTTGCCATCCAGTGAGAAAATACATCCGAAGTACTTCAAACTGTCCACCTGTTCTCTGTTCCTCCTATTTGGCACTTAATCCAAGAAAAGAAGAAGAAGAAGAGAAGATATTCAAATCAGCCAAACCAGACTAACACACAGCTATTCATTTTTATGCATAAACATATGCCTTATGGTATAACAGGCAATTCCAAAACATTTCTGTTTGCTGATGACATCAAGTGAGGTAGTGAAGGATATCTGGTAATTTCCAAGAATGCTTGCAATCCAAGTAGCTGGGCCTAAACATGCAACTGTAAATCAGTTGAGTTCTTCTGAATCTGAGATTCGGGCACTACGCACCCTCACATATGGAAGAAAAAAAAAATAGATAAATAAATAAATAAATAAATCTTGTTTGACCTATACCTAACTTTCACTTTTAAAAAGTGATCTGTAGTGTAGTCTTAAGATAGGTGGAAAAAGAATTTTTATTTTTTAATAGATGAATCTCCGGTTCAGAAACAATCAATTTACAGTTCCACGTTCGATACATATCACTTCAGGCCGAGCTACTTCAATTGCAAGCATCCTTGGAAATTACCGGATATCCTTGTGTGATATTGTCGCAGCATAAAATAATGGAGTTTAAGACATAAGATGGTTAAATTGCAGTTTATGCGGCAGCGGCTAGCCGTCGCGCTCGCTAGATTGGGAACGGCAGAGCAGCCAATCAGGAGTCGAGTTATGCTGGCCAATAGGATTGCGTGTTTCATGACGAGTAAATTTGGCGTCAATTTCGAAGTTTATTCGAGGATTTGGGTGCGGCGTGTCTGTGATTGTAATTAATATTTATAAGAGATTTTTAGATAATTGTCGTATTACGCTCATAAGTTTTATTATTAATACACCACAGCAGTCAACCATAGAGAACGTTTTATTTATTCTATGGTATGTACGAAACAGTGATCATCTGAAGTTAAATTTAAGTTAGGTATAGGTTAAATGAGAAGTTTTTTTTAGTA
This sequence comes from Locusta migratoria, assembly GCA_026315105.1. Classification (NCBI taxonomy): domain Eukaryota; kingdom Metazoa; phylum Arthropoda; class Insecta; order Orthoptera; family Acrididae; genus Locusta; species Locusta migratoria. The sequence goes on along the minus strand of CM048754.1, from coordinate 109,905,817 downwards.
TGTGAGGGCGCGTAGCGCCCGAATCTCCGGTTCAGAAACACTCAATCGATTTACAGTTATACGCTCGAGAATATAATCAGTCCAAGCTACCTCGATTGCAAGCATTTTTCGAAATTACCACAATTACTTTTACTGACCAGACAAGGGTACATACAAGAACCTGTCAACCATAGAGCAGGTATAGCATGTTTTATTTATTTTATGATATGTTCAAAACAGTGATCAAGTGACATCCATACTGATAGCAACTGTAACTTGTAGATCGTCAAAAACTTTTGAATACACTGCTTTGATTTGTTTACATGGTACAATTGCAACACTTTCTTATTGGCCGTGGCATCGCGATTCCTGATTGGCTGCTCTGCTGTTACCAATATAGCGAGTGTGACGGCTAGCCGCGGCCGCATAAACTGCACTTTTACCCATAAGATCATCACTTGTAGAAAATAAACTGGCTAACCTGTAGATTGGGATACCACCCGTCAGCTTTGACCTGTGATATCACCGCAGCGCGGTAGTTCTGAGGAGCATGCATGTTTGTAGAAGGTGTTAGTGATTATGTGGTGGTTGAGTTAAACAGATTAATATTTTGTGTTTAAAAAGTGATCTGTAGCTTCTCTCTGATGGTTAGATGTAGGTTAACCAAGGGATTTTTTTTTTTTTATGTGAGCGTCAAAGGTGCGAATTTTTGGGCTAAGACCTGTGATTGATGATATCTGCTGTTATCTATAATAACTAAAGATTATTTGTATCTACAATACAGAAGTATTAAGATATCCCGTATACTGGTTTTCTGACATCTTGATGACGTCATGGGTCAAAGCAGACGGGTGGTATCCCAGTCTACAGTTATGCCAATCATTGATGCAAAATCACAGTATAGCTCAAGTCTTTACAATTCTAACACACAATTCAACAATTAAATGGACATTATGCTTACACAGAATGGGTATAAAATTAATGAAATTGAACAATTCAGATAGACAGTAAGCTGCTGTGGAAAGCCCATATTCAGGATCATGATAAAAAAAACCAAATGCTGCTTTAATCATCATTAGAATGGAATATGAAACAGGTGATGGTTCAATACAAAAAGTAACCTACTTTCTTTCACTTACAATGTACAGCATTCTTTTTTGGAGTAACTCTTCTGATTGAAAAAGGGTGTGTGTGATTCAGAAACAGGCGGTTTGAGACTTCCTGGCAGATAATTGTGTGCTAGAACTGGGGCTCAAACTTAGGACCTTTGCCTATTACAGGCAAGTGCTCTACCACTGAGCTATTCCAACATTAATCACAGTCTGTCCTCACACCTTCAATCCTGTCAGTACCTCGCCTCCTACTTTCCAAACTTCACAGAAGTTCTCCGGCGAAACTTGCAAGACTAGCACTCCCGGGGAAAGGATACGGGGGGAGAAAAGGCTTAGCCACAGCCTAAGGGATGTTTCCAGAATGAAACTTTCACTCTGCAGCGGAGTGTGCGCTGATATGAAACTTCGTGGCAGATTAAAATTGTGTCCCAGAACCGGGACTCGAACCTGGGACCTTTGCCTTTCGCGGGCAAGCGCTCTACCAACTGAGCTATCCCGACACGACTCATGATGCCGCCTCACAACTTTACTTCCGCCAGTACCTCGCCTCCTACTTTCCAAACTTCACAGAAGCCCTCCTGCGAAACATGCAAGACTAGTACTCCTGGAAGAAAGGATATGGTGGAGACATGACTTAGCCACAGCCTAAGGGATGTTTCCAGAATGAAACTTTCACTCTGCAGCGGAGTGTGTGCCGATATGAAACTTCCTGGCAGGCGCACACTCCCCTGCATAGTGATAGTTTCATTGTGGCGGTCTGAGCATTATGTGGTGTAAACTCATGAATCACTGACAAGGAAAGTACATAGGCTCGAACAGACAGAAATATACCAAAATCGTAAATGTCTCTTATTGCACTAGTGATACTCCCGCATCTGCAAAACTCTGCAGTCGTCCGTTAGAGGCCTCTGCGTGTGCCATACCGCATTGCACTTTGACCTGCCGGTACACCAGTAGTGACGGTGTGGTGTGCCTCTGAAGTTGCGTTTTGTGACGATATTTGTGTAGTGAAGTGTTGGATGGGTCCTGCTAATATAGTATGACTCGTTGAGGTGAAGTTACAAAGAAACCTCCTTCATGCAGATGGTATTGGTGTAGAAGATGAATAATTCGCATGTTACCTATTATCTATTATAATGTTTCTAATCTATTCTCATATTTCTGCACTATAATAGATACCAAAAAACATATTGAATGATTCACGAAGAAGGGCTCTTCGGAATTCCATCTGAACCAATTGCAATATATTAGCAGGATTGATTAGCAATCGCCACCCCATCTGACGCTTCACCACACAAATAACGTCACGAAACGCAACTTCAGAGGCACACTGCACCATTAGAGGCAATGAAGCTGTTTAAACTCCAGAAACAAGCAGTTAGATTAATACTGTTCAAACAACAAAAAGAATCATGCAAACCATTGTTCCAGAAACTGAACATACTACCCCTCCCATACCAGTACATACAAGACCTACTGTGTTACACGAAGAAAAGCATTGGCAACCTAGACATAAACTCAGATTGGCACCACCACGATACAAGGTCAAAAAACTCCCTATGGTTAGTTCCACATTCAACAAAGCTATACAGTAAAGGTGTAAAATGTATGGGGATAAAACTGTACAATCATCTCCCACCAGAAGTGAAGAATATTGGACTACTGAAGGATTTTAGAGTAAAACTGCGGTCACTCCTAATTAAACATTGCTTCTGCAGCATACAGGAATTTATTGAAACCAACCTGTCATAAGAAGCTTCACATTCAAAGAACATCAGGCAATGTATGTCAGTCATTAACATCATTCGAAGTAAATGTAATATAACTGAATGTAAAATGTTAAATTCTGATATTGAATAAGTATGAGACAGGTAAAAATTACACTGAATCCTCATCTAATGATGTACTCTTCCAAACATGTAATTATGTATAATTTTATAGCATTAATTTTCTACCTTATGTTAAATGTAATCATCATGGCATCTCCATCTTCCATCACATCACCTATTCTGACTTGTCCTATATCACGATGTGCATGTCTGTACAATGTATGATTCAGAGGACCAAAAGTAAATAAATAAATAAATCACTACTGGTGTACCGGCAGGTCAAAGGGCAATGCGGCATGGCACACGCAGAGGCCTCTAACAGACGACTGCAGAGTTTTGCAGATGCGGGAGTATCACTAGTGCAATAAGAGACCTTTACAGTATCTCTCATACGATTTTGGCTTATTTTTGTTTGTTCGAGCCTAAGTGCTTCCCTTGTGAGTAAGTATTCTGAATGTTGCAGCCAGAAATGACAATCTTGGGTAAAATCTTATTTCCCCATCCTTGTAGGATCGTGTAATTATATTGGCAACCCTTGTCTGCTCACAAAAATAACTGCCCTCATAAAGTGAAGATTTCATGAAAACATTTGCATTGTCACGTGATGCAAACACGATTACCGGCATTCTACGTCCGTTGTCACCATTACACGAGGCCCCTGTGATGGGCAGTAAAATGTAACCCAGTAATGTGCGGGCGAGGTGTCTGTATGAATGTTGAGGGCCACAGCAGAAAGCTATTTTTATGTATTTATTTTGTGCATTTTTATGTGCTAAGTGACTGATTGCGGTTCAGCAATCATCTTCACTGTGAGTTTCCATCTACCAACAATATACTGTTGAATTCCAAACTGGACTTTCCATTGTTATATATGTAACAGATTGTTTGAATAAAGTAATTATATTTTTATACGTAAAAAATAGATGAAGCCCACTTACCAGGCGAGGGAGCACAGGCAGTGATAGCAACAAATAAACACACACACACACACACACACACACACACACACACACAAACAAACGCTAGCCTTCGCAGCCTAGCTGCTTCGTAAGGCAGAAGGGAAGGAGAGGGGAAAAGGAAATGATGAGGGTTTTAAGGAAGTGGGTAAGGAGTCATTCCAATCCCGGGACAGGAAAGACTCACCTTGGGGGGGAAAAAGGAGGGTAAACAAATACACCCACACATTTACACAGATGCAAGTACACTTAGGCAGACATGCTGTAGAAAGCAAAGAAGTTGCTTTCTACAGTTCTACAGTATGTCTGCCTAAGTGTACTTGCGTCTGTGTAAATGTGTGGTTGCTTTCTACAGTTCTACAGTATGTCTGCCTAAGTGTACTTGCGTCTGTGTAAATGTGTGGTTGCTTTCTACAGTTCTACAGCATGTCTGCCTAAGTGTACTTGCGTCTGTGTAAATGGGTGTGTGTGTATTTGTTTACCCTCCTTTTTTCCCCCCAAGGTAAGTCTTTCCTGTCCCAGGATTGGAATGACTTTTTAGCCACTTCCTTAAAACCCTCATCATTTCCTTTTCCCTCTCCTTCTCTTCTGCCTTACGAAGCAGCTAGGCTGCGAAAGCTAGCGTTAGTTGTGTGTGTGTGTGTGTGTGTGTGTGTGTGTGTGTGTGTTATTTGTTGCTATCACTGCCTGTGCTCCTTTGCCTGGTAAGGGGACTTCATCTATTTTTTACGTATATTTTTCCTGTTAGGAATTTTTCCTGTATAATATTTGTATCATAATTATATTTTTACTCATATCAAATCCCAAATTTCCTAGATATGAAAACTTTTAGAAAATAAAGCGGTGTGAAAATTGTCTGAAAATGGTAAGCAATTCTAGAAATTTACAAATTGTGTTTAAAACAGGGCGTTCCAATTGCTCACATGGCTGGGCCTGCAGAGAACATTCCAGCCATGTAAAGCAACCCCTTTACAAACTGAACACCTTGCCTGCCACCAACAATAAACTATATGTAGAGATGGCACAACACAGCAAATTAAGCAAGGATAGTTGGAAACGGGAAGGTGTCCCCCACTACTAGGAGAAATGCAGATTGTGGGCATTAAAACTAACAACAAAGTTCCCTAATTTACAAAATGTTCAAATGTTTGTAAATCTATCGGACCAAACTTCGTGGTCATCAGCCCATAGCTTAAACCTAGGTAAACTAACCTAAGGACAAACACACACACCCATGCCCCAGGGAGGACTCGAACCTCCACAGCGAGCAACCCTGTGATCCGCTTTTTGACCGTTCGGCTATTCCACCGCAGCATAATTTACACAATCATAGATTGCAGACCCAACTTTATGAAGTAGTACTACATAAATAGCTGATAGCGAATGCACAAGTTCCATAGTAAATCTTATACATTAGACTAAATACACTACACATTAAAATAAGATAGTCGTTCAATTATACTAACTCTGCATTGTGGCATTACCCACAGCTAAACAATGCACTACATTTTCTTCTTGTGATAAACCGCTAAAGTAATGTACTACTGTGAGCTTGATGGGTTTACATAACGCACTCGGATATAGGAACAATGGAAGGTCCAGGCTGAAGTGTCCACAGTCTTCATTAGGAAAAGCACACACAGCTCACATACACATAACCACCGACATCCACTCAACCCCCCCCCCCCCCAACCTCCGAGACGGTATCCAACACTCTTGGCAGACTTTCCACTTTTAGTAATGCACTACCTAAACTGTCAAGCCAAAAACTCAATTGTAGTGTAGGTCCTAATTCGTTTTCAAAACAGAAGGAACACCACACCAGATCCTCAATACAGTATCATGTTGGTCAAGTTTATGACGGCGACACACGATGAAAACCTAATAAAATAATCAGTGGAAGATAAAATCGACTGTATGAAAGTTGAAAGGTTACGACTGAATAAGAAAGCAAACAGATATCTTAATCAGTAATAAAAAATGCGAGGTGATTAGTTCCACATAATAAGTACTTGATATGTTATAATAATCAGGGAACAATATTTAAATAATCAATAACGCATGTAGGCTACTACGCTTCAACAATAGCAGTTCAAAGTAATCACACCTTCAGCTAATATATCAATTACTAACAGATCAATACACAAGGCATTTATTGCGTACGTATGTTTTACTAAATGATTAAAGAAAAAAAAATCAATGATCTAATGCAAACAAAATTTCATTTTGAATGCCCGAAAATCCTTAGATCACAAACTCTTAAGTACTCTTGTTATATCAGCTATAATTTAATGTATAACGTATACATATTACAGAAACAAAGAAAATGTTTGAACTCACCGCTATGTTCAAATCCAACAATACAGTTCCTTAACTATTGTAGTGTATTAATTTTCGTCGGACGATACGGCAAGTAGAAACTGGACTTTTATAACGACACTATACATAAAACGCTCAAAACCAATATTAGTAAACAAAATCGTAGTCACAGGTCAACCCACACCTCGCGGTATAAGTGTCTTTTATATTTTATTTTATGTGGCAAAAAAGATCAAGCAGACATGTATACAACAACTATAACACATTTCAACTGCTTGTAACAGTTATGAGCTTAAATATCCAAATATAGCAGACACGATCGTCTGCTATATCCGCCACAGCCGACAGCTTATACTTCAGAGATCTCTGGTTACATCTGTCAAAGTGTTCTAGCTCTAACCGCTAGAGGCGCTGATGTTAGGCGCCGGCACTTTGGTCAAAGCATCGGCGGTTGATTTGGTGTACCTTGCGGCGTTCTGCGATATTTACAGGGTGCCACTTGAGAATAAAAACAGATATCGACTAGCGCTAATTCAACGCAGGCAACTAGTATCAAGCGCTTCTTCTGTGATCTGTTTACATTTGTGGCATCGTATAATATATTTTCTCTTTATTGTTTACATAAAGTACATCACTATGATAAGTGTTGAAGTGACCTTTTATAAGCTGCAGATGTATGGCAGGACAAAAGGCTCCTTCATTTCAGAGATGTAACACTGGCTGGCAGTGTGTACTTGTGCAGGAAGGTAAAAGTTTACGACGCTTCTCGCCGGGCTCCAGTGCTTATGTTGGCAACAGATGAACAATAAAGTGTAGAATTGCGTTAATATTTTTCACGAGCTATAGAGTAACTGCTACTGCTGATTTGTCTATGTAGACTGCTGATCGTTTCACTCGCAGCAAAATACTGTACCTGCTCTATGGTTGACATGTTCTTGTATGTACCCTTGTCCATTCAGAAAAAAAAAAATCGGTTTAATTGAAGATGTCAAGACAAAACATTTATTGGTCATCTGAGTTGGTGCCATTAACCATTGGTGCCAACATAATCACTGGAACCCGGCGAGAAGCGTCGTACAATTCAACCTTCCAAGAGTGTAATCTAATACCACCCCAAACCATAACCAGTGCCACTGCCTTCGGGACAAATACAGGCCGTAGCATAGACCTGGGGGAACGCGATCAGCTCTTACATTGAAGTGGTGCACGGAGCATTCGAGCATTTATCTTTAGCTTTATGGTGTTTCTTACTTGTATAACGTCTAGAAGCAGCTGTGTCCCCTGTTGCCAGTCTAACTACTATGAAGGGAAATATGTTCCAGTGTTTTCTTTTCCTACTGATGAAGCGAAGAGGAAAATTTAGATTAACAAAATTACGAAGGAAAACTTAGTAATGACAAAGAACACAGGCGTCTGCATGCAGCATTTTCATGATACAGTAATCAAATTATTAGTGAAACCAGAGCAACTCGATCTGAGGATAAGTAATTTATTAATAGCTTACCCTTTTATGGGGTGCAACAAGTGTAGTTATTGTTTTGTAGGTTCCAAACTACTCGTTCCGCGTAAAAAGTTGGATTTGGAAAGCGATGCTGACCCGTGTTTATTTCCGAATCTACCATCATATTTGTCCTCTCCTGATGTTTCACAGCACACTCAAAAAGTGTTTTGACGTTCAGAATAATTTTGAAATTTCCATAATGCCTGATAATGTAAACATAATAGCTAGAAAGTACGTTTGATTGGATTTTAGGATCGAAACTTATATGTAACACATATTCTAAATTGGAAAATTTATTAAAAGCTGTAAAAATTGTGGAGGGCACAGAAATTACAGTTCAGGAAACCATCTGTAAAATTCAGATACTATTAACTGATTGTATGGATAAAAGTGGAGATAACTGATGATCTTAGTTCATAAGTGAACAGCTGCACCGGCCGTGGTGGCCGAGGAGACTGAGGCGCGTCAGTCACGGTCTGCATGACCACTGCGGTCGGGGGTTCGAATCCCCCCTCGGGCATGGATATTTGTGCCGTCCTTAGTAGTAGCTAGTCCATAAGTAGTTTGTAATTTTAGGGACGGATGACCCCGTAGTTAAGTCCCATAAGCTCTACAAACACTTGAACATTTGATTTGAACAGCTGCTACTTCTCACATTTAAACAACTGAGGTTCTGAAGAAAAAGCCTACAAAGCTACAAAAAGAGCTCGTTGTGATGTAGCTGCAAAAAAAAAAAAAAAAAAAAAAAAAAAAAAAAAAAAAAAAAAAAAAACACGAAAGGCTTCAATATTTATGTAACTTGTATAGTTAGGAATTAATCACTGTAAATTGTCATTTACTGGTACTCTAATAAGGGAGAAGCGAAAAGTAAAAGTATTGATTGATCTCACTTGAGAAGTGTTTGCGTTATTATAGAGGGCACAATATAGATTTGAAAAGTTCATCAGTGACGGATGGATCCTCGTACTTTTGCCATATTTTGTCATGGACATTTTCCCGTTTCTTTGTAATGTATGCATTTCTGTATATTGCCAGTATTAACTCCTACACTATCAAGGCAATTAGGTACTGCTAAGTTTGACGTAATGTATGTACATTATCCTAAACATGACAAAGCGAGGTACAGCAGTCGTCTTTCCGTACGTCTGCATACGAATCGGCCGCCTCAGCGCCGCCTCAAAGAGTGACGTCATCAAAGCTATGCTACGGCCTGTATTTATCACGAAGGCAGTGCCAGTGCTATGATTCGTAAGGGAACAGATCTCCCTGCAATATCACGATGGCTGGATTGGTCTGGAGACACCATGGTGAAAGTCTGCCTTACGCATCGCCATACTAGCCTATACCCGGCAACAGCCTGAAAGCCTATTTTACACGAGGCACTTTCAGGTCAAATTCAACTAATCGAAGTGCCTGCAGCTTTTGTGCCTGCATATAATTCTGCCGCCAACCACATCACGAGTATGTCAATAATCCGTAGACTGTGCCAAATGTGGAGTTCTAAATTTCTGATCGTGCTGCACTCTGCATGCACAGCACCAAAGAGCTACCGTGGAGTCCAGTGGCTCAGCCAGAATATGCTTCTGGGGAGGGCTCATTTCTAAAATGTGGTGTCGCACAAGTACAAAGTGCGCGCCACCTACTTTCGCCGGGCGCCGCCATGCACGCACGGCGCGGCGTTCTTACGACGACAGCCACGAGCGCCCTCTGCCGCAACTACGCTCGTGGCCACCAGTGAACGACATCGTGGACTTGGGACTGAGTTAGGAACCAGTAAAGACTTCGGAATCCGATAGGCACCAGTGAAGACTTGGCTATCAGTTAGGCACTAGGCAGGACTCTAGCTCAACTATGTATCAACATTCTGCAGTACTATGTAAAAGTTAAGTATTGTATAAATTCTGTGCAATATATATCTCGTTCTAATTTACTCTAGTGTTTCTAGTTTCTGGCTGCTCCTCTCCGTACCTGCACCAGCGTGCTATCTTTATTCCTGTGTCGGTCTCATTCCACTCGGCCACCGACACCTACGACGGAAACGAGACACAAAAGCGAGACGAAGTTGGGACACAAAAGTGGCGACGAGGAGTGATAGACGAACCTTGGACCAGCAGCCAGACAGCAGCAGTCGGAGCACGCAAAAATTGCTCCCGCCCACCCACCCTTATTATAAGAATTTTGGGGGAACGTTTTCAGTTACGTGTTTTGTGGACTTTTTTTGTTGCAGAGCGTCCTCTTTCATATTGCAATTGTGTTTTGTTATAAGTTACTTGTATGCGCGGCGCCTAATCGGTCAGTATGGCCACTACCCCGAACCCAAACTTAATGGAAATTATTACAGACGGCGCAAATAACACAACTTCTCCAGGCAGTGGCGCAGTTGACGACAACTCAACAACAGCCGTCGCATCAGCAGCCCACACCTGCCGCCGCAACGCTTCCTACGTTTCGCCAGTACAACGAACGTGAGGAAGAATGGAGCGACTATTTCGCACAGTTTCAAGAACTCGTCGCGGCTCATCAACTTACAGGTCAGACTGTTAAGCATCTTTTATTGTCCGTGGTGGGCCCCAAAACCTTCGTATTACTGCAGAAACTATTCCCCAACGTATCTCCTCGTGATGTAGACTTTGAACAAATTGTAAATGCACTGAATGCTCATTATGAGAGAAAAGTTCTCGTAGCTGCGGCACGGTACCGATTTTTCAGACTTAAAAAATTACCAGATCAGTCACACCAAGAGTGGATCACCGAGTTGAAGGGCTTAACCCGCCAATGTAAATTTACTTGCTCTTGTGGACTTTCGTATAGTGACGTGATGTTGAGGGATGCGATTACGCAGAATATTCAGGACCCCAGAATTAGAGCAGCAATTCTGAAACAATCTGACCCCTCCTTAGACAGTGTACTGCAGCTTATAGAAGCGCATGATACTTTTGACTTAGCTGATGTAGAAATGCAAAGCCATAGTGTAAATTCAGTGCGCCGCAACGGACGCTTTCCTAGCCGTAGTTCTCAGTATAGCACTAGTGATTCTTATTTTTCTACCGGCCGTGCTGAACAGACAGTGAACAGTAGCCAGTGTAAAAGTGCGACGCAAAGGTCGCCCCGTAGTGTTAGACACAGTAATTTGCATAACGGGCGCCAACGCTTATTTCAGAAAAATGTACGTAAATCTTGCCCCCAGTGTGTCTCGCCACAAGCGTGCTCATTGCCCTAGTCGCAACGCAACCTGTTATCAATGTGGCAAATCAGGACATGTACAGTCTGTGTGTATGCAAATTAAAAACTCAAAGAACGGTACCGTTAGAAACAGTGCTTCGCAGAGTGCGAGAACAGTTCATTCTGTAGATGTTATACGGGCTGTGGAATTGCACAATGCTTACCTTGGATCTCAATTGCAAGAAAGTAGTTCTGCGCCTATGGCAAAACTATATAGTGCACCACGTAGCAAGCGCCGACGAGCGCGTAAAACAGTGCAACGGAAAAGGGTTCGGGACAAGCAAAATGACTATGAACAGTGCATTCCTGTAGTGAAAATAGTGCCTTCTGCAACTGCTCCTTGTAATAGTGCCCAGTACTGTGTAGCTAGTGACAGTAGACATCAAGTAGCTACTCAAAAGTGTAGTGCAGTAGTTAGTACATCTGGAGTAGCTTCGCATGCTTGCGCGGACGCCGATCCGGCGGTAGTGCCATCTAGTGACAGTGTTGTTAATCCGCTGCGTGCCGAGTCTGCGCCGCTTACTTCACTACGCGGCCCGCGCAAGCGCAGTAAACAAACCGTAGCAGACGTTGCCCACATTCGCGCACCTGTCGAGCGCCGCAAGCAAAAACTTTTTGTGAATCTTTCCATTGACAATAAGACTGTGCAATTTCAGCTTGATACTGGTTCCGCTGTTACATTAATTAATAAAGATACTTATGAACTTCTGGGTTCGCCAAAATTGTCGCCGTCACAGCAAGTGTTAACAGCTTATACAGGTCAAAATATTCCAGTGCTAGGAACGTGTAGCCTGCCTGCCTCTTTTCAAGGTGTCACAAAAACAGTTGCTTTTGTAGTTCTTCAGGCCAAATCGACACAGAACATTTTTGGACTAGATGCTTTTGACTTGTTTGGTTTATCAGTTCAAAGAGATGTGCTTCAAATTTCGTCAATAGTGCCTCAGGATAAAATCAATGCATTGTGTGACAAATATAGTGACTTGTTTTCGCCGGAACTAGGTTGTGCAAAAGACGTTGTGGCACATGTAACTGTAAAAGAATCTGCAGTTCCAAAATTTCGTAAAGCTAGACCAGTGCCTATCGCCTTGCGTGTTACAGTTGCCGAAGAACTTAAACGTTGGCAAGATAGTGGTGTGATTTCTCCTGTTTCTGCGAGTCAGTGGGCCTCGCCTTTAGTAATTATACCCAAACCGTCGGGAAAACTTCGTCTCTGTGCGGACTTCAAATCAACAGTGAACAGTCAAACAATTGTAGACACTTATCCCCTGCCCAGACCTGACGAACTAATGGACAAATTAGGACAGTCTCGTTTCTTTTCTAAGATTGATTTAGCAGAGGCATACTTACAGATTCCACTTGATGACGAGTCAAAAAAGTTTTTTGTCATTAATACTCACATGGGCCTTTTTCAATTTCAATGCCTACCCTTTGGCAGTTCTTCCGCCCCCGATATTTTTCAGCGTTTTTTGGAACAGGTGACAGTTTCTGTACCGTGTTGTTCGAACTATTTAGATGATATTGTGGTATCCGGACGTACAGTTGAAGAACATTTAGCAAACCTGGAGTGCCTTTTCAAAGTTTTGACTGCAGCAGGTCTACGTTGCAATAAAGCAAAGTGTTCGTTTTTTTTTTCAAACTGAAATAGAGTACCTAGGCCATGTGATTAATGCCCAAGGAATCCATCCCTTACAGTCACATCTTAGAGCAATCAAAGACTTTATTCCTCCTAAGAATGTGCATGAATTGCAAGCAGTAATGGGAAAGCTTAACTATTCTTTCAGATTTATTCCCAATGCCTCTCAGATTGCAGCTCCACTGCATCACTTATGTAGGAGGAATGTTCCTTTTGTATGGTCTAAAGATTGCCAGGTTGCCTTTGACAAATTAAAATCTGCACTACTCAGTGATGCATGTTTAATTCCCTTTGAACTCTCGTCGGTTTGCACAGGAAACAGCTGCGGATGCAGACCTAAGTGTGGTAGCACGTTTTGTTCGCTCAGGGTGGCCTGCCAGAGCCAAAGACATTGATCGGCCTCTGGTTCGACGTTATTTTGCACAACGTCATGCATTATCTTTAAGTCAGGGTGTACTGTTGTTGCATACCGGCAACGACCAAGCAAGAGTGATTGTTCCTCGTTCCCTGCAACGAGAAGTGTTACGCCTCCTGCATCAAGGACATTGGGGCATTGTTAGGACAAAGCAACTGGCCAGACGTCATTGTACCTGGGTTGGTATGGACGCTCAGATAGAGAGCATGACATCACAGTGTACTGTTTGTGCGGAGCATCAGGCGGCTCCTCCGCAACGTTTCTCAGACTGGCCACGCACCAAGGGACCATGGCAACGTTTACATATTGACTTTGCCGGACCTTTCTGGAATACGCGCTGGTTAATCGTTGTAGACGCTTTCAGCAAGTTTCCTTTTGTGATTGCCATGAACTCAACGACAGCTTCTAGTACTATCAGTGCCTTAACATCAGTGTTTTGCATCGAAGGCTTGCCTGAAACTATCGTCAGTGACAATGGACCTCAGTTTGTTAGTGCGGAATTTCAACAGTTTTGTCGTGTGAATGGCATTCAGCATATTACCACTGCACCTTTTCACCCTCAGTCCAATGGTGAAGCAGAACGTTTCGTTCGAACATTCAAGTCTCACATGGAGAAGATGAAAGGTCAGCATTCCAGGCAGCAAGCTCTTCAAATTTTCCTGTCTACGTATCAATGCATGCCACGTGACGGCCCGTCTCCTGCCGAGCTGCTACACGGCCGCCGTCACCGCACTCTCCTTCACCTGCTGCAGCCTCCCACGCACCGAGTCGGTTCGTATGGTGCTACGCATTTTCAGGTTTCTAAGCCGGTGCTGTACAGGGTGTTTGCTGGTATGACGAAGACATGGTTGCCAGGCACCATTCAGCGCGTGCTTGGTCGCAATATGTTTGTTGTACGTTCTTCCACAGGGTCGGAGCTGCGGCGCCACGCAAACCAATTGCGCCTGCACAGGCCGCGCGATCCTGTCTCGGGTTTCTAGATTCCAGACCCAGTTCACCGCCAGGGAGCACAGCCACATCGCTCGCCGCCGGGCCCAGCTTCCTCGGGCTACGAGATCCCGATGGATGTAGACGCGCCTCCTATGCAGTCGGCCCCTTCGCCTCCGTCGCTGCGTCAGCTGCCAGCGTCAACGAGAGGGACTCCGGGACCGTGCGGGCCCCCCCAGCTTGGGCCACGCACCTCAGAAGAAGATGACCTGCTCCCTCTGGGCGGGGGTGAGCGCCCTTCCTCAGGTTTTGGCGGGTTTCCTGGAGGATCGCAAGGCGGATGCCGGGGCGCGGACGGCGTCTCGATCCCAACCTCAGCTACGACGCCCGTCCCACCAGTAACGCCCCCGCCCAGGCCCTCCTCCCAGTGCCGTCGCCGTGGCCCTCAGCCCTACGCCACGACGGCGCGGCGGTTTGGGGGGGAGGGGTGTGGTGTCGCACAAGTACAAAGTGCGCGCCACCTACTTTCGCCGGGCGCCACCATGCACGCACGGCGCGGCGTTCTTACGACGACAGCCACGAGCGCCCTCTGCCGCAACTACGCTCGTGGCCACCAGTGAACGACATCGTGGACTTGGGACTGAGTTAGGAACCAGTAAAGACTTCGGAATCCGATAGGCACCAGTGAAGACTTGGCTATCAGTTAGGCACTAGGCAGGACTCTAGATCAACTATGTATCAACATTCTGCAGTACTATGTAAAAGTTAAGTATTGTATAAATTCTGTGCAATATATATCTCGTTCTAATTTATTCTAGTGTTTCTAGTTTCTGGCTGCTCCTCTCCGTACCTGCACCAGAGTGCTATCTTTATTCCTGTGTCGGTCTCATTCCACTCGGCCACCGACACCTACGACGGAAACGAGAAACAAAAGCGAGACGAAGTTGGGACACAAAATAAAAAATAAAGCCTATTGTACTTATTAATCTATGACTTATTTTTATTTATCTCACTGTAATGTTTTTAAAGGAAACGCCTTTTGCTACTACGAATGATTTTATTTTTATAAGTCACCCATGCGTGTTTTGCCTTTGTCACAAGGCATCATCAGTCGGTGTCCTGAAATATTTACATGTTTCTGTTTACACATAAAGGTTAGGTTTCTTACATATGTACAAAACATTTCGTTTCTGATTTAAAACATTTCGTTGTTTGCTATAAAATGGTGTACTTACAGCACTTGCTACTCCACATATTTTTATAATTTAACCAGTTATACTATGAACACAATTGCACAAGAAATAAAATGAGTAGCATCACATTAATTTGAATATGGAAGAGGAACAATGTAGTGGAAATGGAGTGTATATAATCAGCTCAAAAAATAATTAAGCAGCTTATATATTACTAGCCAAAGAGAAAGGTCCTTACAGTTTAGTTAAAATGAAACACTATGCATAAAAACTGAACTAAAATAACACTATTGTTGTTCATAAGAGTCCACTTGTTGGCGTCGATGACCTGCTAAGCAGCGGGTCACCGCATATGAACAATCGGCTCGTAACTTCAGCATAGCAGTTACAATAGTGGCAGCATCAAAGCTGGACATTGAGGTATTAAAACCGCTCACAGTAACAGCACCACACATGTTGGCGACCCTTTGTCACATATACTTGTGCTTGGTAAATTATAGTTACATTGTGATTTATTACATGTGTACCATTTCAAATTTCTGGTGCCGACCTGTTAAAAAAAAATAAATAAAACATGAAAACAATGACAATAATAACATTAAAAAATCTTCAGGAGGTGCTGGGGTGGGGGCTTCCCCCTTCCTCGTGGCTGCACCACTGGTGGCGTCTGCTAACAGTGGAAGTTAACCTGTGCTGACCGACCTAACTCCAACTGTAGAAATGCTTTCGCATCTCCATTCTGTTATTTGCCATGTTTTCTCTTTGTGCTGAAAACGTTGCTACCAGGACCTGGTATTTTTTCAACTAGCGTTATCCTACAGAACATCTTTAAGGAAAATATTTACGTTTTACAGAGGAAAATCATACACAGTGCATAAACAGGAATGTTAATGGATAAGCGTGTTTTATTGAAAATTATTTCAAGAATGAAAAAGCTCTAATTATTAGATGAAAAAATAATTTTCGATGGACACCTACTATCACCCTGTTTAAATGGGCTCCCAAAACCGGATTTCGTAAACCGCTTTCCCAATTCCGCTTTTGTCTGGTCATGTAAACACTCCAAAATCGATTCTGGAAACCCGCTTCGCTAAAGCGATTTTCCAGTTCCACAATCGATTTTCGTGCCCATGTAAACTTAGCCGTTTTTGAAGCGTTCTTGGCTTGTTAGATTGTGTTTTGTTGTTAAGAATTTTCTGCACAAATGGAAAGAGTGTTATTTTCTAATCTGAAATAAAAGTGTAAATATTAGAGTGAATATAAATATGTGTATTAATATAAAGAAAAAATAGCGATTGCGTGAACTAAATCAGGAACTGAAACAGCTGTTTTTCAGCCGCCATATTAACTGGGCTAGGAAATCCGATTCAGGCTATGCCATATAAACACGACAGCGAAAAACGGTTTACGAAAATCGGTTTTCGTCTTCCGGAAGATGTGTAAACGTAGTGTAGGAGACTTTCCGGTCTCCGAAATTCAGTTTGGGATTTGGCTTCGCAGGATAGTAGTATACCTCAAGGTCGTCCAGTCTTAGAAGCTCTAAAGCGCACTATCCAGAAAATTCCGAGATAAAGGGCTCTACAGTTTTATGGACCGGATGCGGTGGCTAATGCGCGGAGACGACTTTTCGTCGGAAGCGCTGGGCGAGTTCATTCCTTAGTTCAGGAAAAGGATGGGAGTGTGAGAAACACCGCCTAGAAGACAAGGCCTCACAACTGGCCGTGCCTACGACACAACGAGAGTCGGCGGCCGCCAGCTGACTGGCTGGCCGCTAGGACACGGCCAAAGAACTTGTAAAAAATAACTAGACTTAATAAGGGCGCTGCTGTCACCGGATAATTTGAACCTTCGGCCGGTCATCATAATAGTGGTAACCATCAGATAAATACTACTGTTGTTAGGAGATAAATCTTGTATTATATAGCTACTGCGGAATATATATACAGTTTGTAGTCACATCTGTACTGTTTAATTATTGCAGTATGTCTGAAACATGATGTTGAAGAGCTACTCAGCATTTAACTGCATAAATCGATTTAAGATGGAATAAAAAGAACTATGTTACCATTTATATTCATCAAGAAAACAAATAGCCCTACTACTTGTGTTCACAGATAGTTATTCTTTCTTAACAGGCTGTCAGTCAAGACAATATCGGATTTTTAATGAAATAAATAGCAATATCTACAGGAGAAGGGAAAAGCTGGTACAAGCTGATCTCGGGGAAGATCAGTTTGGATTCAGGAGGAACATAGGAACCCGGGACGCAATACTCACTTTACGTCTTATCTTAGAAGATAGATTAAGAAAAGGCAAACCCACATTTTTAGCTTTTGTAGATTTGGAGAAAGCATTTGACAATGTTGACTGGAATACACTCTTTCAAATTCTGAAGTCAGCAGGGATAAAATACAGGGAAAGGAGAGTTATTTACAACTTGTACAAAAGTCAGACCGCAGTTATTAGACTCGAAGGACATGAAAGGGAAGCATCATTTGGGAAGGGAGTAAGACAGGGTTGTAGCCTTTCTCCAATGTTATTCAATTTGTACATCGAGCAGGCGGTGAAGGAAAGCAAGGAAAAATTTGGAATAGGGATTAAAGTTCAGGGGGAAGAAATAAAAACATTGCGTTTTGCTGATGACATTGTAATTCTGTCAGAGACAGCAAAGGACCTGGAAGAGAAGTTGAATGGAATGGACAGTGTGTTGAAGAGAGCGTATAAAATGAACATTAACAAGAGCAAAACAAAAATAATGGAATGCGGTCTTAGAAAATCAGGCGATGCTGAAGGAATTAGATTAGGTAACGAAACAATGAAGGTGGTAGATGAGTTTTGTTACTTGGGTAGTAAAATAACATGCGATGGTCGCAGTACAGAGGATATAAAATGCAGAATGGCAATGGGAAGAAAAGCATTTTTGAAAAAGAGAAATTTGCTAACATAGAATATTAATTTAAGGGTAAGGAAGTCTTTTCTGAAGGCATTTGTGTGGAGTGTTGCCTTGTACGGGAGTGAAACATGGACGATAAGCAGTTCGGACAGGAAGAGAACAGAGGCTTTTGAAATGTGGTGCTACAGAAGAATGCTGAAGATTAGGTGGGTAGATCGCACAACTAATGAAGAGGTGCTGAACAGAATTGGTGAGAAGGGGAATTTTTGGCATACCCTGACTAAAAGAAGGGATCGCTTGGTGGGACACATTCTTAGACATCGGGGAATCGTAAATTTAGCATTGGAGGGAAGTGTGTGGGGTAAAAATCGCAGAGGCAGACCGAGAGACGCGTATAGTAAGCAGATTCAAGTGGATGTGGGTTGCCGTTCTTATGAGGAGATGAAAAGGTTTGCTCAGGATAGAGTAGGGTGGAGAGCTGCATCAAACCAGTCTCCGGACTGAAGACCATAACAAACAAAAATAGCAATACTGGTAGCTCTTAGAATCGAGCTACTTTAGGAAGTATTAGTGGACTGGAAATTCAAATAGTTTCATTTTTATGATGTGTAAAATGACTATTGGGGGTACAAGGTCATTTACCTCACTGCAGTTCGAATTTTTGTTTATGAAATTAATATTAGCAACTTATAACACAGAATTTAAAGGTCGACTGCTTTACATATAGGTATAACAGCTGATAGGGGTTTTCAGAGCTGTGTATAGTTCCATATATGAATGACACATAGCCACACTGGATGCACATTGTGAAGTTGAACTCTATGATGACAGATGATGACTTCTGAGCAGTTCACACTACTGTAAGGTATTTGACTTACAGCTTTAAAAATGCTAATATATGTGCTAGATGCCCTAATGCTAATGTTACGTGCATGTAGTTAAGAAAAATTTATGGCATGCTTCGTGTTCTTAAAAGAATTTGGCAGTGGCTGGTTGCTGTATTCACAAGGTAAAAAGCTATTTTACAGTTATGTATCTGATAGAGTATTTCATTTTCACAGTCTATGTTTAATATTGGCTGTTTCAGTCAGCTCTGTTTCATTTTTTGATGGTATAAAATATCTAAATATTGGATAATTATTAACGTTTGTACAAAAGTTTCACCATAGTAGAGTATACTGAGAAAGTGCCAAGATACCGTGTCTGACGGTAAATTCCGTTCATATGCTGCACTTAGAACGCTAAAAAGCTAAATGTTATAATTTGGTTTAGTTAGGAAGAAGAAAAGCTGTTGGCCGATTTCTACACCATATGTGTAATAAATTTATGCACAATCAATAGTTGCTGTGTATTCAAAGAGTTTGAAGCAGTTTTGTAGTTATATATTTACATGAGACATAGTTTTCCCGACTTAACTCAAATGACTATACCCGCTAATCAAAAGAGTCTTAAGCACATTTAAAGTTCACACGGAAGTTTACCACCAAAATGGCTGCCAAAGCGCTCTTCAATTTGCCCACTGTTCGCTGTCGGCAGGTGAACTTAGTGACACACTAGGCAAGCGTCGGCCTGACATCATCAGGAGCTGAATGCGATACATCGACCTGTCGACACGTGTCCTTTTATTTCGATCAAATGTTCAAATGTTTGTATAGCTTCTGGGACTTAACTACAGGGTCATCAAAAAAATGTTCAAATGTTCAAATGTTTGTAAAGCTTATGGGACTTAACTACGGGGTCATCAGTCCCTAAACTTACAAACTACTTATGAACCACTTACGAACTAGGACGGCACAAATATCCATGCCCGAGGGGGG
Source organism: Locusta migratoria (assembly GCA_026315105.1). NCBI lineage: Eukaryota > Metazoa > Arthropoda > Insecta > Orthoptera > Acrididae > Locusta > Locusta migratoria. The sequence continues at coordinate 109,886,021 of CM048754.1, read as the reverse complement.
ATTCGAACCCCCGACTGTAGTGGCCGTGCTGACCGTGACTGGAGCGCCTCAGTCACCTCGGCCACCGCGGCCGGCCAGGGTCATCAGTTCCTAAACTTACAAACTACTTATGAACTACTTAATACTAAGGACGGCACAAATATTCATGCCCGAGGGGGGATTTGAACCCCCGACCGTAGTGGCTGTGCAGACCGTGACTGGCGCGCCTTAGTCAGCTCGGCTGCCGCGGCCACCGTAGCTGACACGCAGAAATTGTCTCCGGCCAATGAGAACTTGCTAGCTGTCAGCCAGTGAACTACGCCATAATACTGACAAACATATGGCAACAGATGACGATGTTCTGAGTATGATGTATACATTTGCAAATGAAATTAAAGTTATCCTCTTAGGATAACTGTTAAGCACATACCCTATAACCGTGACATATTCACAAATAAATTGCCAAATATTGGTGACAAGTAAGGAATATCAATAAAACCACAGTCTCGAAAATCTCCACGTATTCCAAACTACGCAGCAAAATACTGGGGGCAAACAAGCAATATTACGAGATATTAGAAAATAAACAGCCAAATGTTTCTGACTAGCGAATAGTGTGAATGTCACTGATACTTATTTCATTCAGGCCTACCAGCAATTTAGGCGTTTCCCACATGTTTGTCACATACCATTTTCTCGGATATTGTAACATATTTGGAACAAAGGGGAAATATTTTTGTGAAGGAAAAACAGAAATATCATTGCTAGCCTTATCACTTGAAGCAGTTTCATTCTCCATTTTTTAATCACATACAAATTTCCAAATTGATGAGACTTATTCCTGACACAGCATTTTGTTACAATTAACATCAAGTACTGTGTAACATACTACTGTTACATGAATAAGAAAATCCCACAATACGTTATGAATAAGTAACTACTACAATGTGATACAAACAATAAAAGTAAAAAAAAAATTCAGTGGGAGGGATTTGAACTCAATACTGTTCTATCCACTATACTACAGCAGTTAAATGCTACAATGGTCTACAGTAGACCTTAGTAGGTATTTTTATTGTTAATGTGTGTTTTTATTTACATTTAGTTACAACAAATTGATCCGGATACGATTGTGTTATACATCTTTGATGCGCTGTTAGTCTGAAACACCTTACTGCGAGTTATAAAACCAAAACTGCGAGATATACGGCAAATCAAGATGGCTTCTCTTGACATGGAAAGAACAAGTGAAAATCTCTTAGGTTAGGTATAGGTTAAACAAGAAATTTTTTTATAGTACACGAGGGCGCGTAGCATCTGAATCTCCGGTTCAGAAACACATAGCATCACAGTGGCCGGAGACAATTTCTGCCTGTCGACATAAGGACTCATTTGTTCTATAGCTACAAAGATCGATAGTGCCCGGTCGTGGCAACAGTCGAGTTTGTTTGCGAGTTGTGACTGTGACGTCAACACGACACTTGCCTAGCGTGTTACTAAGCTCACCCGCTGTCAGCCACTTACGGAATTGTGAGGCCTAGGGCACGCCCACTGCCTCGTAGCGGCCAGCCAGTCAGCTTGCGTTCGCAGCCTTTAGGTGTGACAGGGGCACAGCCAGTGTGACGCACAGCGCCTCGAAAATTTCTCGAGCTGCCAGCGCTCAAGCAGTTCTGGAGAATCTCATGAGAAGTGGCGCTATGGCATGTGACGCTGCTCACTGCTTGACTGGGTAACACATCACGACACGTGCTGTGATTGTTTGCAATGCTCGCTGTGATAATTATTAAAATATGGGCATTGGATATGTGTAAACGAAAGTCACGAAGCTGGCAGTACAGAGGACTGAGATGGATGATGCAAAACTCCATAGTGTAGCAAAAAAAAATCGCCCTGACGTGTTTTAGGGCCCACTTTAGATTTGTAGTTTTATAAGTTTTTGCAAACATTTTGGGCCAAAATAGTAATCTAAATAACAAAAAATTAATTAATAAGAGTGTCTGAAACCTTTATAGGAAAAAAATTTAGATAGTGGCGAGTTCCGAACCACTGCCCACTATGCTATAGCTAGCAACTAGGAGTTGCGTTCCTTAATCTCATACTATTGATGGCTGTAGTTAAGTGATGCTAATATGGTATTTGTAGACACTAGATTATCATTTATCATACGAATAACGACATGGCTTCGTTAATTCTTCAGTATGCCATTCCTTTAAAATTGCAACGTGTAAGTTACAATAAGGAAATCATCAACTACGCAACGCAAAATGGCGTATGCCAGAGAGAGTTCTAGGCGAGGAATGTCACATGACATGTGGAAACGGCTGCTTTTCGTTAATTCAATGGAGGGTGTCAAAACTCAGTTATTTTTGCAAATATCTCTCAAACAATGCAAGATATGAAAAAAATAGAGTGAAGTTGAAGCGAATTTTCCCATCTACCAATTAGGTTATTCAATTGTCGTGTCAGATAAATGGTTCCTTTGCGATTACAATTACATTACAAACGGCTTTATTCGGTATTACTACCGCATTTTTTGTCCGAAAAATTTGAAAAAGGGAGGTTCTTGTCTCTGGCGGTCCACAATTATGTCTCCAAAATTTCGTGATAATCTGTTGAACGGTTCGTCTTAAAAACAGGGAACACGTTACGGACAGACAGACAGACATCCCAAAATCGAAGTTATTTTTGCAAATATCTGGAAACTCTACGAGATTTGAAAAAAAAACATAAGAGCAAAGTTGTAGAGAATTTTCTCCTCTACAAATTCGGTTATTCAATTTACGGTCAGATGAATGGTTAAGCCGTTATTTTCATTTAAGTTTCGAGCTGGCAAAAGACGATCGCAAAGGCCTACTTTTAGTGTTACTACTGTAACCTAAAGTGGACCAAAATACAACAACCATGATAACCAGATACGTTCACGGATACAGAAGTGCATTTTTATATTAATAGAAGTCAGACAAAATACCCAGATCTTATGTATGTTATCCATTCAAACTACATTAAAAGAAAATTTGGTAAAAACGTTGGATAGTACTTGAAACAGTCTACCAATAACAGAAAAATGAAGCTTTTAATTTGTCAGCAATAACATGTAACATGCATCAAAATTAACACTATACAAACTTTTCAACTGAATGAGGACATGACAGGCAATAGTCAGTATTGTATTTGTACATTGTGATGACTGTGTTGAGATAGAGCTTTAAGATGAAATAAGGAGTAAACCTCAGGTACGTAACACTGGCTAACACTGTAAGCTTTGCCGATTTCTTTTCTACAAATAGTAAATGTACGGTACGTAAGGAGTTTTTGGGTGTAACAAGTTGTAGCATTTTTCTCTCATGCAAGTATAAATACATGTAGAACACATATTTGCTTTTGGTAACACTGAAGTTCTTGTTTCATGTAAGATACGTGATTTAAAATAGACCTACGATTTTTGTCTTCTGAGAATCATTCTCCTTCTACTTTTGTTTGATAAGAATAAAGTTTTTGTTTTTTGTGAGATACATGCTTTTTAATAAATTCTGTTTTCTGATATCATATTGTTTTCCTTTACTGGTATTTTCAGTTCCCCCAACTGAGGCATTCAAGCTGCTCTTCAGCAAAGAGTTTAACACTTATTATTGATAGCCATGTACATATAAACGAACAGAAACGGAGACTTTTTTCTTTGTCGATGATTTCAATTCCCGCCACCTGGAGGTCTGAGAAACATTCTGCAACTACTTTCTTTCATCATAAAAAAGGCCAATTCACAATGTCCATCATTTCGACGTCAGGTCACGGCACCATCATGTCAAGTTGTATTCACACTGTCCGTCAGTGTCCGTCACGTCAATTCGCGCATCTCAATATGCAATGTTGAAAGAGAGGTTTTGAGTGGCGTTCTGTTATGTATAAAGTAATAGTTTAATACTATAAGTGCAGAAACAACAACGCTAAATGTTATTGACGGCCACAGAAAACTTTACAGTGAATGTTTTTGGCCAACTTACTGGTAACTGAAACAACATTCAAAACATTGACATCTATTTTCAAGCGAAAAAATAAACATATGAAAACATAAAAGAATACTTAAAAGAGCTTAAATATTCCTTTTTACTTTAACCATTACGTTTTGCCCCCTGACATTGTTAATATCATCGTAAACAACATAATTTTTGTCTTTCATTAGAAGTGACTTTTCCATTTAAAATGATATTTAATGAAAAATGCGTAATTAAATTATAATCTTATTCAAATAAACAGTTTACTTCAGTCTTTTCTGTTACAATGTTATGTAACATAAACCATTTTTTGGTTTCATATATGCGACCTCGATTTTAGGGGAACACATTTGAGATTTACCCCTAAAACGAAATATAACAACAAAATAAAGATAACTAATACACATTTGCATATAAACAGTGCAATCGTCGACTGCAACATGTAATTCGCGCGACGAAAATAGGTTAACTTCCGATGTTAGCAGACGGCCGTTCTGTCAATACATTCTTCTCGAGAATGCTTGACGTGACATGACGGTCCGGTGATGGACAGTGTGAATGCCACCATTAGAAATACATTGCGGAATGTTCTGACAGACCGTGACGTGACGGGACGGACAGTGTGAATTGGCCTTAATGTTTCTGTTTCCTTTGAGATACATGTTGTAATTGATAATAGTCCTGTGATTTTTTTCTTCTGCTAAACATTCTACTACTACTGCTACTACTACTACTAATCCAGTTTCTTCCTTGCACATACGGAAGACAACGACTACGACTGCTCTGTCACAATGCTTCCTTGTAAAGTAGTTTCGCTCAGCCTCCAGAGAGCACAGCTCTATTGACAACTTCTGGAGAATACTCGAGAATTTTACTTAGCGTCCGGCATTTCTCGAGCATGCTCAAAGCCCAGCCCCAGTCGACTTCTGCCTGTGGGTCAGAGCACATCGACTGAGCAACCATTATAAATGGCATGGCGTCACAATCTCCAAGCCGTGTGCTACGGTGGAGTAGCCGAGCGGTCTAAAGCGTCTTGCTGCAGTGCGCGCGGTTGCTCTCCATGGAGTTTCGAGTCCTCCCTGGGGCATGGATGTGTGTGTCGTCCTTAGGTTAGTTTACCTAGGTTTAAGTAGTTTGTAAGCTACAGACTAATGACCAAGCAGTTTGGTCCGATAGATTTACAAACATTTGAACATTTTTGAACAAGCCGTGGCCAATGGGAAAGACAGGCCTCAGCGCGCACCTCATGCCACGTAAGCAAGGTAGTTCTGAGGCGGAGCGATCGCTTCCTCTGTGGCTGCCCGCTATGACGCAATGGGGTGTGCCCAAGCACCCGGCCAATCTGCTAAGCAATCGCACCGGCTAGAAACTACCTTGGTTACATGGCATGAGGTGTGTGCTGAGGCCTGTCTCTCTCGCTGGCCTCGCTCCAAGCCTTGTAGGTGCAAGAAAAGGTCTACTTAGCCAGACATGAGAGATTGTTTTCAATATAATGAAATTTATGTCAGAAGAGGTAAAAAATGGGATTAAAATCCCACTAAAGGTGTTCTTGAAAGAGTGCAGCCTGCTACTGTTGTTTCGCTCTGGACAATACAGAGAATAATAATTTAAAAAAAAAAGAAAGAAAGAAACAGAGGAAGAGTAGTTTCCGGCAGTTCTTAGGGTTGCTCTATTCAGTAAAAAAAGCGTAATATAGATAAAAAGGTCTTAGATTTAGATGATTTCAATTTACATGTGATAAACAAACAGTGCCCCACAATAAGGTGACTTTTTTCTCCATAATAATGGACAATATGTCTTTCACGGTAGGTATTTATTCATTACAGTTTTTTTAAAAGTCAAAGTCTTACTTACATGCATTATTTTTTGTGACATTGACACGCTTAATACTGACCTGGTGACGTTAAACAACAGATAACAGGAAGGTGTTAGTGGAATGTTTAGAAATACACAGTAAATATCTCGATTATTTAAATACAATAAAGTACTGTAAAGTGGGCACACATATCATATATGTTGATGACACATACGTTCACAGTTCGCCCAATGAATGAAAAAATGAATCAGGTAATGGAGTAAAGGAACCACTTAAATAAAGACATCTGATTGTAGCATGCGCAGGTAACAGAAGTAACAGAAAAGGTCAAGTAGTTTTGCAGACTGTAAAGTATTAATGTGTCTAAAGGTTAAAGGAAACATTCGCGAATTATGGTCTACAATACTGTAGAACAGGAAAAAGTGAACAATCCTTTTAAATTTAATCACGTTCTATAATCCAGCGACAGAAATACCATCGCTTCTATTAATGCGTGTATGAAATATTTCTGACCACAGGATAAAAAGATCAGAATTGGTGCAAAATACATTTTTAAAATTCAAATAGGGCACTACATTTACATGCATACTCCGCAGCCGGCCGCGGTGGCCGAGGGGACTGAGGCGCTTCAGTCACGGTCCACATGGCCTTTACGGTCGGGGGTTCGAATCCCCCCTCGGGCATAGATATTTGTGCCGTCCTAGTTCGTAAGTAGTTCATAAGTAGTTTGTAAGTTTAGGGACTGATGACCCCGTAGTTAAGTCCCATAAGCTTAACAAACGTTTGAACATTTTGAACATACTCCGCAATCCTCACAAAGGTGTGTGATGGAGGCTACTCACAAGGAAAATACTTGGGCTCGAACAAACACATATACACCAAAATCGTATGAGAGATAATGTAAGCTGGCCGCGGTGGCCAAGAGGACTGAGGCGCTCCAGTCATGGTCTGCACGGCCACTACGGTCGGAGGTTCTAATCCCCCCTCGGGCATGGATTTTTTGTACCATCCTTAGTAGTAGCTAGTTCATAAGTAGTTTGTAAGTTTAGGAACTGATGACCCCATAGTTAAGTCCCATAAGCTATACAAACATTTTTGAGATAATGTAAAGATCCCTTATTGCACTAGTGATACACTGCAAAACTCTGCAGTCGTCCGTTAGAGGCCTCTGCGTGTGCCATGCCGTCTTGCACTTTGACCTGTCGGTTCGCCAGTAGGGACGGTGCAGTGTGCCTCCGAAGTTGCGTTTTGTGATGTTATTTGTGTGGTGAAGTGTCAGATGGGGCGGCGATTGCTAATCAATCCTGATAATGTATTGTGATTAGTTGAGATGAAGTTACGAAAAATCCTTCTTCGTGAAGATGGTATTAGTGTAGAAGATGAATCGTTTGCATGCTTTCTTGTATCTGTTATGGTACAGAAATATGAGTATAAGTTAGATAATGTTGTTACAAACTCATAATAATGATAATAGGGATGATAATGACGTACAACTTATTGCATACGGTAGTGCTAGGTAAGTGCGGGAAGAGGCGATGGAAGCAGTGGCAATGAATACCAACAGTCTTTCGGGAAAGAGGTTAAAGTTACAACTATCATCACAGCTTTTGATGACAATTCGCTAGAGAACATGTACGATGATTATTACATAAGTTATAGTTAAGATTATGTATGGCGTCTACAATTACATCTACAGTACTATCTAGAGCAAGGTTGTAGAGCTTTGCAGAAAAACTACACCCACCAGCAAATTGAGGCGTACGTAGAGATGCTGTAACAAAACGTTCATACAGATATGTTTGTTCGAGCCCATGTACTTTTCTTGTCAGTATCACTACTAGTTACTTCCTTTCCTGTTCCACTTCCACACAGAACGAGGGAAAAATGAATACTTGTATCCATCCATAAGAGCCCTAATCTCTCTGATCTTTACACAAAATGTAGATTGGTGGCAGTAGAATCGCTCTGTAGTCTAACTCAAATTACGGCTCTCTAAATTTCTTCAACAGAGCTTCTCAAAAAGGTCACCTCCTCTCCAGCGACTTCTTGTTGAGTTCCCAAAGCATTTTGGTAACATTCGAGCATTGATATTATCTACCAGTTACATACCTCACCGCCCACCTCTAAAATGCCTCTATGTCCTATTTCAAACTGCTCTGGTAGGGCTCCCAAACACCTGAACAATTATTTACCACAGCAAGCATCTCCGCTACGATTCCGAGAGGCGTCCATTCGTAATGTAAACACCACTAAAAGACGGGAAAAATACGGCACAAACCTGGCACAGCAATTACACAATATATCTACCTGTGCATTTAAAATTGTGTGACACGTGTGCTTGACAACACATCAAATAATTATCTAGTTTTTGAACTCTCTATTTGGCAGTGGACTTCGCCATCTCCAGAGCAAAATAAGAGAAGGATTGAGCATTCCAGGAGCCTACTCGACACAACAGCAAACAGAACATGCAAAGCCATTACCCTAGCTGGTTGTTGTTGTGGTCTTCAGTCCGCAGACTGGTTTGATGCAGCTCTCCACGCTAACCTGTCCTGTGCAAATCTCTTCATCCGAGAATATGTTCGGCAACCTACATCCTTTTGAATCTGCTTACTGTATTCGTTCAAATGTTTGTAAATCTATCGGATCAAACTGCATGGTCATCAGTCGGTAGCCTACAAACTACTTAAACCTAGGTAAACTAACCTAAGGACAAACACACACACCCATGCCCCAGGGAGGACTCGAACCTCCAGGGCAAGCAACCGCGCGCTCCACAGCGAGATGCTTTAGACCGCTCGGTTACTCCACCGCGGCACTGTATTCGTCCCTCGGTCTCCCTCTACGACTTTTACGCCACACACTTCCTTCTAATGCTATGTTGACAATTCCTTGATGTCTCACATTGTGTCCTACCAATCTATCCCTTCTCTTAGTCAGGATATGCCAGGTACACCTTTTCTCCCCAATTCGGTTAAGCACCTCCTCATTAGTCACGTGATCTATCCATCTAATCTTCATCATTCGTCTGTAGCACCACATTTCAATAGCTTCTGTCATCTTTTTGTCTGAACTCCTTATCATCCAAGTTTCACTGCCACCAGAAGTTATCTTGCTACCCAAATAACACAATCCATCTACTACTTTTATTGTCTCATTACCTAATCTAAATCCTTCAGCATCGCCGATTTTCTGACATTACATTCCATTACCTTCGTTTTACTCTTGTTAATGTTCATCTTATATCTTCCTTTCAAGACACTGTCCATTCCATTCAATTGCTCTTCCAGATCCTTTGCAGTCTCTGACAAAATTACTATATCATTGGCAAACCGCAAACTTTTTATTTCTTCTCCCTGAACATTAATTCCCTCTCCAAATTTCTTCTTCCATTCCTTCACTGCTTGCTCAATGAGCAGATTGAACAATATTGGGGAAATGCTACAACCTTGTCTTACCCCCTTCCCAACCTCTGCGTCCCTTTCTTGCCCTTCGACTCTAATAACCGCTGTCTGGTTTTTGTATAGGTGAATATAACTCTTCGCTCCCTATATTTTACACCTGCTACCTTCAGAATTTGGAATAGTGTATTCTAGTCGACATTGTCAAAAGCTTTCCCCAAATCTACAAACGCCAAAAACGTAGGTTTGCCCTTCCTTAGCCTATCTTCTAAGATAAGTTGTAATGTGAGTATTGCTTCCTACATTTCTCTGAAATCGAAACTGATCTTCACCGAGGTCAGATTCCACAAGTTTTTCCGTTCGTCTACAAATAATTCATGTTAGTATTTTGCACCCATGACTTATTAAACTGATAGTTCTGTAATTTTCACGGTTGTCTACACTTGCTTTCTTTGGAATTGGAATTATGATATTCTTCTTGAAGTCGGATGGTATTTCCCCTGTCTCATTCATCTTGAATACCAGGTGGAACAATTTTTTCATGACTGGCTCTCCTAATGAAATCAGCATTTCAGGCGGAATATCATCTTCTCCAGGGGTCTTGTTTCGACTCAAATACTTCAGTGCTCTGTCAAATTCTTCTCGCAGTATCATATCGCCTGTCTCATCTTCCTTCACTTCGTCTTCAGTTGTTAGAATACGGCCTTCAAGTTTATTTCCTTTGTATAGGCCCTCTATATATTCCTTCCATAGTTCAGCTTTCCCCTCTTTGCTCAGTACTGGTTTTCTGTCTGAGTTCTTGATATTCATATAGCTGCTTTTCTTGTCTCCAAATATCTCTTTTTTTTTCCTGTAGGTGGTATCTATCTTTCCCCTAGTTATACATTCTTCCACGGTTCTGCATTTGTCCTGTAGCCACTCCTGCTTAGCCAGTCTGCACTTCCTGTCAATCTCATTTTTCAGACGTCTGTACTCCCTTTTGCCTTCTTCATTTGCTGAATTTTTATATTTTCTTCTCTCATCAATTAAGTTCTGTATATCTCGTGTTGTTCAGGGATTTCTATTAGGCCTTGTCGTTCTACCTATATGATCCTCTGCTGCCTTCACTACCCTATCTCTCAGAGGTACTGTATTACTTTACCCTGTTTCAGCTAATCCTTGCCTAATGCTCCCTCTGAAACTCTCAACCACCTCTGGTTCCTTCAATTTGTCCAGGTTCCATCTTCTAACTTTTCCACCGTTCTGCAGTTCCTTAAGATTTAATCTACAGTTCATAACCAACAAGTTATGGTCAGAGTCTATATATGTCCCTGGATATGTCTTATAGATTAAAACCTGGTTTCTAAATCTATTCCTTACCATTATAAAGTCAATCTGGTACCTTGCAGAGTCTCCTGGTCTCTTCAATGTACACAGCCTTCTTTCATGATGTTTGAACCCAGTGTTGGTGATCATTAAATTGTACTCTGCGAAAAATTCTACCAAGCGATCTCCTCTTTCATTCCTTTTCCCCAGTCCATATTCATCTACTACATTTCCTTCTCTTCCCTTTCCTACTACCGATTTCCAGTCCCCCATCACAATCAAGATTTCGTTTCCCTTAATTTTCTGAATGATTTCCTTTATCTCCTCATACATTTCTTCGATATCCTCATAATCGGCCATGCTAGGTGGCATATAAATTTGCACCACTATGGTCGGTATTGGCATCATGTCTATCTTTGATGTGATAATGTGTTCACTATGCTGTTCATACTAACTTACCCGCATTCCTATTTTCTTATTCATTATGAGACCTACTCCTGTGTTACCACCAACTGATTTTGTATTTATAACCCTGTACTCACCTGACCAGAAATCCTGTTCATCCTTCCACCGAATTTCACTAATCGCTACCATATCGAACTTTAACCAATCCATTTTTCTTTTCAAATTTTCTAACTTGCCTAAGTGTTTAAGGGTTAGAACATTTCACGCTCCAACCCGCAGAATGCCTGTTTTGTTTTTCTTGGTGATGACATCCTCCTGAGTAGTCCCCGCCCAGAGATCCGAATGGGGGACTGTTTTACCTCCGGAATATTTTACCCAAGAAGACGCCATCATTATGTATTCATACAGTAGAGCTGCATGTCTTCGGGAAAAGTAACGGCTGTAGTTTCCCCTTGCTTTCAGCCGTTCACAGTAACTGCATGGCAAAGCCACATTAGCTGATGTTACAAGGCCGGCTCAGTCAATCATCCAGACTGTTGCCTCTGTAACAACTGAAAATTCCGCTGCCCCTCTTCAAGAACCACACGTTTGTCTGGCCTCTCCACAGACACCCGTCCAATGTGGTTGTACCTACGGTTCGGCTATCTGTATCGTTAACGCACGCAAGCCACCACACCTCAGCAATGTCTGTGGTTCATGGGGGTGGACCCTACCTGTTACATCGCGTTTTTTCTTCTACTATTCATCTGCTTGCTTGTATTTATCCTAGTTACATCCTTTTTTTTCTCCTTGCTCCACAGACCTAAAAATCGAAAAGTTCTACTCGAAAGGTTATTTCTTTACAAGCAGTAGCTGTTGTAAATGTGAACTATTACATATTTTATGTAATCACATTGACATTTGAGTGCTCTTCATCACACATTGGTCTCCCTACAGAAGTAGTATCAGATATGATCTACACAGGCACTTCGTAATGGTTGTCTATATACACTGCAGAAGAGTACAAGGCTGATTCCACAGAAGGCAGAATCCTAAGGTGCTTATACTTTGCTTCCCACATCGCGAAAAACTGATCCAAAGATCGGTGAATTTTACATTAAAACCATAGGGTTACAACACAACAGACCAACATCTAACCTTGTTTTAGGTCAAAACGAGTCACAGATCATAGAAATTCATATTAAACCCACCGCATCCTTACCTAGCAAGACACCTGGAGGTTAATCGAATCATATTTTTTTGCGTGATCATTCTACATCTACTTCACAATCCACCCAAATGTGTGTGGCGGAGGGTACTCAGTCGCACTACTTGTTACTTGCTTTCCTGTTCCACTCCCACATAGAACGAGGGAAATACGAATACTCGTATACATCCATATGAGCCATAATCTCTCTGATCGTATCCTTGTAGTCTTTGTGCGAAATGTACGTTGGCGTCGTTAGAATCATTCTGCAGTCCGCTTCATATTCCGGCCCTCTAAATTTCTTCAACAGTGCTCCGTGAAAAGAACGTCGTCGTCTTTTTTCCAACGACTCCGATTTGAGTTCCCGAAGCATTTCAATAACATTCCCGCATTGAATACGAGGAACCATTTAAAATCGAAACCAATACGTTATAGTATAACTCTTCTGACTCTAACCACATCTTTTTGTACACCTTAACAACCAAATAGCCCTGAACAATCCTGATACATCCTAAACTACAAGTTCTAAATCTTTACAGCAACTTAATGGCAAGCTCGAACTTTCAACCACAGGTGAATTCCTCGCGGACCCAACACACTGCACGCTTAGCCATTTACAATACATTGCAATATGAGGATGCAAGATGTAGAGGAGGATTCAGCAAATGTCAAAATGCAGCTCAATACTAATCAAATACTGACAGATGTGTACATCTTCTAGCACTCTTTTCACACAACAGAGCCAGTAGCATTAGTCTTATGTTCTCCAGCAAACAACAAGGAAGGTTTGCTGGTATAATTTATACATTCAAAAGGTAAAGTTGAAATCATTGTTCCATTTAGGTTGTTTATACATCATCTCCTGTATCGCAAAACATGTACAGAGTATTTATTACTGTAAAACACAACAGACCCACTTCTCTTCTTAAGATAAATATACCCACAGATCAAAGAAATACACATAACTTTCTTCAAATCCTTTCTATCAAGTCACTGGAATGTCATTCGAATTATGCTTTTGTGTAATGTCGTAAGTGAAGGATCATTTAAATCCACGCACATCACAATGTGGGACACCATACTTCATACTTCACTTTTTCATGTCCTGAATAGCAGCAGCTGATTTTATTATGGTCAGTATGTTGTATTCCAACCACCTGTTTGTGTTAACATAGGTATGTCATGAGCCACTTATTGGCTATACCTCTAATTCCTAGTTGGTCAAGCTTCTGCAGTAGGGCACTATGGTCAATGATGTCAGAAGCTTTTGATAGATCAAGACATATGCCCGTTACAAACTCACTCTCATTCAGTTTAACATAAATTTTGTCTAGAAATTCAATATTGCACTCTCAGTTGAATAGCAAATATTCAAATGTTTGTATAGTCGATGGGACTTACCTACGGGGTCATCAGTCCCTAAACTTACAAACTAATATTCATGGAATATATGACATCAACTGCGATTGGGTAAAGCTGAAAATGTGTACCCAGCTGGGATTCGAACCCGGGTCTCCTGCTTTCTAGGCAGTTGCGGTGACCCCTACACCACTGGGGACACAGTGATCACCGCACCTGCAAGGACTACCCATGCACGCCTCCTGTCAGATACAAATTCCCAGCTTTATATCTGACGGTAGGTGTGCTTAGGTAGTCCTTGCAGGTGCGGTGATCACTGTGTCCCCAGTGGTGTAGGGGTCAGTGCAACTGCCTAGAAAGCAGGAGACCCGGGTTCGAATCCTGGCTGGGTACACATTTTCAGCTTTGCCCAATCGCAGTTGATGTCATATATTCCATGAATATTAAATAATAACAACTGCAGGATCAGAAGTGACGTTTGTTCTCTCGGAACAGACGCCACATGTATATATATAATATGCCGGTGACGGGCAATGATCCTATCGTTAGTGGGGAGGGTTGGGCAAAGTTTTAAGCCCTTACTCTTACGAGAATTAGTTCATAACTACGAGTTTGAGTACTGTGGGCAGGGCGAAGCTGGGAATTTGTATCTGACGGGAGGCATTGTAGCGATACATTAATATTTTTTTTATTGAAAATTATATCTGCGACGCTTGTCGCAAGCATCCGTTCTCTCTGCCAATAAATCTCTGATTATCCTTGTTTCAAGTTATACCTTCAACTATTTCAAACGATCTGGAGAGAAAACAGAATCGCTTGTCGTCTTTCGTTTTTCTACCTTTGTACTGAGCGGACGTATTTTACTCGACCTCCATAATCATGTAAGTGTGAGCTCTGGTTAGCACCCTTTTACTTAATAAACTTTAACTTTCATTTGGAATTCCTATTTCATTTAAATAATTACTATTTCTCCCCATCTTTCATTTAACTTATACCTATTTTCAGCAATATTAGTAAATTGATGCTTGGTCATTGTTGCCTATCGTCTCATGATGACAAAAGAATGCAAAATTTATTTACTCTCATTTTGTGTTAAACAGTAAATTCAATGCCTGCAGGAAATCTTCATTCTGTTAAAAGCGAAGTCCGATAATTTCTTTAACTTTCGATAACAATAGTGATCAAAATTACACACGGTATTAAAACTGTAATAATTAATAGTCATGAAACCAAGCATCAGTATACGAGAACGAAGATATTAATCAATTCATACAGGTTCAACTGCAGTGTCACAGCTTCCACCCATGAATGCATTCCAGGTAACTTATTCCGCTATTTTCTTATGTAATGGTGCTTTCTGGTGTTGTCGTAATTTTTAACTTACATTCTACTGAGAACTGATAACCATTTCAAAAATTAATATTCATCGCTGATCTTACGGTTATTTAAATTTCAATTCCGGTTTTCAACCTTGATCTTGTGACAACACCAGCGATAAAAAAAAAGTAACATTACATAAGAATTGGCAACCGTGACAGGACCTCGAATGGTTGTAAAGAAAATGTTATTTTATTTGAATTAATTATACCATTGTTTGACATTTATTTTATATTTGTAATCATTCACCAATGTATGACATCTAATCTGCATAATGTGTTTATTTTTCATGAACAACTGCTGACCGATTGTGACGTGAAAATCATAATTACTACCCCGGAAAATAATAAAATAAAAATTTGGAGCCACACCCGATCACGAGAAATTCAACTGCAGCCAACAATGAAAATTGCAACACAGGTAAGGACAGACTGATTATTTCGCTTATTTGGTGCTTTCTACTTTCTCTTAGTCTTTCGCAAGTACGCAATTTCCGATCCAGTGCCTCATTCTATTAGCAAAAATCTGTTTTCAAAATTTCTTTTGTAGTCAGATATTTATTTTAAATCACAAGTTGGAAAAATGCCAACATGGCTGCTAAATCGATATAACAAAGCGATCCTCGCTTGTCTCTCACTCGAGGCGTCTCGCATGCGTGTGACGAATATTAATAGTGATTTAATTGTTTCTCAACAGTGCTGATAAAAGAAATTTTTTGCGTGTGAAGTGTGTAGGTTCCCCACACTATTCGAAATTTTTGATAATTTATTAGTATGGTTAAAACCCGTATACAAATTACTACAATGGAGTCAGAACAAAACACTAATGTTTCACAGCCCGCGCAAAATGTTGAAAATAATGTGGCTGCGAGATCAATTGAATTGATTCCACACATAGTGGAGGAAAATCTTGCAATCACATCATACGTAACAGATTTTCCCACACAGACAGTACACCAATCTGAAAATCCGCAAGAAGATTGGTTAAAACGATTTGAGATATTATTTGCTAACATGTCGCAACAAATTAACAATTTACAAACATCTTCTAAAGACGAACTAAACAATTTGCAAGCATCTACGAATGCTATACATGCGAACATATCGCAACAAATTAACAATTTACAAACATCTACACATGCTACAAACAATCAGATTTCAGGCTTGACCGATCAAATTAATCATTTGCAGGCCAACACGAAACATGATTTAGAGCTGTTGCAAAATTCCACTAAGCAACAATTAGACAGATTAGAGGAACAGCAAAATCAAATCGTGGCTCAAATGATAACTCGGGATGAATTTGAGTCGAGATTTAAAAATCTAGAATCATTACAACAAAATTTACCCTCAATTATTTCTGAGGAAGTAAACAAACAGATAGACGCACAGATACTCAAAGTCGAACAGGCTATCAATGGTAAGTTTTCTGAAGTACAAAACAAAGTAGTGGATCAAATCATGGACACAGTAGATGCAAAAATCTCTTCTGTAGTCGATGATGTAACTAATTGTAAAGAAACCGTTAAAACATTACCAACAGCTATCGACAGTCTCACACAGAATCTTACACAGCTTAAAATTCAACAAGAAAACTTGGAAACAACTGTTACGAGAATTACGAGTCAGGCAGAAAACATAGTCAAAGAAAATCATGATAGGGTACAACGATTCTTATCTAATACAGAAGCGAAGTTGAATGAAAAGATAGACGCAGAATTAACCACTGTAATTCAAGACGTAGCTACTCAAGTGTATGAAAAACATGGAAATACTGTTAAAGCTTTACAAAAAGATCTTACAGACGTGAAATCAATTTTAAATACACAGATGACAGAATCTAGGCCAAATGAACCCGTGACAAATGTGTTCCATGATTGGAAATCTCCCAGAATTGCAACAAATATTCCAAGCTCTCCACATAATCCGGGTACATCTAACAATTTGACGTCAGACAGGACTGACTTTTGCTTCACGACCTCTAATGACTTTGACCGACTAGGTAGGGAAATGAAATCAAACATACCCCCCCTCTTATTCACCACGAAATCATGTTACTGCCGAAGAACTTGACGAAAGTATGATAAAGCACCACCAATTTCAAATCTTTATTAATGAGAACCGTACTGTGCACCCAGTCATTTTCCTGCAATCTTTTAGAGGTTTATTACCTGAATCGTGGTCCGAAAAAAGAAAGATAAGATTTGTGGTCGGATACATTCAAGGTGAAGCTGGAATCTGGGCTGCAGAAGCCCTACAGAGTTGTGAAACTTATGGTGAGTTCGAACGGGTATTTTTAGCCACCTTTTGGTCGCCTGCTGTGCAAGAAAGGTTTCGAAATGAAGTTTATAATCCGCAACCTTTCAATGAACGAAACGGGAGTCTGCGGAGATATTTCGAGAAGTACGTAAACAAAGCTAAATTCTTTGATGACCCCCTCCCGCACAGGGAAGTACTACGCGTATTAATAAACAAATTGCCTACACGATTGCGGTTGCAACTAGCACACGTTTCAACACAAAACTTAGAAACTTTTGTCACTGAGGTGGACACACTAGATTCAATCTTTGAAGATGACCGAGCAAGAAATAATAGTTACAGGTACGGTAACGCAAATAATTACTTCAACTATCCTAGTAATCAGCTGATTCATGTCAGCCAGCCGCAGCCTAATAATCAAAACATGTCACGCCCTCCACAGATGTTACCGCAACAGTCATTTATTAGCAATACCGGACAGCCGCAAATGCAACAAGTGACTAGTGGAATAAACAGTGGAAACGCAGTACGAAACGTACCTAACGGCGGTCAGTATTACCGACGCCGTCGTGACAACAGATTTAATCCGGGCTACTACAATCACAATAATAATAATTTCAATAACAATGCAGCTACTTTCCCTAACCAATATAATGGTAATACACAACCGCTCTGGCGTAATGGAAACTACTACAATAATAATAACAGAAACAGAAATTTTTTTCCAAACAATAACGGTAATCAACAAATTCCGAACTTTTCTACTACTCCTGCACAACAACCAAATTTCAATCAAATACCAGTAGCAACGATGACGATTGACAGTACAGATCAAACAAACTGGACACAAAATGAATCGACCGTGACTATAACTGACGTGACAGAAACTTTAAATCGACCTCAAAGATATTCTAACGGGACGCAGACGTCAAACTAAATCGGCTCGTGTCTGGCCCTCCGACATTGAGCGACCGAGGCAGTGAGGGCACAATTCTCACAGTAAATATGCTGCGTTACAATAAAGGAATCGATATCAGGGAAGAGCTACTCCAGGAACAAACACAACAAAACAAAGTACCTATAGTTGCCTATCAAGCACACATCTTAATAACAGTAGGAGACATACCTACATCGATTTTACTTGACACTGGAGCAGCTGTTAATGTATTGTCTTACAGTCTATTTAAACGCATAAGCAACATTCAGAGGTTACCTACCTTTCCTGTACAGAACTGCAAAATCATTGATGCAGTAGGTGCAAAATCTAAGCCAGTTAAGTTACAAACACTTGTTCAACTACAAATCTGTGATGAAATTGATACTTGCTCATTCCTTGTAGTAGATGCTGTCATAGAAGACTGTATACTTCGTTTAGAATATCTTCAAAGTCGAGAAGAAAAATTAGATTTTAAGGAAGGTAAATGATATTTGACAGTAAACCACTGTGTCTGTATTTTGAATCTGACTAAGAAGGAAGTGACACCAAGAAAATCTTGTAACTCTGTTAGGTCGAAGCAAGTCACTGTTAATCAAATGCAATTTGAAAATTATACTGGAATTCAGGAATCTGAAAATGAATCTCTTGAATCTATAGTTCAAAAGGTTAACGAATCAACTAATGTCACAGATAGTCAGAGACAACAACTTCTCCACTTGCTACATAAATACATACGAGTATTTGACAAAAGGCCAGGTGTAATTAGGACATATCAGTATAACATGCAAGTTAAGCCTCATGAAGCATTCTGTAGGCAAACATATTCTATACCTTGGGCAAAACAACCAGCTGTCAAAGCAGAAATTAACCGTATGCTTAGATGGAACATAATAGAACCTTCAATGTCACAGTATTCCAGCCCTCTTCTTGCAATTTTTAAATCAGATGGGTCTGTTCGTCTTGTGCTTGATGCACGTCAAATCAATAAGATTATCATTCCAGTTAGAACTAGGCCAGAAAACTTAGAAGAACAGCTTCAGAAGTTCTATGGAGTTCAAGTTTTGATCTTAGAGCATCATATTGGCAGGTTCCTATAACAGAAGAGTCTCGTAAATATACTGCTTTCATTTTCTCAGGACGATCGTACCAATTTAAGGTACTGCCTTTTGGTCTAAATGTGAGTTCTGGTGTCTTTATCACAGCACTTGATACAGTACTTGGTCCGGAATTACTAGATAATATTACAGTTTACGTTGATGACATACTTGTTGCTACTTCTACATGGGAAGAACATGTCATCCTACTTGAAAGAGTGTTAGATAAATTTCTGTCATCTGGAGTAACTGTCAACTTGAAAAAGTCTAAGTTTGTTAAAACTGAAATCAAATTTCTTGGGCACATTATCTCACCCACGGGCATTGTTCCTGACCCTGAAAAAATTAAAGCAATTCAAAATTTTCCTGCACCTCACAATAGGAAGCAATTAAAAGCCTTCTACGGTTTATGTTCATTTTTTCGGCGCTTTGTGCCACAACTACTACTCAATAGTACTGCTCTTCTTTCACTTCTTCGAAAAAACATCCCTTGGAATTGGACAGAACAGTGTCAGCAAGACTTTGACAAAATTAAACAAGCCCTTGTTAACTCAGACGTCTTAAACCACCCTGACATGTCACAGGATTTCTGTATTGTTACGGACTCGTCAAATTTTGGGGTTGGGGCGTGTCTGTTCCAAATTTCAAATAATCTGGATCCATAGTCCCTAAAAGTCATCAGTTTTGCTAGTCGCACGCTCACTGAGTGCGAACGTCGATATTCAACCACAGAGTTAGAACTTCTTGCAATTGTTTGGGCATTCAAAAAGTTTCATCATTATATCTTTGGTAAACATACAAGAGTCTTCTGTGATCATCAACACTTAGCTTTTTGATGTCATGCAGACTATTACACAATAGATTAGCCAGATGGGCCATGATACTACAAGAATACGATTTTGAAATTGAACACATTAAAGGATCAGATAATGTCATAGCTGATGCACTTTCCAGACTTCCCCAGGGTTTACCAGAATTTGAAGACTATCTTGAGTCAAACACAGAGTTTAAGATAATGCTCATGAAGGACATGGAATTTAGAACATATTATTTAGATATGTGCAAAAACATGCAGGTATTACAGCAAGCAGATGACAGGTGGAGAAAAGTTATCACTCAAATTACAGACAAGTCAGATGCACATCTAAATCAACACTACAAAGTCTACAAAGGAGTACTTTTCTTTCGTAGACATGTACAATCGCAACTCTGGTGTGTTTGCATACCTGCTACATATGAGAAATCTCTAATTTGGCACACTCATAGAGTTTGGGGACACTTTGGCGCACTAAAGTGTCTCCGTAAGCTTAAACAATACTGTTATTTTCCGAATATGTCACGAAAAATCCATTACACATTGAAATCCTGTTTAATGTGTCACAAATGCAAGCCTAACAATCAGTCAAACAAGATGCCGCTTCATTCTATCTTGCCATATAAACCTGTTCAATTAGTTCCAATTGATACTGCAGGACCTCTTCCGATTGGACGCGGAAGCGTCAAACACATTCTTGGCATCTATGATGTGTTTTCAAAATTTGTGAAGTTATACGCCTTAAAAACTACCACCGCAAAAGCAGTGATTAGGCGCCTGGAGCGCGACTATTTCCCTTTTGTCGGGAAGCCGACGACAATTCTGTCCGACAATGCAAAAACTTTCACATGTCACGCGTGGAAAGATTTCATTCATAAAAATTACCTGAATCACATTCTCATTTCACGTTACAATCCTACTGCCAATCCAATGGAACGCATGTTCCGTGAATTAAATCGCTTCATCAGAACATATGCTTCCAACAAACAAACATCCTGGGTTGAATATATTGGACTATTTGAGCAAGTGGTTAACAACCTACCTTTGTATTCTACACCCTATACACCCACCGATTTAGTTTTACAAACCAAAGAGGCAAACAAATGGGTAAAACCGATACCAAAATTTCCCCGAGGTGATGTAACACTGGAAGAAAATATTAGTAGCCCTAACGGATGCAACTATAAAAAGAAAAGCCTACTATGATAAGCAGCTGAAAAGAACACAAACATTTAATATCGGAGACCTAGTACTTCTGCGAAATCATCCTAAACCATCAGCTATCTTAAAACGTAATAAAAAGTGGCAACATCTATTTTCTGGACCCTTTAGAATTGTTCAAATTCCGTACGAGGGAAGTTATTTATTATCTACAGTACACTCGGGAAGAGTGAGAGGTTTATATCCACACAAGCATTTGAAAAAGTTCTATGCTTAGTTTTTAAGCTGATCACTGAAGCAAGATAAACGAAAATGAAAAATATGACACCTCGTTCCTAGTGAATAAGTAAAACATTCACAGATCCAAGGAGAATAAGCTGAACAAAATATTTTTTTTTCTTACAATGTTACGTAATGGACAACAAATATTAACAGACGGTGTAACTGTTCTCATGTCAAACGCTTAGCAAATAACACAGATTTATCGAACTACTGTTATGTTTAATACAACATAAAACACTTAGTATGGGCATTAATTATTATAATTATTAGTATAAGTATAAGAGAATATTTATGATGAAGGAAATGAATATATGGAGCAAATGATTTATTTTAGTACGATGGATCTGAAGTAGGAGGATTTTTTTTTATGAAAGAAATGTAGTGATAAGGATATATTAATGTTTTGTTTGCCCAACGGCTCCTAATACGAGCCACACACACACACACACACACACACACACACGCGTACACACATACACACATACAAACACACACACACACATACACACATACAAATACACACACACACACACACACACACTCAAATCCAAACAATGTTGCTATACGAGACATGATAACGTAACGTATTTGCGGTCAGCTATCTTTTCAAAGACAGTATAAATGATATGAAGTTTCATAAGCCACTAGGAACCTGTAGATTAATGCTGATCAGCTGACAGGTAACACACATGTCAACAACTGTGCAATTTATTTAAGAGGGAACATATGACCTTTAAAGACATCTAAGTTTATTGAACAATTCTAGTTACGTATTGTGGGACAAAACTTTCTTAAAAATTACACACGACTTTATGCTGATGCTTATGAGCTAGGCAGTAATTAAGATGACAGTGTCATTACGATGTTGCGTCAATACTACTATTTACGGTACGTATCAAAACACTTGCAACAGATATGAAATATTTTGAACAACATTACAAGCTGATGTGTCAGAAGCGTTCACTAATTGAAAAAATCAATCTTTAGACTAGACAACCTTTAGTATAAGCAGTAGTTTAAGACTTCTTTTTCAGCTGACGACGTGCACGAGAATTGTGTTCCTGCCAACGGTAAGAAGATCGTCAACTCAACATCAAAATGACGGAGGAGACACACATATATATGTATTATATGACTATTATTTTGTTTTCAGATGCTTTAAACACACACGTACAACACGACGATTGAAAATATTAGACACTTAGCATGATGTTTCTAGACTACAGACACGTTGTATTTAAAACAGAAAATCTAAACTACACATTTCATTTCTGATAAGGAAAGAACAGGCAATAGCAGGTCATACCACATGCAAAACGTAAAGCAATGTGAGAGAGAAGCGTGGAGTGCTTTGCTATGAGAGACGTTAGAATATTTTAGTTTGACGTAATATTTTATAATAATAATATAAATGGTAATTTTTGCAAATCATGGATTGATGTGCTGAATTTATGTTGTGTACTATTTTAGAGCGACTTCTCTAACTATAATGCTGTTTTTCTCTCTCTCTCTCACTCGATTTTTAGTCTGAATGCTATTTAGCCCGAATCTACGCACCAAATTAGCTGATGAGTCTGACCTTGCCTGTGTTAGCAAAATTTACTTGCATTACCTGTTTAAAAGAAAAGAATCATCCCAATTTATACGCTAACTGCTAATGTTGTGTGACAGACGTCACCTCCCATGTTATTACTGACAAAATCAGATTAAAAAAAAAAGAAGATTCCAAAGATCCACTTCTCATTCCTTAAAAAAAATATTCTGATATATTCAATATAGTGATATGAATGCTTAATGATGAACCTTTAAGCTAAAAAGAAAAAAGATTATGAGGAATAATATTGCTGAAAACAAGGACCCTCTCCAACCGACCTCTGACATGAACATAGGCTGTGACTTATTGTACAATGCACTATATTGTCTAAAAAAACTATAATGATGAGTAAATAATAACCAAAAACGATAAAATATGGCTTGTATGTCATTTGACGATTGATGAACTCTGTTAATGACTAGTATTTCAGAATAATTTGTCACTGTAGATAACCTTTGTAAATAGTAAAGTAACGATAGGTTAATATGAAGTGTATAAAATCCAGAAGATATGTGCAGAACGTGATAAAACGAACTGAAAGGACAGTGATACTACTGTGAGAAATTAGAAAACTTTCAGTGATAAAACTATCAACACAAACAGTGTTCGTATTCACAAAACTAGGACGCATTTATAGTCAAAGTGCGCGACAGAAGTCTATGCCTTCATGAACATATTAATTAACTAGTGAAGTGATTTTGTCATTGACAATAATGAGCTCGGACTACAAAAGGTAGCACTCGCATAATAAATTAAAGTGATAAGTGAACGTGTAGACTGACAAGTACTTGACTATATGTATATCAGCATTATGGTTGTGGACACTTGAATAGTGTGATCTGAAATAAACCGAAAAAAACTTGTTACGTGCGGCATACCGACATAAACAGTCATGATAAAAAATCGTGCAGTGAAGTGACTTTCGAAGTGCATATACGAAGTGATGGCTATTCGTATATATTTGCATACTAAGTCGTAGGTCTTGTCTCAGCTAATGGACTTTAAGGCAGCTGAGATGACAGCCTAAAAATAAATGAAGAATGCGCAGGAAGTAAGCGGACCTAACCACCTTAATATAAATAATTAGGTACTCACCGTGCTGCGACGATCTTCACTATGAAATGTTATGGATGAATCTTCTACTCTGGAAGAAAGATGAAAAACACACACGAAAACACAAAGTCGGCGAGTTATGTGCTGTACGCAATGCTCGCGAGGTTGCCGCTGCCACGTTTGAACGAACACTGCTGAAGCTGGCCAGCGGTAGAAATTTATTCATTGTTGACGCTTGACTGTTACGTCACACACCCAATGGTGATCCCGCAGTGTGAAAATTCAAACTACCTCTGTGAATGTTTTCAAAATAAACAAAATGTATCTAATATTTGTATAATGAACATGACGAAAACCGCCCCTACGGCATTTCCCAATCAAAAAACTGTGCGATGATACGTACAAAGAATACCCTATGTCAGAAAAATAAACAACTTAAATTCGCTAAACTGTAACATCCAGTTACCAATGCCTGTACATATTTTTTTTAAATGTCTATATGTATATATGTGAAGTAGTATGTAAGTCTTAGTAAATAATTTCATGAACGATTAAAGCTCCCACAGTGGGCCAAAGAAAATTTTGATTTACGTAATATGTTAATTACAAGTTTTGGTAAAGTCATAAACTGAACATATGCCTTGAATATAATGTAGTTTCCATTAATTTATTTATGTCAAGAATGGGCATATGTTCATGTCAGTTGGTTGCGATATTTGCTATTAAAATCAAAGCTCACACTTACATCCGTTCTCTAAAAAAATAATAGTACTGAAAAACACAACTAAATAAAACAAGAATAAACTCATTCAGTAATCAAACCTGTAATTTTTACTTAAGGGATAAATTTTAATTGCATATGTACACCTTTCATTTCATGTAAAACCACACCGAGGCGATGCGGGAAAAGCAGTCCGTGCTCTATCAAAGGGCACCTCATCCTGGCATCTCACCCCACCACTACGCTGGGGCCGAGTCTGTGGCGCACACCACCGACATCAATCGGCCTGCCGCCTTGCACCGCGTCGCCGCCGCACCGCCACACCCACGGGTCAACAATCCTGGCGCGCTGGGGACCGCTCGCTGCACCGTTGGTCCGACCATCGAATCTTCACATTGTACAATTTGAATATGAGATGAAAAAAAAAATTAATGAAAATTGTTAAAAAAAAATTAAAAAACTATATATATAAAAAGGAAAAAGACACAACTGTAACTTCTAATCTCATATCTAGTGGGCTCACACAGTCTTAAATAATCTTTTAAAAAAAATTGTATAACAAGAAATTATATAACAAGAAATTTATGATGTCTTTGAGTAGGAAATGTACATTTGCCAACTCAAAGCCAGAGGCGGCAAATGTAGCGATACATTAATATTTTTTTTATTGAAAATTATATCTGCGACGCTTGTCGCAAGCATCCGTTCTCTCTGCCAATAAATCTCTGATTATCCTTGTTTCAAGTTATACCTTCAACTATTTCAAACGATCTGGAGAGAAAACGGAATCGCTTGTCGTCTTTCGTTTTTCTACCTTTGTACTGAGCGGACGTATTTTACTCGACCTCCATAATCATGTAAGTGTGAGCTCTGGTTAGCACCCTTTTACTTAATAAACTTTAACTTTCATTTGGAATTCCTATTTCATTTAAATAATTACTATTTCTCCCCATCTTTCATTTAACTGATACCTATTTTCAGCAATATTAGTAAATTGATGCTGGTCATTGTTGCTTATCGTCTCATGATGACAAAAGAATGCAAAGTTTATTTACTCTCATTTTGTGTTAAACAGTGAATTCAATGCCTGCAGGAAATCTTCATTCTTTTAAAAGCGAAGTCCGATAATTTCTTTAACTTTTGATAACAATAGTGATCAAAATTACACACGGTCTTAAAACTTTAATAATTAATAGTCATGAAACCAAGCATCAGTATACGAGAACGAAGATATTAATCAATTCATACAGGTTCAACTGCAGTGTCACAGCTTCCACCAATGAATGCATACCAGGTAATTTATTCCGCTATTTTCTTATGTAATGGTGCTTTCTGGTGTTGTCGTAATTTTCAACTTACATTGCTACTGAGAACTGATAACCATTTCAAAAATTAATATTCATTGCTGATCTTACGGTTATTTAAATTTCAATTCCGGTTTTCAACCTTGATCTTGAAGCAACACCAGCGATAAAAAAAAAGTAACATAACAGCGTGCTTAGGTAGTCCTTGCAGGTGCGGTGATCACTGTGTCCCCAGTGGTGTAGGGGTCAGCGCAACTGCCCAGAAAGCAGGAGACCCGTGTTCGAATCCCGGCTGGGTACAATTTTCAGCTTTGCCCAATCGCAGTTGATGTCATATATTCCGTGAATATTAAATAATAACAACTACAGGATCAGAAGTGACGTCTGTTCTCTCGGAACAGACGCCACATGTATATATAGTTATGAACTACTTACGAACTAGGATGGCAGAAATATCCATGCCCGAGGGGGATTCGAACCCCCGACCATAGTGGCCGTGCAGACCGTGACTGGAGCGCCTCAGTCCCCTTGGCCACCGCGTCCGGCATTTGAATAGCCTTCCCTGAAACCATGCTGTGAGGGCGAGAGAATTTTTTGTTCATTTATGAAATCCAACAATCTCTTATGAAATATTTTTTCTGAGATTTTTGAAAAAAAAACAGATAGTAGGGCTATTGGCCTATAATTTGAAATGTTTTCTGGGTTGCCTTTTTTTAGCAGAGGTTTCACTTTTGCAACTTTTAAGCGTGAAGGGAAGATTCCTGATGCCAGTGAGGTGTTGAATAAGTGTGTTAAGGATTCAGCCAAGGGAAGACAGCATTTTTTAATAATCGCATCTGGTATTCCATCAATTCCACAGGAGTACCCTGTTT
This sequence comes from Locusta migratoria, assembly GCA_026315105.1. Taxonomy (NCBI): domain Eukaryota; kingdom Metazoa; phylum Arthropoda; class Insecta; order Orthoptera; family Acrididae; genus Locusta; species Locusta migratoria. The sequence goes on along the minus strand of CM048754.1, from coordinate 109,859,111 downwards.
CAAGCATTTTATTATTGATAAAATTTCTTCTGTATTTGTAGGTAAAAGGAACATTGATGTAGACACATTTTTTATGTTATTGGATGATGGAGATGATATTTTGTTGTGTTCTTCCAGTCCACTCACTAACTCTTCATTTATGTTTGCAAAATATTTGTTGAAAGTCTCCGCAATTTTTGTTGTCAAGAAATCATTTGTCCTTCGTAGCATAAGTTTATATTTTTCTGTTGCTTGGTTTCACTTGCTGTTTGATTTTTGAGAACTTCCCATATAGCTTTAGATTTGTTTTTTGAATGTTCAATGTATTTGTCATTGTTCTGGCTTTCCTTATGATATTTTTGAGGATTCTCTTGTAATTCCTTAGGTACAAATGAAATTTATGAGGCATGTTCTGTGTCTTTGCTATATTGTGTAATCTTCTCTTCTCTGCACAAGAGATTCTAATACCTTTTGTAATCCATAATAATACCTTTTCTGATTTAAGTTAGGTTGGCATTTATGTTGTTTTAATGGAAATGCAGCTTCGAAGTAGGACATGAAGATTTCCATGAATTTATAAAACGTTTGTTGGCATTTTCATAAGAATATACATTGTACCCGATTTCTTCATTTCGTTTCTGTATAAGGATGTTTGTCTGTTTGTTACTGTCTCATTGAGGTAACCGACAGCTCACAACACTTGATGCACACATGATGCCTTTTGAGGTAACACAAGTTTATTGAAGGCTACGGGCAGTAGTATCTACTGCCATTAGCATTTGATGCTAAGTGTTTTGGAGAAACCATATTGAACTTTATATCTAATAGTTTCATATTATAACTTGTGTTATTGTGAATTTATGGCATTTCAAGAAAACACCACATTAAATATTTAGAAAAAACTCATCCTTACTACATGTGTGTTAATTAACCTTCATAAAATGTCATACAAAGAGTTAAAACCTTCATGATATCTAACTTTCGGCACAAAGACTAATTTCACATGTTCATTGTGGTGTAACGACTATAAGTGAATAATTACTAAGTGTAAAGAGCTGATTCACATACTGAGTTCAAAGAGTCAGCGCTATCTCTCTCTCTCTCCCTCCCTCTCTCTCTCTCTCTGTCTGTCTATCTCTCTTTCTGTCTTTCTTAGACACACACACTTCATAAGGAGTGTCATGTCGTTATGAAAAATTTGTAAATCAAACATGAAACACCGCAAACAGCAATGACAGGTATTCAAGAAATTCTCAATCGTCTGGGGATTTGAATCAGCATTATTCATACGACATGAAATAAGTCAGTAAGTAAGTTGGTGCTTTAAAACATCTGCTAGAATGGCTACCCACCATTTCTAATTGCAGAGCCACTCCTGAAATTAATTTCCAGAGTTTCTAAAAATAAACTCCTGTCTTTGAAACAGCAAAATGAATGCTGTTAAATACATAAATTATTAGATTCATAGTTTCGTTTTTAAAGCAACAAATCATCTCACTTTTAGTGTTGATGGAGGTATATTAGAAGAAACTGATTGAAAGTAGCCTGTTAAATTATTTAAGTAAGATCTTGGGAAGTTGAGATCTTCAAATGCAAGTTAAAACGCTCACTGCTGCTCTACATTACTTTGGGAGTGGCCACAGTACTTGCACAATGGAAATTTACGTAACTGCTCACTCCTTGAGGGAGCAGCCAACGTTTTAACAAACTCAAATAACCCATATAAAAACGAATAGATAATTAAACATGGAATGGGGAGCATGAAATTATGAAACAGAGTTTGATACTTTTAATCGTTATCTATTCGGTAAAATGAACAAGCAAATAAATGTGGGGAGACCATTTTAAGCACAATAAAGCACAACCTTGAACAAAAGTGAAATTAAATCATAAAGTTACTACCTGTACCCGCAGTGGCCGAGCGCTCTGCTTCGCGCCAGTCACGGTCTGCACGGCCACTACGGTCGGGGGTTCGAATCCCCCTTTGGGCATGGATATTTGTGCCGTCCTTAGTATTAGCTAGTTCATAAGTGGTTCGTAAGTTTAGGGACTGATGACCCTGTAGTTAAATCCCATAAGCTCTACAAACATTTTTTTTTAATTGTTTCTGGCCTTTTTGAATACGGAGGTAACGTGGGAGGAAGCTTGAAAATACACAGGGGTAAGCAAAGCATATTCATTCACTCACAGACACGTGCATAATGCTTGCGACACATTATTGATGCGGCAACTCTTGTTAATAGCGGTGAAATGAAACATCGGCGGTGTATTGACAGAATGGCGGGTGTCTTGAAGCACTATTACAAACACATTATGCACCAAAAGAACTCATGTTTGGGGAGGGAGCACCATACTATTCTTAAGTACCACATGGCATTCGACCATGGTGAATTACATAGAATTTACAAAAGAAATTAATTTAGAATAGGTAAGTGAAGCACACAAGAGAATTCATATAGAAGAAAGCTAGTAACAACAAAAGCTAGGCTGAAGATCGAAGTAACGATTGTGACAGAGCACGTGGCGCAATCGGTCATACCCAGATAGGAAAGACGGAATCAAACCAGAAAATCTGAGAACAATTGAGCATACTCGCGGATACAGACACGACATGAAAATATTAGTTAAAAAATAGCAAGGAAATTAAAACATACTAAGTTTACACGAAGGCTGAAGGCCATACACGGGAATTCTAGTTTGAGAAAAACTGGACAGAAAGTCATCACTGGAATGAAAGTGCAAATAATAAATTTTCACTGAATTACTCGAGTTCTGTAAATTAAGAAACACTTCGACTCACATAGCGAAAGAATTACTCAAGAAAACTATCACTGATAAACCAAAACTGCCTGATCAGAAAGAAAGCAAAGTCCTAACAGCATGCCTTCCCCTCAGCATGACTCCACAATGCACGCACCTCGGCCGTTGGAGCAATAGTGCTACCTAAAGGCTATGCCAAAAGCGTCCCAGCCACACACCGGATGTAGAGCGTGCTAAAATCCATACAAAGTGCATTCAGAGCATAGTGTCTACCAACCCTCGCTAACTGGAGAAGATAATACCCTGTTCTAGAGCTCCAGAGATGTCTCTTTTGTCACCTCTTTGGTCCAAGATTAGGTTGGCGCCACACTAAGAACACGGCAACCTCGCTATCTTGCCAAGTAAGCTTGTCTCTGGCTACCCAGCAAATGCCAGCACAGACGACAAACGAAGCCATGCGTTCTTAATAAAAGTAAACGAGGCCTAAAGCACGAGGCGACGACTGCTCAGCAGACAGTCAATATTAAAAGCAACCTTCCACATTCACGTGAACACACAAGTTCAATCAAACGGGTGGAAACATATATACACATGGCTCATTGACCATTAATAAAAGTAATAAAATAATTGACATACAAATAAATAATATTCATGGTGCAGAAACTCTTTAGAGTCATGAATAACTCAAAATGAAACACGGCCACACATTCAGTGGATGCATTTCATCATCCCCCACTTAGGGGTGATAAATAGTCTGGAACAAATTCTGTTATACTGGATTGGATTCAGATTAAAATAATGCACACAGAACATTTGCAAAATGTAACTATTCGTGGCATTGTGGGCATCTTATGTTTAAAGAAAAATGTTAAATTAAGCAACATTCAAACAGTTATTTTTTAAATTACTTAAACAAAATTTTTCAAAAATAGTAATGAAGGTGGTGCACAAAAGGTTGCTCAAGTAATTGGAGGGGAACAATACATGCATAAATAAAAATTTTACAAATTGGTACAATAAATAAAATAAGACAATTATTATAAGCCTTTTACTCCCGGGAGTGTCTTTTTAAAAGAAATTAAATTCGATTAACTATGGTGAGTGTTCATTTTGTTTTCAATGTTTAACTATGCACCACACACTTTGATAAAAAGTTAGGGCCATCGACAGGGAGGATGTACTCTTCGGGATAACTGGGTGGAAACTACAGGCCAGACTTGTTTAACACTTTACTACTGCCAATTTGTCATTCAGTGTCCATTGTCATAGTTGATTGTCCCTCTTTCCAGCTCCAGGTGCATCTCGCCTCACTGACTTTTATTCCTCTCTGACTCAGCACCAACGGTTGGATCATCATCATCTTGCATTAGGCACAGAGGAAGATAATTTTTTGAGCACCCTCAATGGCGAACGATCATAAGAGGTAGTGCCATGACTTCGTGGCATAGGATTTATGAGTTTCTCACATCCAAGCTGGACCCAAGGAAGTGGAATTCCTAAGTGCCGAAGCACGGAACTGTGTTAAGCAAGAAGGTTCATTTTTGTCTTCCGTCACTCGCTAAGTTACAGGAGTTAAGTCACATGTAGTCACTGGTCTGGTCGTGACAGAAGCCAGACGTATGTGTTGTGCCCATGCTGCTCTCATTGAGTGGCGTGCAGCAGGGTGCGTGTTGACAGCCGGACTAGCGTTGATCTCACCTCCCAGAGTAGCCTGACTGCAAGCGATGGCTGCATCTGGTTGGTGCTGCCCTGCACCGTGACAGGAGCGTGCGCCGTCCATGCCCTCCGTCATCGAGGTTTGTGTCGGGAGGCCCACAGGACACGCCCACTTCTGCAGCGCATGGTTCAGCAATTGGTGGCTTGGCCGGTGACAGCCGCTCGGAGGCATGGTGTGGCGGGGTGGTGTCAACCCGGCCAGAGTATGAACGTGCGCATGTCACCCCCTCCCCTTCTTTGCTAGGGGCAGGAACATCACTGCCGGCGGCCCACTGTTTGGCGATGCCCGCAAGCGTGGCACGGTATTCCAGCGACCTTGTAATGTCAGCAGCTTGGATCGCAGCCGCCCACAGAGCTGGGATGCCAATTGCGCCACGCTGTCGGCGATGCGCCGGCTGGCCGGTATGACTCAGTGTGTGTATCCGTGTGACATAGATGGCAGGAACCCCATGCCACCTCACTTCTCATGGCATTGGGGTGGGTGCTGAGGTCAGACGGCGCGCGTTACTGGCAGCAGTGTGGTGTGCGCAAAGGCCGCAGCATGCGTGGGCTACACATTCTAGCGACAGCTGCACACGACAAAAGATGGCCATATGTATTGCTATGGAGGTGTCCTGCGTGATCGCCGACTGTGGCGCTCCATGTCAGTGCATGTAGCGCGCTACAACCAGCGACGTATGAGATTCAAGCGCTACGCGTCACACTTGCTACAGAGTGTCGAGTTTCATTGAAAGTGCACTGCTTTTGGAGGTTATAAAGGATGTCACAAGAATTCTGTGAGCTAATAATCCCTGAAGTTTATGAAACTGCAATTGATTGCGAAATAACAGAAAATAAAATGGAAGTTGCATATATAATGAAGTATTTTGCTTTGGATAACTAGCTCGTAAATTTTCTTTTGGCTTTTATAGACGACAGAAGTTAAATTTTTAAATTGTTTCTAATATATCAATCTTCTGTATTTTTATTCTGAGAGGTAGTTTCATTTACACCACGATGAACCTGATTTGAAGAATTACTCGCATTATTGTGCTTTGTGCATTTGCAGTAACAACAAAGTTAGTCCTGAAAGAGAGATAACGCTGGGATGTCAAACGAGATGTGTGTAAATTACGTTTCTGAGTAAAATGTTAGGATATAATGTTTCAGTAGGAATTTAATGTGTTTCGTAGGTCTACAGTTGGATATGTGTGTTTGCAATGAAGATGAACTATGAGTAAAAACTGTAAAAAAAATGTTTGGTGCTTTGTAAAGATAAAACATAAAACTTTGCACGAATAACAGGTGAAAGGGTTATAATTGCAGTAATTAAAATATAGGATGGAACGGGAAGCGAACCAGCCACCGCAAAAATTACTATTTGGTAATCCCAATTGCAACCCATACACTACAGCAACTACTAGTGTAAGTGTTCGAAAATGATTTAGTATCATCTTCCAATAATACTTATTTAGTACTTATTCAGTTGTTGATGGTTTGTAGTCACAAAAACGAATTGAGAACATACTCGAAAATAACTGTACTCGTCGTTGTACTTTCGAAGAATTTGGCCGGTAATCTTCATAGTCTGTTTTCATATTTGAAGTTATGAATAAAATAATCCACGTACATTCCTCGCTTTGTAAATGTAATGAACAGCATTCTTTTTATGCCTTACTTGCTAAAGTTAATAAAACTTTATTGCCTTACTCTACAGCTATCATTATTCTACGGTTTACTGATGCCATATTTAGAAACAGGTGATCGGTTCTAGCGGCCATCTTGTAGAGAGAAGTTGTCGCGCTCACGTAGGACACTCGGCCATTTCGCCGAATGTCGCCGCTTGTAGCAGCAGTGTCGCGTCCCTGGATGTCGCGCACTGTCACTAGAATGTGTAGCCCACGCAGGCCGCGGCCTAAGTCTTTGCTTCGCACTTAGAGAACACTACATGACACATGTTGCTGCGAGACCCCACATTAACCAACTGCCGGCATAACGCAGGGGATAGCGTCACCGATTGCGGTGCTGAAGGTCGCCGGTTCAATCCTGCCCACCGGCAAAAATGTATTTCTTTGTAATTATCATTTCCAGAATGTTCTACATGTTTCTTATGTTCACTTGTAATTTTTACTTGTTTCTTATGTTGACTGTTCCTCTAATTTCTGGTACATACTGTCTGTGTATAAATAGCAGAGCACTCTGCCCAAGAGGGCATGTTGAGTTCACAATAAACCTGCTTTCAGTATAAGTGCTGTGTTCAGTTGACAACCCTGCCTTCGATGTCAAGCCTACTTCTGTTTGTACAAGACAATATTCATTGTCAAGTCATGCTCATCAGACTGGTACAATGTATTCAGATAAATATTGAAATATGAAATTACACAGATAATTTATAAACAAATAGGTGAGAACATTAACGTAAATTACAAAATCTTAAATAAACTTGTGTACTGGGGTCCATAGTCTTTACAAATCGTGACCCAATACCTATCAAAGAAAGTGTTAACATATGAGAAATGTTTAAGAAATTACATAGTACAATCATAGGGACTTAAACAAAGTTCATTTAGTAATGTTGACGCTGTGGCCACGGTCTGACAAGGACACACTCAGAGTCCCACACACAAGGAGGCACAAGCCCCATAACGGTATCAAGAAGCAGAATGCTGAGCAGTGCAGTGTGGTGACATTTCTATAAAATTACATTAAATTGGCCTGCCAGCAGGATGAGGTACCACTGCTGTAATCTACTACGCAAACTAAATGTTGGGCCCAATGCAATGTTGCATCTACTGGCTACGATTTAGTTTCCCACCCCTTGCAAATCACTGGATTGTTCCTGTCTCTCCGGCGAGGCAGAACTAAAGACAAATTTAAGATAATTAGTGGCACTACTCTCGTTTACTGTTCATTTGGAAAAGCACCGTCGTAATTTGATGACTGCACTAGCGGTCCCTCGATTGTTTAAATCATTCTAATGTTCAAATGTTTGTAGAACTTATGGGACTTAACTACGGGGTCATCAGTCCCTAAGCTTACAAACATGAACTAGCTAAGACTTATGACGGCACAAATATCCATGCCCGAGGGGGGATTCAAACCCCCGACCGTAGTGGCCGTGCAGACCGTGACTGTAGCGCCTCAGTCCCCTCGGCCACCGCGGCCAGCTTAAATCATTCTCTAGACAATATCTGAAAACACATAAAAACATAAATTCTCGTTAAAATTAAGTTTGGTATTAAAATAAACAAATGGATAAATTCACATACTAATCCTATAATCAGAGAAACACTAAAAGCAAGACATGAAAATACATAAACACCTGGAATAATAAAGAAAATAAAACACAGTTGATTAGGTCAGACATACAAATCAGAATCTGCCTGTAAAAACATAAATCGAGACACACACTAGTGATTAGATGGCCTAGTTCAAGGCTTCTCATTAAAGAGCATGATAAAATTTAAACATGTTACCAAGGTTCCAGCTAAAATTTACAAAAGAAAATCATTTTAGAGTAAATGTTCCTAATTTATACCATGCATAGTTTTCCAAAAGTCAGGCACTCGTCTCGCAATGTGGTCGCATTAACCATGGGCTTGACTTTGTACACTGGGCTGTGTACTTTTTCTCGTCAACAAAATTCAAGTGGGCCTGGTGAGTTTGATTCTTCAGTACGTCCTTTTCACCTATTACGAGGTGCATTCAAGTTCTAAGGCCTCCGATATTTTTTCTCCAGACTGGAAAGAGATAGAAACATGCGCATTGTTTTAAAATGAGGCCGCGTTCATTGTCAATACGTCCCAGAGATGGCAGCACCGTACGGCAGATGGAATTTTACCGCCAGCGGCGAGAATGAGAACTGTTTTAGATACTTAAAATGGAGACGTTTTCCTTACTTGAACAGCGTGCAATCACTCGTTTTCTGAATTCGCGCGGTGTGACAGCAATTGAAATTCATCGACAGTTGAAGGAGACTTGTGGTGATGGAGTTATGGATGTGTCGAAAGTGCGTTCGCGGGTGCGTCAGTTTAATGAAGGCAGAACATCGTGTGACATCAAACCAAAACAACCTCGAGCTCACACAAGCCGGTCTGACGACATGATTGAGGAAGTGGAGAAAATTGTTTTGTTGGATCGCCGAATGACTGTTGAACAGATCGCCTCCAGAGTTGGCATTTCTGTGGGTTCTGTGCACACAATCCTGCGCGACGACCTGAAAATGCGAAAAGTGTCATCCAGGTGGGTGCCACGAATGCTGACGGACGACCACAAGGCTGCCCGTGTGGCATGTTGCCAAGCAATGTTGACGTGCAACGACAGCACGAATGGGATTTTCTTTTCGTTGGTTGTGACAATGGATGAGACAGGATGCCATTTTTCAATCCAGAAACAAAGCGCCAGTCAGCTCAATGGGAGCACACAGATTCACCGCCACCAAAAAAATTTCGGGTAACCGCCAGTGCTGAAAAAATGGTGTCCATGTTCTGGGACAGCGAGGGCGAAATCCTTCCCCATTGCGTTTCATAGAGCACTATGGTACCAGATGCATCCTACGAAAATGTTTCGAAGAAAAAATTCCTTCCTGCACTGCAACAAAAACGTCCGGGAAGGGCTGCGCGTGTGCTGCTTCACCGAGACAACGCACCCGCACATCGAGCTAACGTTACACAACAGTTTCTTCGTGATAACAAGTTTGAAGTGATTCCTCATGCTCCCTACTCACCTGACCTGACTCCTAGTGACTTTTGGCAATTTCCATCAATGAAAGACAGTCTCCGTGACCGCACATTCACCAGCCGTGCTGCTATTGCCTCAGCGATTTTACAGTGGTCAAAACAGACTCCTAAAGAAGCCTTCGCCGCTGCCATGGAATCGTGGCGTCAGCGTTGTGAAAAATGTGTACGTCTTCAGGGCGATTACGTCGACAAGTAACGCCAGTTTCATCGATTTCGGGTGAGTAGTTAATTAGAAAAAAAAATCGGAGGCCTTAGTACTTGAATGCATCTCGTATATTGCGTCAAACACAGTTTCCTGCAAAATACAACGGGAAAATTCCGTTAGGGATGCACACAGTTAAGGTCGTCATGTTAAAGCTTGTGTTACAGGTTCTTGATTAACTGGTAAATCAAATAAGGCACCCACGTGGCATTACAAACCCTTGTCCCAAAGACGTACAACATGTTCCTTAACACCTTCTTCGCTTCCCCAAGCGCTAACCCGTTTCTGTTCAGGAGGCGGCCCTGTTACAGCGACTTACAAAAAGGAAACACATTGGCAATTTCAAAGACACAGACCGCACACATACTGACTGTAACAGTACTAATTACCCTCCTCCTTGCTCTGGAGGAACATGCCTTTCCCATTCACTTACTGACGATACTGGACTTCAATACATCCTAAAACATTAAATTTATGTAGCACAACTGAAGAGAAGGTACACCCTAAAATATTACACTTTGTTTTGATACCAGTTGTACTTACAAGGAAAGTACTTGGGCTCGAACAAACACATATACATCAAAATCGTACGAGAGATAATGTAAAGATCTCTTATTGCACTAGTGACACTTTCGCATCTGCAAAACTCTGCAGTCGTCCGTTAGAGGCCTCTGCGTGTGCCATGCCGCATTGTACTTTGACCTGTCAGTTCGCCAGTAGGGACGGTGCAGTGTGCCTCCCAAGTTGCGTTTTGTGACGTTATTTGTGTGGTGAAGCGTCAGATGGGGCGGCGATTGGTAATCAATCCTGCTAATGTATTGCGATTCTACATCTACATAGATACTCTGCAAATCACATTAAAGTGCTTGGCAGAGGGTTCATTAACCACTTTCATAACTTTTCTCTACCGTTCCATTCTCTAATAGCGCACGGGAAGAAAGAACACCTAAATCGTTCCGTTTTCGATCTGATTTCTCTTATTTTATTGGGATGGTGATGTCTCCCTAAGTAGGTGGGTGCTAGCAAAATATTTTCACATTCAGAACTAAAAGTCGGTGATTGAAACTTCGCAAACAGATCACGCCCCAATGAATAACGTCTTTCTTTTAATGATTTCCACCCCAATTCTTGCAACATTTCCGTGACGCTTTCCTCCCCGTAACGTGATAAAACAAAACGAGCTGCCCTTCTCTGAACCTTCTCAATGTCTTCCGTCAGTCCCACCTGGTGAGGGTCCCACAAGGGGCAACAGTACTCCAGGAGAGGACGCACAAGTGTGATGTACGCAGTCTCTTTGGTGGAGCTGGTGCATCTTCGAAGCGTTCTGCCGAGGAAACGTAATCTTTGGTTCGCCTTCCCCACAATATTTTCCGTGTGTTCTCTGCAGTCAAAGTTGTTCGTAATTGTAACTCCTAGGTATTTGGTAGAATCTACGACCTTAAGGTTTGACTGATCTATCGCATAATTAAAGTTCAGCGGATTTCTTTTAGTGGTCATGTGTATTACTTCACACTTTTCTTTATTTAGTGTCAATTGCCAATTTTCGCACCATGCAGAAATGTTGTCTAAATCGCTTTGCAGTTGCTTTTGATCCTCAATTGACTTCACTAACCGATAAACGACAGCATCATCCGCAAACAGTCTAAGGGAACTATTCAGATTGTCACCTAAATCGTTTATAAACACGAGGAAAAGTAATGGACCTATAACGTTTCCCTGTGGAACGCCAGATACCACTTCTGTTTTACTCGATGACTTACCGTCAATTACAACGAACTGTGTTCTTTCTGATAGGAAATCGTGAATCCAATTGCACAATTGGGGAGATATTCCATAAGCACGCAATTTCATAAGAAGCCGCTTGTGGGGTACAGTATCAAAAGCCTTCCTGAAATCCAGAAATATGGAATCGATTTGAGATCCCTTGTCGATGGCACTTAACACTTCATGGGAATAAAGCGCAAGCTGTGTTTTGCAAGAGTGATACTTTCTGAATCCGTGTTGACTACTGTTTAATAGGTCGTTCTCTTCGAGGTAGTTCATAATATTGGTTGAGATGAAGTTACGAAGAACCATTCTTCGTGAAGATAGCATTAGTGTAGAAGATGAATCATTCGCATGCTTTCTCGTATTTGTTATGGTACAGAAATATGAGCATAAGTTAGATACTGTTGTAACACTAACACATAATGATGATAATAGGGACGATAATGACGAAGAACTCATAGCTAGCGGTAGTGCTGCGGTAAGTGCGATGGAAGCAGTGGCAGTGAACACCAACAGTCTTCCGAGAAGAAGGTTAAAGTTGCAACTATCATCATGGCTTTTCATGACAATACGCTATAGAACATGTAAGTTATAGTTCAGATATCTGCATTACGTATGGCGTCTACAGTTACATCTACAGTGCTACATCTAGAGCATGACCGCAGAGTTTTGCATAAAAACGACACCCACCAGCACATTGAGGTGTACGTAGAAATACTGTAACCAAAAGCTCATACAGATATGTTTGTTCGAGCCCAAGTAGTTTCCTTGTTAGATCGCATATCTGGTGCAGCAGTTGAATAACATACACGAACGACTGAAAAAATTAAACTAAATTTACCCATTATACAGGCACTCCACGTTAAAGTAGCAATCAAACAACTGTTTAGCGGAGCCGACATTACTGACGGTGCCACAACATTTAAGTGCGCACACCTAATCAGCATGCCTCATGCATCAGCGGATTGTACAGAACTCAACTTATCTCACCCAGTGCTGCATACACTCATATGCAAGATAACACACGTTACAAATTCGTCTTCTGCACGACACATTGTCGTAGCGTTCTGTAACGCCGATAAACAGTGGATACACATACAAAATATACAATAAAAACCTGGAACCTATAACCTGCAGAAAATACACAAGAAAAACACACAATCATTCCTTAAAATGACTAAGACTAGAAACATGGTGCACACCACGAGACTTCCAGGTCCGTATTCTTTCCAGTGCAACCACGTTCTCACGAACATGATGTAAAAATTGGCAATTGACTCTAAATAATGAGAAGTGTGAAGTCGTCCACATGAGTACGAAAAGAAATCCGTTAAACTTTGTTTACAAGATAAATCAATCAAAAGTGAAGGCCGTAAACTCCACAAAATACCTAGGAATTACTATTACTTGAGACTTAAATTGGAAAGAACACGTAGATAATGTCGTGGGAAAGGCGAACCAGAGACTGCGTTTTATTGGCAGAACCCTTAAAACGTGCAACAGAACTACAAAAGAAACTGCATACACTACGCTTGTCCGTCCATTTTTGGAGTATTGCTGCCCAGTGTGGGATCCTTATCAGGTGGGTTTGACGGAGGACATCGAAAGAGTCCAAAGAAGGGCAGCTCGTTTCGTATTGTCACGATACAGGGGAGACAGCGTCACGGAAATGATACAGGATCTGGGTTGGGAATCATTACAACAACGGCGCTTATCGCTGCGGCGTGGGCTACTTACGATACTCCAATCGCCAACATTCTCCTCCGAATGCGAAAATATATTTTTGTCTTCCACTTACATAGGTAGAAATGGTCATCAGAATAAAATACGAGAAATCAGAGCTGAAATGGAGAGATTCAGGTGTTCTTTCTTCCCGCGCGCTATTCAAGAATGGAATGGGAGATAAATAGTATAATGGTGGTTCAATGAACCTCTGCCAGGCACTAAAATGTGATTTGCAGTGTATCCTATGTAGATGTAGATCACAGACATACATCACTAGACTGGCAAACTTGCCTCTGTGACTGAAGTTTGATGCGCCATCTTGCCTCACCCAACGTCAAAAAGTTTATGTACGGTACTACTATGATCTTCTGGCACGATATGACGTTGTAAACTTTACTGGTTGCTTTGAACATGATTTGCATTTGAGTTAACACTTATGCATTTTCGAATCGTGTTATGTGAAGTTTATGTACCGTTAAACATTAACATCTAGGCAAAGACTTTCTGCCATTTTGTTGTGTTGCCAACATAATCATTAGAGGTCGGCGGTATGATAGGTAAAATTTTGCCGTTACGTACAGTTACAGCAGAAGTAGCTACCTGAAAGACACTAAGAAGAATAAAGCTATGTGTTATCGACGACAAATAACACATTTATAACGGTCATACTATTAAAACAAAAACCGAAGTTGATCAAAACTGGAAACAGATTAATAAAAGCAGGAAATTCGACTCAGTGTGTGCGTCAAAGCAGACTATAGATTTCGAAAGAACTCTCAAAAGAATAAGGGTACACTTTTATAATGACCATACTAGTGAAAGCAAATCCGAGGTTGAATGAAATTGGTAACATTAATAATAACAGCGAATTAATGCAACCCATTACTGGATATGTTGAAGCTTACTCAACCTTTAAAAATTTCAGCCATATACAAAACACGAATTTCCTACATGTCAAAACTCTAAAGAAAGCATAATTACGTCGGTTCATTCGTATTTTTACGACTGTTTTCTGTAATAACACACATGACTGATTACACGTTTGTAGTATAGAAATATGGCGGCGAGACTTCACTGACACCAATGATACTGTATACGGCATTGCCAGTCGAGTAATGTATGTCTGTGATGTAGATGAACAATCCACCTTATCTGAAAGGGACCAACAAAAGCTGGAAAGAACGCGTCAGAGCAAGACACTTGTTGGACAAACAACGGGAACAAACCAAGACTTTCCCCTGGACATCAAAGTAGCATACTACACGATGCTTCATATCATGCTGGTGCCTTTTCTCAGAGGTCTGTTTGATATGTTCAGTGGCACGCTCCACCACCTCGCTGTGCCTCAATTTTACCGGTGGGTCAAGAGGTACTATCTCCCGAACCTTGTCCTCTGCACATTCATTTTACAAAACGAGCCTCAGCAAATCAAATGTTCAAATGTTTGTATAGCTTATGGGACATAACTACGGGGTCATCAGTCCCTAAACTTACAAACTACTTATGAACTAGCTAATACTAAGGACAGCACAAATATCCATGCCCGAGGGGGGATTCGAACCCCCGACCGTAGTGGCCATGCAGACCGGAGCTTCAGCAGCATAGAGGTAAAATCACTCGTTAACTCGTTGATGACGTGCTGGAATCCCTGTATATACTGATCCCAGGCGCGATGACGTCGTTAGCACTACAAGCGACACAATTTCCCCAGTTCTTTCATTATGCGCTAGCACAGACGTGATTACAAGGGATAAACAGAAATGAAAATAGGTTTTATGCACCTCCGCTGGAGTGTCCTCTTCCAGACAAGACCATCTAGACGTACCCAACTTGGGACAAGAAGTCTTTCACAATGCATGTGATACAGACCTGCTCGTGGCTCTTTTAAAGGGGTTAAAGTTACATTTATTTCGAGGTCAACTCGACGGCAACGAGTATGTAACTGTGTCTACCAGCTATACGTGGTAGGGGTCCAAATAGATCCACGTCAGCAATTTCTCGTAAACGGGAAGGGATAATGGGAAACAGAGGGGCAAGGTGAGACACTGTGGGAGCTTTGGACTTTTGACATGCTTTCTACATCTACATACATACTCCGCAATTCACCGTAAGGTGCGTGGCGGAGGGTACACTGTACCACTACTATGCATTTCGTTTCCTATTCCACTCCCAAATTGAACGAGGAAAAAAGAATGCCTATATGCCTCCGTACGAGCCCTAATTTCTCTTTTCTTGTCTTTATGATCACCACGCGAAATGTAAGTAGGCGGCAGCAAGATCGTACTACACTCAGCTTCAAATTCCGGCCTTCTAACTTTCCTCAACAGAAATTCACGAGAAGAACGTCGTCTTTCCTCCAGCGATCCCCAATTGAGTTGCCGGAGCATTTCTGTGACACTCGCGCATTGGTCGAACCTACCGGTAACAAACCTAGCTGCTCGCCTCTGAACCGCCTCTATGTCTTCCTTCAAACCGATCTGCTGCGGGTCCCAAATACTTGAGCAATACTCAAGACGTGGTCGTACAAGCGTTTTATACGCGTTCTCCTTTACAGGTGAAGTACATCTTCCCAAAATTCTCCCAATAAACCGAAGTCGGCTGTCCGCCTTACTCACAACTGTCCTAACATGTTCGTTCCATTTCATATCGCTCTCCAATGTTACACCTAGAAATTTGAACGATGCGACAGCATCAGGAAGCTCACTATTAATGCTGTATTCGAACATTATGGGATTGTTTTTCTTACTCATGCGCATAACCTTACATTTCTCTACATTGAGATCGAGCTGCCATTCTTCGCACCAACTAGACATTTTGTCTAAGTCATCCTGTATGCTATTACAGTCAATTAAAGACGACACCCTCCTATACACCACAGCACCATCAGCAAACAGCCGCAAGTTACAAGATACTCTGTCCATCAGATCATTTATATAGATAGAAAATAATAGCGGTCCTATCACACTCCACTGGGGCACGCCTGACGATACACTCGTCTCTGATGAACACTCGCCGTCGAGAACAACGTACTGCGTTCTATTACTTAGGAAGTCTTACAGCCAGTCACAAATCTGTGAACCTATTCCATAAGCTCGTATCTTCGTTAGCGGTCTGCAGTGTGGCACCGCGTCGAAAGCCTTTTTGAAGTCGAAAAAACACAATCCGTCTGTTGCCCTTCGTCCATGGCTCGCAAGATGTCATGTGAGAAACGGGCAAGCTGAGTTTCAAATGAACGATGTTTCGTAAACCCGTGCTGATTCTTAGAAAGAAGCTTTACCGTTTCAAGGAAATTTACTATATTCGAACTGAGAATATGCTCCAAAATCCTACATGAAACTCATGTCAACGATATTGGACTGTAATTGTGTGGCTCAGTTCTTTTTCCTTTCTTATAAACGGGAGTCACCTGCGCTTTTTTCCAATCACTAGGAACTTTGTGCTGAATTAAATATTCGCGATAAATGCAAGCTAAGTAGGGGGGCCAATGCCGCAGAATACTCTTTGTAAAACCGACTTGCTTTACAAACAACAAGAACTTTCCGCATCCTCATTTCCATGTTTGGAAAGTAACAGGTATCACGGAGCTTAACAAAACATTTATGGGGCCCTAGTGCTTGTAGCTAAGGTGTGTGTACCAAACGGTTTGTTCACCAACTCATTCGGTATACACACAACGCAATTGGACTTCCCAGGGTTGCTACAGCGGAACAAGACGTTATTCCTCATTAGGTAATAAATCCTAATCGACGGATTGTTGTTGTCACGCCATAAAGCCTTCACATCTTTCAGAACTGAATCCTTGTCTTGTTCCCGCACTACGTCTGGGAGGGAAGCAGAGATGAAATTTTCGAAAGCTATGCCACGTAAATAGAAAAGGCTGTAATTATTTTCATTGGGCTCATCATTGGATCCTTGAGTCAAACCCACTGGGGAACGAGAAAGGGCGCCAGCCACCACATTCTCTTTCCCGGTCTAACGACCGTCACCCCTTTTCGGAATGACTCAAACTGAGCCCTAATATTTTCCTGAATCACGGAAAGTTTTATTAGTTCACAGTCTGTAACAAAGTCATTCCACTGTAGGGGAAGTTGAACTTATCCTATATGCTGGCTGAAGTCCATTTTGTTATGAACTGTCTTCGGCATTCGCTAAAAGATTTGATGTTACAGGATCTTTTCGTAAATCATAAACACGTCAGTTGATATGGAAACGATTTTATTTCCACTTAAACAACGTTTAAATCAATCACATTGTTGCACAATCAAAAAATGCAGCGGCAAGCCAACAGAGCTGCTTACAGGTTTGTGGCTGATAGAAGACTAACAAAACATGGTTTCTCTCAAACATCTTTCTACGTAACCACGTAATAAGATTGATGACAAAGTTTTGTAATTCACAATTAAATAATATTCTTTTACATTAAATATGCTAAAATACAGAACTCAAAAAATTACATTTAAGCTTTGACTATTTATCTCAATGTGTGTACATGTTTCGTGAAATTTGTATTTAATGTGGTACACAAATTTAAAGTCATCCTTTGACTAGTGTTTACTGTGCTCAAATTATTTACATTATTTGTGTTTCCGAAGTGCACACATATTTGTTTTGCCAATATTGTGTAGGTGTGCTATTATTGTGACATGGAATTTTAATGTATTTCAGTTTGCGGTCAAATTTTTTATTAATACGGATTTGTATATGGTTATCGTAGTTTTGTTAATTTCGAAGATAGTTTCTTAGTACCAAACGGATTATTAATTTTAGTGCATGAAAAATTATCAGTATTTAATTTAGGATCCAGTTATATATAAAACATGGTCTGCACTAATTTATTTGAACAAAAGGTATATATGAAATCATGTTGTGCAATAGTTATAACATGTAGTATTGTTGTTTTTATACAAATTAGTATCTATATAGGTTCAGCAATTTCCGAAACTAAGTGTAATGCATTTTTAATGTTTGCAGCTATTATTTACGAAAGTATTAAAAATTGAAAATTACGTAAAAGGACAGCCAAAGTTATGTTTCAATCAACGTACTACTTCTTAAAAGCGTTTTACTAATATTGTTAATACAATTTCAAACTGAAGGCGAAATTGTGATTTTTTACATGTACGGTAATGAAGTTTTATTTTAGGTGTCAGATATTTCGTGTTTCTATGTTGGCAACTGATTTATGTATGGAGCTTGCAACATAGCAGAAACGTTACACCGGGTATGTGTACAACGTGAAGCGAAATTCCTGGAGACAGAGCGCCCACCTGGCCAACCGTCCATTCGTCAATTTCGCCAACATGAGGAACTGCAATGCACGGTGATCAGTATACAGGGTATTACAGAAAGGTACGACCAAACTTTCAGGAAACATACCTCACACACAAAGAAAGAAAATATGTCATGTGGACATGTGTCTGGAAACGCTTAATTTCCATGTTAGAGCTCATTTTATTACTTCTCTTCAAATCACATTAATCATGGAATGGAAACACACAGCAACAGAACGTACCAGCATGACTTCAAACACTTTGTTGCAGGAAATGTTCAAAATGTCCTCCGTTAGCGAGGATACATGCATCCACCCTACGTCGCACGGAATCCCTGATGCGCTGATGCAGCCCTGGAGAATGGCGTATTGTATCACAGCCGTCCACAATACGAGCACGAAGAGTCTCTACATTTGGTACTGGGGTTGCGTTGACAAGAGCTTTCAAATGCCCCCATAAATGAAAGTCGAGAGGGTTGAGGTCAGGAGAGCGTGGAGGCCACGGAATTGGTCCGCCTCTACCAATCCGTCGGTCACCAAATCTGTTGTTGAGAAGCGTAGGAACACGTTGACTGAAATGTGCAGGAGCTCCATTGTGCATGAACCACATGTTGTGTCGTACTTGTAAAGGTACATGTTCTAGCAGCACAGGTAGAGTATTCCGTATTAAATCATGATAACGTGCTCCAGTGAGCATAGGAGAAAGAACATGAGGCCCAATCAAGACATCACCAACAATTCCTGCCCAAACGTTCACAGAAAATCTGTATTGATGACGAGATTGCACAATTGCACTGACATTGCACTGACTGCAAAACCACGTTCTTGATGAAAACTAACCAGTTGATGCTACGTACTGATGTGCTTGATGCTAGTACTGTAGAGCAATGAGTCGCATGTCAACACAAGCACTGAAGTCAACATTACCTTCCTTCAATTGGGCCAACTGGCGGTGAATCGAGGAAGTACAGTACATACTAACGAAACAATTTGTTATTTTGACAATTGTCTGCACGAATTATTTCAATTTACATTTAAAGAGAAGTACTAAAATGAGCTCTAACAAGGAAATTAAGCGTTTCCGGACACATGTCCACATAACATATTTTCTTTCTTTGTGTGTGAGGAATGTTTCCTGAAAGTTTGGCCATACCTTTTTGTAACACCCTGTATATCCTCGTCAATCGACCGAAAAGAAATACACGGAACATGGTAAATCTGAAGACGACCGCTAGGGCTTCCAGCTCTGTCACCGAATTCCTTTTGTATTTAGTGAGAATACGATTCGCCGACGCAATTGCTTTTCGGCGCACGACCCCGTTTTCTTCATACTCTTGGAACAGCTCGGCAGCAATTCCGGTCTTCGAACTGTCCGTCCCAAGGCAGAAATCCTTGGAAAGATCGGGGTGTGCTAGCAAAGGTGCAGCTAGAAGGGTTTGCTTAACACTTCCAAATTCATATTGCGCGTCTGTGTCCCACTCCCGTGGCTTGTTTTTACTCGTGAGTGAGCAGAGAGAAGGTGTGCATTAGTGGCTTCTGTGTCACTTTATTTTTTTGTGTTTTGCTGTTTTCCGTGTCACTATCCTGAATGTCGGTGGTTTCTGCGCCTTCTCAGCGTTGAATGAACGGCGTTGAACACAGTGTTGTGATGAATTTTGGATAGGTGATATATTTGTCATAGTAAAATGTATGAATAGATGTATTGTTCGACAGAACCTAAGGCTATTGTAAATTTTTCTGGGAAAGTTCATGTTTAAACACGCCACTGGTCGGATATTTAAAGATATATTGTTGTTGTTGTCTTCAGCCCGCAGACTGGTTTGATGCAGCTCTCCACGCTAGCCTGTCCTGTGCAAGTCTCTTCATCTGAGAATACATTTGGCAACCTACATCCTTTTGAATCTGCTTACTATATTCATCCCTCGGTCTCCCTCTGCGATTTTTACCCCAACGCTT
The DNA here is from genome assembly GCA_026315105.1 of Locusta migratoria. Taxonomy (NCBI): domain Eukaryota; kingdom Metazoa; phylum Arthropoda; class Insecta; order Orthoptera; family Acrididae; genus Locusta; species Locusta migratoria. The sequence continues at coordinate 109,839,019 of CM048754.1, read as the reverse complement.
CCTTCTAATGCTAAGTTGACAATTCCTTGATGTCTCAGAATGTGTCCAACCAATCTATCCCTTCTCTTTGTCAGTATATGCCAGAAACTCCTTTTCTCCCCGATTCGGTTGAGCACCTCCTCATTAGTTACGTGATCTACCCATCTAATTTTCATCATTCGTCTGTAGCACCACATTTCAAAAGCTTCTTTCATCTTTTTATCTAAACTCCTTATCGTCCACGTTTCAATCCCATACAATGCTATACTCCAGACAAATGCTTTCAGAAAGGACTTCCTAACATTTAAATTAATATTGGATGTTAACAAGTTTCGCTTCTTTAGAAACGCTTTTCTTCCCATGGCCATTCTACATTTTATATCTTCTTTACTTCGACCATCATAAGTTATCTTGCTAGCCAAATAACAAAATTCATTTACTACTTTTATTGTTTCATTACCTAATCTAATTCCTTCAGCATCACCTGATTTTCTGACACTGCATTCCATTACTCTTGTTAATGTTCATCTTATACCTTCCTTTCAAGACACTGTCCATCCCATTCAATTGCTGTTCCAGATCTTTCGCGGTCTCTGACAGAGTTACTATGTCATCGGCAAACCGCAATGTTTTTATTTCTTCTTCGTGTTCTTTAATGCCCTCTCCAAATTTCTCCTTCCATTCCTTCACTGCCTGTTCAATGTACAGATTGAACAACATTGGGGAAAGGCTACAACCCTGTCTTATTCCCTTCCCAACCTCTGCGTCCCTTTCTTGCCCTTCGACTCTAATAACCGCCGTCTGGTTTTTATATAGGTTGAATGTAACTCTTCGCTCCCTATATTTTACCCATGCTACCTTCAGAATTTGGAAGAGTGTATTCCAGTCGACACTGTCAAAAGCTTTCTCCAAATCGACAAACGCTAAAAACGTAGGTTTCCCTTTCCTTAGCCTATTTTCTAAAATAAGTCGTAATGTGACTATTGCCTCTCGTGTTCCTACATTTCGTCTAAATCCAAACTGATTTTCCCCGAGGTCGGATTCCACCAGTTTTTCCATTCGTCTGTAAATAATTCGTGTCAGTATTTTGCGGCCATGACTTATTAAACTGATAGTTCTGTAATTTTCACAATGGCTGCACTTGCTTTCTTTGGAATTGGAATTACAATATTCTTCTTGAAGTCGGAGAGTATTTCCCCTGTCTCATTTATCTTGCATACCAGGTGATACAATTTTTTCATGACTGTCTCTCCTAACGACATCAACAGTTCAGACGGAATATCATCTATAAAGATATGTATGCTTACTAAAATTTATTCAAAGCAGTTTGAAAGTGTAAATCACGGGTTGTCAAAGATAGTTTAATATTAACTAGGAATAGGGCGCGATTATTGAAGTTTGAAGATAATCTCGTTAACATAAATAATAAGAGCGAGTCAGAAATTCTCTCATCAGCAAGGAATGAGACAGAACAATTAGGGGTAGAGCTCCTAAATACCCAGCCTGAATCGTCCGCCATGTTTTCCCCAACATGATTGGAATCGCGCTGCACTAACAGCGTAGAGGTGCATGCCCTGCCATCTTTCACAAACGATTTTGCAAAAACTAATCGATATCAATATTTAATTATTCCGCTACTTAAATCATTATATGTCAGCATTGTGACGAAATGGTCTTCATTTCCTTAATAGTCATAGTTAATAAGATATTGGCTTACATTAGGAAAAGTTTGCAGTAAAAAATAGAAGCTGCTATGATATTCAAAAAATGTTCAAATGTTTGTATAGCTTATGGGACTTAACTACGGGGTCATCAGTCCCTAAACTTACAAACTACTTACGAACTAGCTAACACTAAGGACAGCAAAAATATCCATGCCCGAGGGGGATTCGAACCCCCGACCGTAGTGGCCGTGCAGACCGTGACTGGAGTGCCTCAGTCCCCTCGGCCACCGCGACTGGCTATGATATTCCGTTTGGTGCTTGTTGCGCCATATGTTGCTGCGGATGAAACTTTCCTAATGGATTGAATTTTATTCTCGACTTAGGAGGAGATCTTTACCTTTCACTCCTACCGCTAAACTTTATTTTATTTAGCGCACTCATTTCCTATGGCGATAAGGCCAGAATGAATCATTGCGTATCTCATACATGGTTACAGGTATCAAAATGATATTTTGACAAATGATAACATGCAAAGAGGGGAGTATTGTGGCACATGGTTACTACGCAAAACTTCATTAATTGTCGCGTTATTCAAGGAAATACATAGTTGTAGAATGGAAAAGAGTAAAGTTAGTGATTTATTATTCGATTCGCAGATATTCCTTCGTCAATCACAAATGTTTATTTCCTTGTTTCTTGTCTATTGTGTTTCAGAGCTACTACTCAGTTTCCAAAACATAATAGGAGTTACATTTCCTTCAGTTTAAAGCCCAGCACTAACAAAACAGAAGTTACTAGATCTAATGAGGATTTTATGTGAGAATACTTGAAAATGACAGATAGCAAGGTTCGCTTCACTAGCTAACGAACTGACTTGATATCACTTCCTCACATAATAAAGCACTCTGTATTGAGATATTTAGAATATCCTTTTCATATAACTAAAAAATTGAAATTGCATGTTACATAGAGACACAGCACTTTTGTAGTTTGTAGCTATTAAATTTAATGGATTAAAAGAAGTCAGTACCAGTGTCTTCAAGTAGGGATGTTATGCAGTAACAATATGTGCCTAATTATTAGGAGCTCTAATACGGAAGACATGTTACTACTAGATGGGCGGGCGGATCCCAGTGCGTCATATTTAACTGACATTATCTCACGTTATACCTTTCTCACAGAGTTGCTGTTTGGAGAGGATGAAAATTTGATGTATTTTGAACATTTCATTCCCTTAATGTGTTCACCTAACTTCAACAGAAAAAAAGTTTCTCGCATGTCGAAAAATCCGTAACGTCATCAGAAAGTGCATGTTCGTAAACTATCAGTCTATGCTGTTTATAAATTATTTGCCATAAATAAAACTAAAATGAAAATGTAGTGTAGTTCTTAACGAAGACATCGATGAAAATTTCACGTTCATACAGTGAGTAGTTTGCGAGTGTGAGCGAGTTGAATGTAATGCTAGGTAACGCGTGAGCTCGTCCGGAACGTAGCAACTCCTACAGCTTGGGGAAAAATGGCGGACAGTTCAGCTCGGGTTTCTAGGAGTCTTAGGAACAAGGGAAACGTACCGTGCAGGAAACTAACGAGAAACTGATAGAGAAGACGAGGGAGATAGAAGAAATCAAACAGAAACAGCAGGAAATTGGTAAAGGAAAGGAAGAGCAGACACGAATCACGCAACAGCAGAATAAGCTGGAACGTGATGTACGTACCACGCAGAAGGAATTGAAGTACATTAGAGAAGGACCGTCGACAGCCATTGGTAGTCCGACAACTCGGTTTTTTGTTCAAGATAATTCCCGCAACACGGAAGCCGTAAGTCAACCGGTAGATAGGGATACCGCGGTTGACAGTGAACGGCATACAACGTCCAGACAGGAATGTTTTCCTGCCGGCGGGCCGTCATTGTCACTCCAATCCCCGGAATATGAGAGGGAAAATAACTGCAGTAAGATAAGCAGGACGGAAACCGGTCTCCAAGAATCACACGGGACAATGAGTAGAACACGTAGTGCAACGGGTTCGACAAGACTGCATGCGGAAGATGATAAGATAACAGAAACCAGGGTCAACTATTACGGCTGAAACATTTTCTGACGGTCCAGAATTACAACGAATCAAATAACTCGCTTCACCCTAACTCATTTATCGCACAACTAGATGACCCGGTGAACTTCGTATCACTTTCTTACCTCTTAACCCTAGAACGGTCGGGCTGGGTCTGTGAGACCCACTAGTTTTTGTTTAACTGATTTTATATTCTTATAATTGCTTATTTGACTTGAGCGGTCCGCTAGCGTTCTGAAACACCCGAGAGAAAGCGTTGACAGCTTGAATGAGGTTTTTCATTGTTTAGTCATTGCTTGGCAGTCTTTCAAAAAGCATGCGGGTCGTCAGACCCAACCCGACCGTCTATGTAACTAATTTCTGCCAATGTGATCCCGCTTACATTTTGTTGTATAGTTGAGTTACCAGTTACGTTGCGGACTATTTGTGATCTCCTAACACCAAGCTATCAGTCAATAGTTTACAGTATAAAATGGCACGAGACAGTCTCTCGTATAGTGAAATATACAATATTTTATATGACGTCAGTGAAGTAAATGATTCTGAAATAAACACTGTCCATGAAGTTAGTGGTGAGGAAGAGGAAGATGTTCAGCCTTCTTCCAGCAATGATGTACCTACTGTTGTTGATTCAAGTACAGCTCATCATTCTGACTCAGGTACGTCACCTATAAGCTTTTACAAAGGAAGGAACGGAGCACGTAAATGGAGAAAAATTTGTTTCCCACAAAGCGTTCATACAAGACGTCACAACATAGTTACCATGCATTTGCCTGGAAGTATTCGAGCTGCGATGGATGTACATTCACCGTTAAAATCATGATAGTTATTTTTTAGCAAGTCATTGATTGAAACTGTTCTTGGATCAACCAATATCTACATTGATTCAGTACGAGACAAGTACAATAGCGTCCTAAACATGGCTGGCCTCTCTCTCTTTTTTCAGATTTTGAACATTGCAGCTCTGAATGGCTGCATTGAGTTAAAAGCCAACGGAAATGTTTCAGTTAGATGGAGTACCTGAGAACGCTAGGGAAGTCTCTCGTAACCCCATATTTGAAATAGCGCGCAACCCAGGCAAACCTCCCGCGCCAAATTCGCAGGCTTGCTTCTAACCTCTCCGGCACCCAAGAACAAGGCATAGCTGAAGATCCACAACCAGGGAGAAGGGGAAGATTCTACGAATGCAAAGACAGCAAAACAAAATACCTCTGCAAAGTATGCAAGTTGTGGATATGCTTGACGCATGCAGAAATACTTTGCAGTGAATGTTTTGAAAAGTGACGATTTTAGAGGCCTATAACTCACAAAATATTCATATGTTCACAATTTCCATTTATGTTGTGATATTTCAACATTTTTGCTTCTTAGGTATTGTACTTATTCTCGTTTATATTCATATTTCAATGAAATTTTCTTGTATATTCTGTTTACTAACATTTGGTACTACAAAGTTGTATGTTTTTCAGTTTTATTTTATTGTAATTATTGTACAATTCAGACAAGTAAAATAATGTCACTGTATCATTTAGTACTATATGAATGAAATAAAAAATAGTCATTTTATGAAAATATACATTTCGTCACTTGTTAAAAGTGTTTTATATATTGGGTCTCTCAGACCCAGCCCGACCGTTCATGAAATTTTTTTCGCCCGACCGTTCTAGGGTTAATATAAACCATATTAATATAAATCACATGTATTTCAGACCCAGTAGCTTTATTAAGGCATCATCAGATAGTCTAATTATCGGCTCGATAGTGCGTAAATAACGGACACATGTCCAGAATAATGTTCATGTCACTCTTGCTTTGAACATCAAATGTGCAAAATGTTATCGCAATCGCACAAATGATATTGATAACCCAAAGAAAGAAGCTCTTTCATTTTTCCACAAATTTTCATTTATTCTGGACAACTATTCCAAACTTTTACTTCACTCATACCTTCCTCTCGCTTGGAACGTCGAATGTGCTAAATTTTATCGCAATCAGATGAATGCTATTGATATTTCACAGAAAAATCTCTATTTGTTCTATATTTTCCGAGAAACTTTTCCAAATTTTTATTTCATAAGAACGTTACCCTTGCTTCGAACGTCAAATATGCAAAATTTTATCGCAATCCGACGAATGATATTGATGTCCCATTGAAAAAAGCTCTAATACTTTCTCGCGAGTTTTCAAATATTCCGGGTACTTTTCCCAAATTTTTAGTTCATAAAACCGTTCATCCCTCGTTGAACGTTAAATGATCAAAATTTCATCGCAATCGGATGAACGGTTCTCAACTTGCAGTGTTGAGCACATTGAAAAAGGAACTTGGTTCGAATTTTGCGACTTTCCTTTTTAACTGTCCCTATTCTTTCTTTTACTGAAACCATTTCCAAGACCACAATGAATAAAACAAAAAAAGAACTACCCCTGCCGCGGGGACTGAGGCGCTCCAGTCACGGTCTGCACGGCCACTACGGTCAGGGGTTCAAATCCCCCCTCGGGCATGGATATTTGTGCCGTCCTTAGTGTTAGCTAGTTCATAAGTAGTTTGTAAGTTTAGGGACTGATGACCCCATAGACTATACAAACATTTGAACATTTTGAATTACCCCTCCCCGTCGTGCGAATAGTCAGTTATGTTACCGAATTCAATAAAAACCGCACATTCAGTTTTTGTCGAATTTTCCAAAATATTTATTTCATATAAACCTTGTCCTGTCAAGCCGTACTCAAGTGATGCTCTTAAAACCATGTGGCAATTGATTTTTATTAGTGAAAAAAAAACTCTTTTGGTTTTTCCTAAATTTTCCTACTTTCCGGGCGACATTTTCCAAATTTTTATTTGATGCGAACCTTCCTCTTGCTTTTAACATGAAATTTACAAAATTTTATCGCAGTGGGACGAACGGTATTGATAGCTCACTGCAAAAAGCTGTTTCAGTTTTTCCCGATTTTCCTCTTTTCCGGACAACTTTTCCATATTTTATCACCGTTTAAACCTTCCCTGGACTTACATGAATATTTCAAGACTAAAACTAGCCAAATCGGTACAGCCGTTATCGAGTTTTAGCGAGACTAACGAACAGCAGTATATATATATATATATATATATATATATATATATATATATATATATATATATGGCAGGATGAACAGGATTTCTGGTCAGGTGAGTATAGGATTATAAATACAAAATCAGTTGGGGGTACCACAGGAGTAGGATTGATAATGAATAAGAAAATAGGAATGCGGGTAAACTACTATGACCAGCACAGTGATCGCATAATCTTTGTCAAGGTAGATACGAAGCCAACACCGACAACAGTAGTACAGGTTTATATGCCAATTAGCTCTGCCGATGATGAGGAAATCGAAAAAATATATGAGGAGCTCAAGGAAATTATTCAGACAATTAAGGGAGAGGAAAACTTAATTGTTATGGGAGACTGGAATTCGGTAGTAGGACAAGGAAGGGAAGGGAAGATAGTAGGTGAATATGGTCTGGGCGAAAGGAATGAAAGAGGAAGCCGCCTGGTAGAATTTTGCACGGAACATAATTTAGTTATAACAAACACCTGGTTCAAGAATCACAAAAGAAGGTTGTATACGTGGAAGAGACCAGGAGATACCGGGAGATACCAGATAGATTTTATAATGGTAAGACATAGATTTCGGAACCAGGTATTACAGTGTAAGACCCAGGTGCAGATATAGACTCTGACCATAACTTGTTGGTTATGAACTGTAGGCTGAAACTGAAGAAACTACAAAAAGGTAGGAAAATAAAAAGATGGGACCTGGATAAATTGAAGGAACCTGGGGTTCTTAAGAATTTCAGAGGGAGCTTTAGGCAACAATTGACAGAAACGGGGGGAAATAAAACAGTAGAATGTATAAATAGGGGAAAAATAGATACAGCCTACAGGAAAGTAAAAGAAACATTTGGAGATAAGAAAAACAGCTCTATGAATATCAAGGACACTGATGGAAAACCAGTTCTCAGCAAAGAAGAAAAGCTGAAAGGTGGAAAGAGTATATAGAGGGGCTCTACAAAGGAAATGAACTTCGAGACAATATTGTAGGAAGGGAAGAGGATGGAGATGAAGATGAAATAGGAGATACTGTCCTGAGAGAAGAATTTGACGGAGCCCTGAAAGACCTAAGTCGAAACAAGGCCCCTGGAGTAGATGATATTCCCTCAGAACTACTGAAGTCTCTGGGAGAACCAGCCATGACAAACCTGTTTCACCTGGTGTGTAAGATGTATGAGACAGGCGAAGTACCCTCAGACTTTAAGAAAAATGTTATAATCCCCATTCCAAAGAAAACAGGTGCAGACAGGTGTGAAAACTACAGAACCATCAGTTTAATAAGTCATGGTTGCAAAATATTAACACGAATTATATACAGAAGGATGTAAAAGCTGGTAGAAGCCGACCTCGGGGAAGATCAGTTTGGGTTCAGGAGAAATGTAGGAACTCGGGAGGCAATACTCACTTTACGGCTTATCCTAGAAGATAAATTAAGAAAAGGCAAACCTACATTTCTAGCTTTTGTAGATTTGGAGAAGGCTTTTGACAATGTTGATTGGAATAAACTCTTTCAAGTTCTGAAGCAAGCAGGAGTAAAATATAGGGAGCGTAAGGTTATTTACAACTTGTATAAAAACCAGACAGCGGTTGTCAGAGTTGAAGGGCATGAAAGGGATGCAGTGGCTGGAAAGAGAGTAAGACAGGGTTGTAGTCTTTCTCCATTGTTATTCAATTTGTACATTGAGCAAGCTATAAAGGAAAGTAAGGAGAAATTTGGAGAAGGAATTAAAGTTCAGGGGGAAGAATTAAAAACATTGCGTTTTGCCGATGACATAGTAATTCTGTCAGATACAGCAAAAGACCTGGAAGAGCACTTGAATGGCATGGACAGTGTGCTGAAAGGTGCATATAAGATGAACATTAACAAGAGCAAAACTAGGGTAATGGAATGCAGTGTAAGAAAATCAGGTGATGCTGAAGGAATTAGATTGGGAAACGAAGCAATAAAGGAGGTAGATGAGTTTTGTTACTTGGGCAGTAAAATAACAAATGATGGTCGCAGTACAGAGGATATAAAATGCAGAATGGCAATGGGTAGAAAAGCGTTCTTGAAAAAGAGGAATTTGTTAATATCGAATATTGATTTAAGCCTAAGGAAGTCCTTTCTGAAGGCATTTGTATGGAGTGTTGCCTTGTATGGGAGTGAGACATGGACGATATACAGTGCGGACAGGAAGAGGATTGAGGCTTTTGAAATATGGTGCTAAAGAAGAATGCTGAAGATTAGGTGGGTGGATCGTATAACTAATGAGGAGGTACTGAACAGAATTAGGGAGAAGAGAAATTTCTGGCATACCTTGACTAAAAGAAGGGATAGATTGGTGGGACACATTCTTAGACATCAAGGAATTGTGAATTTAGCGTTGGAGGGAACTGTGTGGGGTAAAAATCTCAGAGGAAGACCAAGAGATGGATACAGTAAGCAGATTCAGACAGATGTAGGTTGCCGTTCTTATGTGGAGATGAAGAAGCTTGCTCAGGATAGGGTATTGTGGAGAGCTGCATCAAACCAGTCTCTGGACTGAACACCACAACAACAACAACAAATATATATATATGAAAGAATGAAAGCAGTCAACAATCCGAAGATTGGTTTGAACACCACAGTGCTTTACTAGGCATGGTCCTGTTTGGAGGTGGTATGCCGTTGCCTTCCTCCGACCTTCGAACTGACTTACCCAGCCAGTTATAGGGGGACCTACAGTTTAACGTGGGTTCCGAACCACGGTGCTACTCGGTATTTTTCACATGAGCGATACTGCCAGAGGTGAAAGAAGTGGAAAGTGACAGATAAAAATCCTAGGATCTCGCGGAGATCGAACCCGCGACCTTTGGATTTGTAGTCTGGCACTCTACCAGACGTATATATATATATATATATATATATATATATATATATATATATATATGAAACCCGTGGCTCCGCTCGCGTGTTGGTTGATTATGATAGATAATCTATGTTTCAGTAGTGTGCTATTTATTTATTTTTATATTTCCTTATTCTTATGTTTATTCTTACAGAAAAGAGGTGAAGACATTGTAGCACGCCTAGACCAAAGCTTCACGTTTCACTGTATGTAACCTCCTTGCAATATAGTCGCAAACGTCAACGCTAGCCTTCAGTGCGAATTTTTTTAAAATCTGACGAGTTTCAACCACCATATCTTCCACCCCCTTATAGCTATCGGCATGGAACTGCTATGGTGTACAACGGGAGACTTCGGACAACAATTACACACAGACCATTCATTTGCGTTCTGTAGTTTTCGCTGCAGAGCGAAATATTAACACACACACGCGTAGAATTTTATATACACCGAAAACTTTCCATCCCAATATACTCCACCCTTTTATCATTATCAACCCTCAAGCAACAATGCAACCAATAAAACCATTTTAAAAGAGTAAATATAATTTACAAATCGTAATTATTGTTCCGTATTTCGTGTTATATTCTTCAAATTAGTAGCCTATATGTCTATCAGACCGCTATAAAACCGTGCCTAAAACCTTCCTCAGGTATAAATTAGTAACTGTACAAATATTGAAGTCTCTGCGTCTTGTCGTTCCGACGTGATAAGCGTACACTGAACAGACATTCACATTGTATATATATATATATATATATAGCTATATATAGCTATCCGATCGCCTTAAAACCGTTTTTTTTTTTTTTTTTAATCCTGATGAAGAATCCATATCTTAAGTTATAGCTTGATATTTGAGTTAACAGCACCATTTTTTTTTTTAAATCAATTTTTGCATCTCTTATTTCACCCCCTTATTGGTCGAATTTCCAAAAATACCGAAACACGTGTCTTTCAAAATTGCACCCCGAATCCAAATCCGAAAATTTGTAATTTTAACTTCAAAATTGCCTAAATAGCAACAGATTTTCGAAAACCACCCCCTCTCCAATTTAACCCTCTTGATGGTTGAATTTGAAAAAATGCCTAAAGACGTATTTTTTAAATCATAACGAACAACACAAATACCAATTTTTGTAGCTATAGCTTCAAAATTGTCTTGACAACAATGGGTTTGCGAAAAGAATTTTTATCTCCGCTTTTACCCCTTTAGTTGTTAAATTTCCAAAAATACCGAAACTCGTGGCTTTTTAATCCTGATCAATAGTCCATATCCCAAATTTCGTAGTTATAGCTTGAAATTTGAGTTAACAGCAACATATTTTTGAAAATCAATTTTTTGCGTCCTCTATTTTACCCCCTTATTGGTTGAATTAAAAAAAATACCGAAACACGTGTCTTTTAAATTCTAACTCCGAATCCAAATCCGAAAATTTGTAGTTCTAACTTCAAAGTTGCCTAAATAGCAACATACTTTCGAAAAACACCCCCTCTCCAATTTAACGCCGTTGATGGTTGAATTCCCAAAAATACCAAAACACATATTTTTTAACGTCTAACCAACTATACAAATATCAATTTTTGCAGCTCTAGCTTCAAAATGGTATCAATAGCAACGTGTTTTCAAAAAGAATTTTTGATCCTCTATTTAACCCTCTTACTTGTTCAATTTCCAAAAATACTAAAAATCATGGATTTTTAATCCTGACCAAGACTCCATATCTGAAATTTCGTAGTTGTAGCTTAAATTTGGAGTAAACAGCAACATATTTTTGAAAATCAATTTTTTGCGTCGCCTACTTTACCCCCTTATTTGTCGAAATTCAAAAAATGCCGATAAACGTGTCTTTTAAATTCGAACCCTGAATTAAAATCCGAAATTTTGTAGTTCTAGCTTCAAAATTGCCTAAATAGCTACGTATTTTCAAAAAAACGTTTCATCCCCTATTTCACCCCCTTACGGATGGAATATCGAAAAATCGCTTCTTAAATGACGCCTACAGAGTAAGATCAACACCCTCCACAAATTTCAAATTTCTATCTTCAGTGGTTTGGGCTGGGCGATGATGAGTCAGTCAGTCAATCAGTCAGTCAGTCAATCGCGACACTTCCTTTTATATATAGAGATTTGACAACGTATTACCAGCAGCGTGGCCACTTCGGTATCGACTGGAATTTATCTGTGGGCACATGCAGGAAAGTGTTGTGGAGCACATGAGATCGACTGCGGAAACTTGCCAATCCTATGAGCAATTTCGTAGGACGTTCCTGGCCATGTACTGATCGGAAGAAGCGTAAGAGCGCATAAAAGAAGAGACTATGTTAGGAAAAGACCAGGAAACTTCCAGGATTTAGAAGTCCAGTAAAGTTTCTGGAGTCGATTATCAAGAAGAATAGGTTTTGAGATCGGTCTTATGATGACAAAGAGATCATGAGGCTTTGTTTCATCAAACTGCCTATCGAGTACCAACGTTCTCTAATAGGGAGGTGTAACGGAACACTCGAAGAATTTATGGCCTCACTTCGGGAAGCAGAGTTTGTTACCGAAAGACAAGGTTGGAATCGGAAAGAAAATCAAGTCCAAGACCAACGAGCTGTATAAACTACATAGAGTGGCTATCTCTGGGGTAACAGCGCTCCTTGTGGCAGCAACCGGGAACTGTGGCAGCCATTTTGTTCAACGTCTAGTGCACAGAATACGAAAGTTAGGCCGTCGCTATTTACGTGTCTTGGTTTCACATTTTATGTATCGTAGTAAGCTTGAAAGGTTATTTATTAAACTGAAATCGTGCCCAGCGTATGCGAAGAATATAAATGTACGAATCGCGGTAATAAGACAGTTGGAATATCGTATTTTCAGTTAGTATTTGTATGTTTTGGTTTCTAATATTTCGTGTACTCGTCTTTTGTCCTACTACATTTCTGCATACAATAGTCCTACTGTAACGAAAGTAAGCTGTAATTATATTTTTAAATTTTCCTTTGAAAAATGAAGAACTTACAAAACGATGGTTAGCCAATATGAGGCGAGATAAGTGGAAACTTACTGCATACAGTTGCATTTGTTCGTCGCATTTTGAGGAGAAATCCTGTATGCAACAAATGATACAAAGTGGCTTCTAGCTAATGCGATTCCGACGATATTTTCGTTCCCTGAACATCTTCAAACAGCAAAACCTCCAACAAGGAGATCTCCAAACAAAGTCAAATGTCTGAATCAGCTTCCTTTGAAGATATGTAATGAGCCAAGCAGAAGAGATGGAACCTCTTATTACCTATTGCAAATCATGATTTAAGTCATTCAGAGAGCAGTAGGCCTATTCATTGTGACCATGATTATGTGGCATTATGATGACATTATATTCCGAAAAAAGTAGTTGAATATATACTGGAAGCATCATTAGACAATTTGTGTAGAAAACTTAAGTATTTAGATTGCTTGGAAGTTTACATTGCTCCTTAAAAATGAGAATCAAGGAGCATTAATCGGATTATAAGGAATAAAAAGCAGCCTGTTCAATCCCTCTGAAGATCTTGTAGAAAAATATTTCTTTTGCAAATGTATGTAGATGTATTTAGAATGTTGGGAAACAGACCAACTTTATTTACCAACTACGAGCACTTAATGGTATCCTCGGAATTTTGGGAGGAATCTCATTACTCCAGCCTAATAAAGCTGTTACTAAAACATTACTTCAGTTGTAGAATACATTTTTACGTAAAGCCAAATCTGTGGAGGAAAGAGGTAAGCAGATTAGGCAAATGTACACGAAATTAATATTGTTTAAAGGACAGTGAAAAGGTGTGTATTTTTTGTATGAATGAGATGATGTTAAGCCTATGTAGTGTATGTGCCATTTGTAATTAAACTTTCCGATTTGCCTGCCACACACTTGTTGTCTATCATTTATCCTTTATCCATATTAGCTTGGCTATAAAAATAACAATAAGCAGGTAGAGAATGGTTTGTTAAGTCATTGCACAAAGTGAAAGTGATATGATTCAGTGCTATAGCAGACGACTGGTTATGCCTACGTGACGTTTTAAAACATGGCGGCCGAGCTTTCACTTAGCTTCAAGTATGGCAGCACCTCAGCCAGTCTATGTTGTTTATATAGGGCGTTGTCCGAGACACAGAGTAACATATACAGAGAAGCAGCCTACCCTAAACCACTGTCCTACACTCCCCTCGTAGTTCCGTAAGATGCTAGCAGGTGTCAGGCGGATCGCTGGCTTAGGGTGCCTCTCGCACGTCAGAAGGTAGCGTGGTGGGGAGGCTGAGGGGAGAGCTCGTGCCGCCTGCCACGAGGCCACGGCTGTGAGGGGAGGTGGTGGTGGGGGCAGCCGCTACCTGCCGCCTGCTCTGGCCAGTTTAAAGGGCTGCTTCTGACCGCAGCGCCATCACGGTACATCTTACGGAACTGCTGGAAACCCTCCCTCCCCGCACCCCTGAGCGTCGGACCGGGCCCTTACGGAGGTTTCCCGTCTGTATATATTTGTCTGTGTCCGAGACCATCCTTCGCGTGCCGGGGACAATGAGGGAAGGCTTGGCGGAGGAAAGTACCGTTCACAGGAGGATTAAGGCCCCTACACACGCTCCGATTTATCGTACAACCAACAAGATGTCCAACGTACCAACCAATTGGTAGCAGCCTACACACGTTCCAACCAACTGCACGCAGCGCCACCCTGTTCCGGTGTCTGTCTGTCGAACTGTTTTCGTTTTCGCGTGTTCGCTGTGCCAACGACCTCAGGCATGGAAGTTGGTCGGGAAGCGCTACACACGGTACAATTTGTCGGATGAAGTGGTGGGGAAATCGGAAACGGGTGGTCAGGCTGAGCTGTTGCATGTCTGGACGTAGTCCTGTTTTGACTGAAGGTCCTGTGGACTAAGCCTAATGCCTTCTGAATGAATGTGTTCTGTGAGTGTGGGGTTCGATTTTCATGTGTCGGTGTAATTGTTTGTTTGGATGTGTTTTTGTTTTGTGTGTAGTGTATATTAGTGCTGTGTTATACTCGGAATTGACGAGTGGTGATGTTCCTTGGGTATTTATAGTTTATGTGGTTGGCATCAGTTCCCAGTGATGATCGAGTTCGTAGGGGGATGACTCTGTTCTGTTGTTAAATGATTGTGTGTGTTTCTGAATGACTTGTGTGATTTGTGGCATGTTAGTGTCGTTGTGTATGTGTGTGTTAGTGACGAACCAGGGTGCGTCCTTTATTATTCTTAGTGCCTTGTTTTGAAGCACTTGTATCTTATGTAAGTGAGTGTCTGAAGCCATGCCCCAGACCTCACAGCCATAAAGAACTTTGGGGAGGATTGTAGACTTATATACCGAAAGCTTAGCATTGGTAGTAAGCCTTTTAGCAGGGGATACAGTTGAATTAGCGCATCCATACCCCGATTACATGTCTCGGTTATATGAGTGTTCCAAAGTAGTTTGCGATCAATTTGGAGGCCTAAATATTTCACCGAGTCACACCAAAGCAGGTCCCTCCCGTCAAGAGAGATTTGGCAGAAGGGAGGCGTCCTCTTGGTTGTGAACATGATTGCATTGCATTTTTCCGGATTAATTTTGATCTTCCAAAAGTTGCACCATTGAGTAATTTCCTCAAGGTGCCTCTGAAGACGTATGACTATGTAATTGAGGTTTGAGTGGCTAGCGTAGATAGCAGTATCATCTGCAAATAATGCCAGATGGGTATTGTCCTTCTGAGGTACATCATTGGTGTAGAGGCTGTATAGAGTGAGCCCTAGGACAGACCCTTGGGGTACTCCTGCCTCAATGGGTTTAATGGTACTCTTACCTCTATCTAAACTAAGAAAAAAATTCCTATTACCTAAAAATGACCTAACTATTTTGATTGTATCGAGGGGACACTACATTTGAATGAGCGTATATATTATGCCATCGTGACAAACACTGTCGAAGGCGTGGTCAGGCACAACCAACCAAATGACAAGGAAAGTTGGTCGGGTAGCGCCTACAAGCGCCCAATTTATCGGGTTACCAACCAATTGCCCCAATAAATCGCATCGTGTGTAGGGACCTTTACAATCGAAAGCCCAGGCAACACTACGCGCCACAAGCAAACTGGCGTAATAGAAGGAACGACGGGCGTCATTGGAATGGAATCCAAGAAGACGGAAATGGGAAACCATCACAAAATCAGCAGTGGTATGAACCACAGAATCGACAGTGGTCTGGTCAACAAAATAACCATCAAGAAGATCGTAATAGAAATTGGCAAGAAAGATCAGGCAGTCCACCGCGGCAAAGAGGTGTAGAAATTGTTGAAATCCGGCCACCAAATCCCGTGTATGGGAACAAAAATACCGGCGGAAACCGAAATTTACGGTCTACACCTGCTGAAAGCTCGCGCCAAATACCCGCAAAAATAACCGGAGAGAGAGCGATGTTCTTATTCCTTTTGGCCGACTTTAGGTTACGGTAGTAACACTAAAATTGGGCCTTTGCGAGCGTCTTTTGGCAGACCGAAATTTAAATGAAAATAACGGCTCAACCATTCATCTGACACGAAAATTGAATAACCCAATTTGTAGAGGAGAAAATTCTCTACAACTTTGCTCTCTTATGTTTTTTTCATATCTCGTAGCGTTTCACAGATATTTGCAAAAATAACGGCGATTTTGGGATGTCTGTCTGTCTGTCCGTAACGTGTTCCCTGTTTTTAAGTCGAACCGTTCAACCGATCAGCACCAAATTTTACAAACATGATTGTAGGCCGCCAGCGACCAGAACCTTCCTTTTTCAAATTTTTCGGACAAAAAGTACGGTAGTAAAACAAAAAAAAGCCGTTTGTAATATAATTGTAATTGCAAACGAACCGCTCATCTGACACGAGCTAACAGTAACCTAATTATCACCACCACCAGCGCCAGATGCCTTGGTTCCACTGCCCCTACCCACGCCCTCACCACATGTGCTCCGAACTGTGGGGGGAGGGGTGGTCTGTGTGGCAACTGAGTGACCAGTCAATCGACCTAAACCAAAATACTTGTGAAATAACTGTATCTCGAGATCTTTGGAGCTCAGCCACACTGAGCCCACTTGCCATATCATTTCAGTTCTCTCTTGTATGTGCTTGTGATATGTAATAGAGAGTTGTCTCAAGTACACATGGTTATTATTGGCGCTACAACCACACATAATTCTATACTATGAAGTAATTCTACATCATGGATGGTAATTCATTACCTCACATTCACCATTTGGTAAAGGGATAAGCAACATGAACACACCCTGATTTGATGGCGCCATGACTTGACGGTCAATGTGAATTAGCCTTCAGTGAGAACTAAGTCTTTCACAATGACACTATTCAACAAAACATTCTCGGAATTCTTGTCACATCGAGTTTTGATCAAAACTCAAACTTTTTATCACAGCCTCCATCGTCTTCGTCAGGAGCAAGTGACTGTCTACGCTGGTGCTGTTATGGTTTTAAATAGCACATGTACTGCTCCCGATTAGCAACTATGTAACAGATGGTGTTAATGTCTGCACTGGTGACACCACCACGCCCTTAATATCATAAATGCTGGACAGAATGAATCTGCTATTCCCTGTATCTTGTGCTCTCTTACATGCACTGCTAAGATTATAATAGTCATCATGATTGAAGTTGTCCTTGTACATACTTATTTCCACAGCCTCTTTTATTACATAATACCAGTATGTGGAGCCCTGGAACAAAATTTTTATTTCTTCAAATAGGATTTTCTGTTAGTTCACCATTTGGAATCACCACCTGAGATTAAGATGTTCAAATGTTCAAATGTTTGTAAATCTATGGGACTCAACTGCTTGCTTATTAGTCCCTAGCTTACAAACTACTTAATCTAAGGTAAACTAAACTAAGGACAACACAATCAACCATGCCCAAGGGGGACTCGAACCCCCAACGGCAGACGGCCGCGCGCGCCAGTACGCATGGCTAATCCACCTCGGCTGGGTTTAAGACATCATACACATTACCCTGTTAATTCCAACTCACTATATCCGATTCTGATGACATACAGTGTGTACCTGTATATTACAGTAACAGAAAAATTCACACTATTGATTCTCCTACCGAATTATGCTTGGAACAGCAACTCTACTTCCACTCTTATGTCAGAGATGTGGCTTTGAATTTCCCTCAATGTTATAGATAGGACAAATAGACTGTGCCAAAGCGATGGAGAAAATCTGACAACACTGAATGACATCTACATCCACATGGATGCACTGCAAGCATGCACATTGAAGAACATGGCAGAGGGTTCATCAAGCCACTTTTATTATGTCTCTCTATAGTTCAATTATCTAATAGTTTGTGGGGAAAAAGGAATAACTAAATCTTCCTGTTTTCGATTAGATTTCTCTTATTTTATGATGATGATCATGTCTCCCTATGTATGTTGGGTGCTAACAATATATGTTCACATTCTGAACAGAAACTTGGTGAAACAAATTTCATCAGTAGGTCTCGCCACAGCAAATAACACCTTTCTTTTAATGATTTCCACCCCAACTCATGCTTGATTTTCGTGACACTCTCTCCCTATATCGCGATAATACAAAACCAGCTGCCCTTCTCTGAATTTTTTCTAAATCGTTTGTCAGTCCCATGTAACATAGATCCCACAGTGCACAGCAATACTCCAAAACAGGACACCCATGTGTAGCATATGCATTTTCTTTAGTAGAACTGTTGCATCTTCTAAGTGTTCTGCCAATGAAACATAGTCTTTGGTGCGCCTTCCCTATGTGTTCTTTTCAATTTAAGTTGTTCGTAATTGTTACTCCTAGGTATTTAGTCGAATTGTTCTCCTCGGTGAATGGGGAATGGTAGGAAAGGTAGGGGATAGTGATGCCCTTTGTTCCAGAACTGGCCTAGCTATACTACTGAAGTTAAGAAGTTCAGAGAAGGAGCAAATACTGAACTGGAGAAGAAACAACATTTTCATCTTACCTATATATTCGTATTCTGCAGACCGTAAGGTTAGTGTAGATCAGGGTATCTATATCATGTCTCAGAGCAGCGCCGAGCATGGTGGGTCAAGTGACACTCGCAAATGCACGGAAGTACTCCCTTCAGTGCAACATTTAGTGATACTGTACGATGCGGCTCTGTTTTTTCTAGCTTATGGTGCGATATTTTTCCAACTACCAGATCCCATTTCCCTAAGCTCTATGGTGATAAGAAAATGCAAATTTAGTAAAATTCACCTTAGGTTTTGAAGAAGTGCAGGAACCGTTTTAAAACGATTTTAGGATTGCGAGTGTCGCAACTCTTTTGCTGTATCAATTGAAAGAGCCCCTGTCCATTTGCAAGTTGGACTTATAAATTTTAAAGACAAGTTATAATTGTACAGGGGCTGTACGAGGGTTTCGTTTGAGGAGAATTTACACATTTTCATTATGAAACTGAAAAAAGTTATATCCAATAATATTCATCTCGGGTATGCAGCCGGATACCGTCGTCAACTAGACACGATATTTCGGCAGACCAACTGCTGCCATCTTCAAGTTTTTACGTCGTTCCTGCTAACACCATTCGCGACATATTTGTCAGACATTAGACACATATACCAACTGAATGTACCTCCGAATTTACATCATAGTACGTCACACATTTCAGGAAATATTACGTCATTTCCGAATAACTGCTACATCATACACCACTTTTCCACATCTGCTCCTAAAATAATGGACCGATTTCAACTAAACTTGGTACACATATTGCTTACCATCAGACAACAATCGCTGTGGCGTTAAAACTGCATACGACAAATAGTTCAGGAGACAAAAAATGACAAATGTTTGTAGAGTCTATGGGACTTAACTATGGGGTCATCAGTCCCTAAACTTACAAACTACTTATGAACTACTTACAACTAAGGACGGCACAAATATCCATGCCCGAGGGGGGATTCGAACCCCCGACCGTAGTGGCCGTGCGGACCGTGACTGCAGCACCTCAATCCCCTCGGCCACCGCGGCCGGCATAGTTCAAGAGATATGACGTCTTAAACAAAGAGTTACAAAAACTTTCTCATCACCAGACATGTGATTTATCAGCTTACCTAGAAAGGGGAAAGGATTATGTTGATAGACAAAGTGGCAAAAAATTATGGAAATAAATGAAGATGGAATCTTTTCCAAAGTTTTATTTTCATTTCTAACATAAGACTGGAAAAATTTATAATTGGGCTATGCCAAGTTTCACAGCTAGTTTTACGTAAAACAACGTCCCTCGCAGAACATTATTAAGGTACGTTTAGACTGGCAACATTTTACCCAAATATTTAGCTGAAATGGTGTTGCTGTCAACACTGCTGCAATATGACTGCAATATACAGCAATATTTCGGTATGGACGGTCAATATTGCTGATGTTGCAGGTAATTGCTGAGGGGTTGCCGTGTTGTCCGGGAACGGTGGAGAACATTTCGTATTGCAGGACAATACCTATCTCGGTCCTTGTCCGTAAATGCTTTCCTCTCGCTCTCAAGACTCTGCTGCTCTCACCGACAGCGCTGCAGTCACGGAAACAGAGTATCGTTTCGCTTGTTGCTTCGAAAGTTTGCGCGCGTTGGTTTGTTTTGAAAGTAGTTTATAGTTACTATATTGGAGCATTGTTTTAGAGCTTACCGTGACTGTTTTGAAGGAAGGAAGGAAGACTTCTTACAGTTATTGTCGTCTTGAGTTTTTGTTCTGTCAGATATGGAAAAGTGGTCGAACGGGAAAACGCTAATTTATTAATTCTATTCATATACGTCTTGAGTTGTGGGACGTAGAATGCAATAAATATAAAGACAGGAATGTGAAAAAAGAAAGTTGGCAGGCAGTTGCTGACGGATTTGGCATTGCAGTTCAGGACGCATACAAGAAATTTAGAAGTCTTCGAACCTACAATAAAAGTGAGGGAAAGAAACATCAAAAGAAAAGTGGATGTGCAGGTGGCTCTCCTACTTCCACGTGGTTCGTCTACAATAGCATCAGCTTCATACTGTCTAGGATGTTCCTGAAGTGAGGTTTGACAGCATAAACACAAATGAAGAGGTAAGCAAAAACTTTTATTCAATATAAACATAAATTTGCTTGTACATTAGTATACATCTTGCCAGGCCACCCGACCCTGATCACTTACAAAATCCTTAATTCATAAATTCTTCTCGTACTTCTTTACTGGAATACAGTCTCTCATGTTTGTATTGGATTTAGCTATCTTCGGACCAATTGATTGGGCTACATATTCGAAATCGTTTTTAAACATACGAGTAAAGTTCTGGAACAGGTACGTAACTAGCATTAACTCACGAGTTAAATCTCCTGAATTACTCCGCCTACTCAAAAAAGTACGCATCCACAGACTCCGATTTCTCTTCTTTTTGTTTCGAATAGCATTAACACTTGTTTCATCCATTTTGTATGAAATTGTGTAGCCTCTGCCGAGATTAGTTGCCGCAAACATTGCTGGGCAATAGATGCCGATGTGTTGTCACTTGTGTTGCTGCAAGACATGTGGCTGCAATGTTGCCCGGCAACATTTCCAGGATATATTGTCGACAATATGCAATTTTCATTGCCCATCTAAACGTACCTTCACTGTAATGCAGTTGCAAAACAAACTTAATGCCGTTTTTTCTTCCTTTGTGCCAACTGTCAATAAAGGCCAATTCACACTGTCCGTCACGTCACGTCACCGTCCGTCAGAACTTTCTGCAATGTATTTCTAATGGCGGCGTTCACACTGTCCGTCACGGACCGTCACGTCACGTCACGTCACGTCACGTCAAGCTTTCTCGCGAAGAATGTTTTGACGGTATGGTCGTCTGCTAACACGGAACTTAACCTATTTTCGTCATGCGAATTAAATGTTGCAGTCGACGATTGTACTGATTATGCAAATAAGTCTTATTCGCCTTTATTTTGTTGTTATACTTCGTTTTAGGGGTAAATCTCAAATGTTTCATTACGACTTAAATGTTTTTGTCGATTGAGTGTCCCCCTAAAATCGAGGTCGGGTAATTATCTGAAACCAAAAAATGGTTAATGTTACTTAACATTGTAACAGAAAAGACTGAAGCAAACTGTTTATTAGAATAAGATTGTAATCTGATTACGCATTTCTCATTAAATAACATTTTAAATGGAAAAGTCAGTTCTAACGAAAGACAAAAATTCAGTTGTTTACGACGGTATTAACAATGTCAACGGGCATATTGTAATGGATAAAGTAAACAGGCGCTATTTATGCTCTTATAAGTGTTGTTTGATGTATTCTTATGTTTATTTTTTCGCTTGAAAATAGATGTCGATGTTTTGAAATGTTGTTTCAGTTCCCAGTAAGTTGGCCAAAAACATACACTGTAAAGTTTTATTTGGCTGTCAGTAACATTTAGCGTTGTTGTTCCTTCAATTCTAGTATTAAACTATGACTTTCTACATAACAGTTCACTACTCATAACCTCACTTTCAACATCACATATTGAGATCGGCGAACTGACGTGATGGACACTGACAGACAGGGTGAATACAACTTGACGTGACGGTGCCATGACGTGACGTTGACGTGAGGGACAGTGTGAATTGGCCTTAACGGTGTAATACCTGTGTTTACGATGTATAGCTTAAATTTTCAGTTTTCCTATAGCACAATATGAAACCTAAAGCCGGGTTCACACAAACAACTAAACTGAGTCGACAACATGTGTCTTTTTGTAGTTGTACTGTGAGCTATCTATCATTCACACAGAACTTCACAAATACTAGTTAGTTGTGCCGTTTTCAACATGGCGTCCACATTCTCAGCTGATCGCGATTTGCACGGCTCATTTCATTCGCGGCCAAACGACCGTTACACTTCGTTCCATAACCACACAAGTGGCGCTACTAAAACCAGGAAGTTCACACTTCCTACTGAACTACAACTGCGCTATCAACTAGCTGTTCACATAATTAGTTGCTTGTCTGAACCCGGCATAAGCTATATGGAAGCTGGTCTGGTGCTCCTTGTGCGACAGTGACTCTGCAGTTGCCGCGGTGGAGTAGCCGAGCGGTCTAAAGCGTTTCGCTGCAGAGCGCGAGGTTGTTCGCCATGGGGGTTCGAGTCCTCCCTGGGGCATGGGTGTGTGTGTTTGTCCGTAGGTTAGTTTACATAGGTTTAAGTAGTTTGTAAGCTACGGACTGATGACCACGCAGTTTGGTCCGATAGATTTACAGACATTTGAACATTTTTTTGACTCTGCAGTTCATTCTCCAAAGTTCCCATTCAGACAACATAGCCGCGAGAAGGGGCTTGTGTGTCACCAAGCGAGAATGGATGGCTCATGGGACAATTCTGTGGCTGACCCTGTCTTAGTGTGTCCGGTTTCATTTTGATATGTTGTAGCTAATACAATCGTGACTGTACAGTTCATCCTCTTTGAAACCGATGTCTACCAGAAGGGGACTAAAGAATGTCTCATGATTTCTCACTAACAATCGCTCTTGAAAATTCATAAGTAGGGTCTCACAGCATAGTTTATTACTGTTAATTAGCATCTAATAGTTTGGGTTATTCTGCATTTCCATACCGCTTTCTCTGGAGTCAGAAACACCTGTCGGAATTCCTGTTGCTTTGGTTTGTCTATATCCACAAGTCCTCCTTACAAGGAGACTTTCTGGTCTAGAAAATTCGGTTCAGGATCCGACTTCACAGGATAGTACTGTGATATACCTTAAGAGTGTCCATAGAAAGAATTCCTAAAGCATACTATACGGAAAATTCCAAGAAAAGGGGCTCTATAGTTTTGAGCACAGCACATACATCACTGATAGAATTGTCAGTGAAACTATGTTCCAACGTGGTCCAATAGCACATATGGTAGTGCATTAGCCTTCAAGGAACATATTTATTTTTTTAATTTACTTTACTCTTCCTGACCGTCTGCCTGTTTGTGGGCATACAATAGGGCAGGCAACCACTATAGTCTTCTTTCCCACAAAGGTACCGGCTCCTCGAAATTACAACAAATATTTATAATCTTTGCACACCTTACAATATCACCTAGTTATGTAATAAAATTTTAATGACCATGGCATTTAACTCTTTAATCTATCTAAATTAATTATAAAAGGGATTTGGAATTATTCGACTTTTTAAAACGAAAATACTGCGATTAAATTTTTATTAGCTGCAATTGTCATTTCATAAATAAAATAAACGTCTTAATGATGTGATTGATTATATTTAATTTTATTTAAAAACTGATATCACATTTAAAACACATAACGAAAATAATATGTTTGCTGTAGGTAGAATCAAACCCTGATCATCCACATGATAGTCTAATGTGCTACTTGCTTGAGCTATTTCACCATAATCCTGTATGGGACACGACTAGTATATAGAGTGTATATGAGATCCGCTTAAACTTTGGAGCCCTTTTTCTTGGAATTTTCTGGATAGTCCACTTAAAAGTTCCATGAGTGGGGGTCCCTGGCCACTCGGGGATCAGTGGCAACGAACATGCCGACAGATTAGCCAGGATGGGGGCAGAGACTCCATTTATTGGACCGGAACCTGTCCTGACAATCACCAAGGCAATGACCAAATTGGAGCTAAGTAACTGGCTCAAAAGACAGCACGTAGAATATTGGACCAAAGTCCATCAACAAAAACATGGCACGATAATGATGCCAAAGCCTTGTTTTAAAAGAAGCTCTGCAATCCTGGGCCTGAACAGGAGAGAGATTAGACTCATGGTTGGATTGCTGACAGGCCATGGGAATTTAAAAAAACACCTACATACAATGGGAATAACAGAAGAGGACCCTAAATGTACGATCTGTGATGACAGTGATGAAACTGCATCACATCTGATCTTCGAATGCATTGCATTGGAGACTAAAAGGCACAGAACTTTTGGGACAACCAGACCCGAAGAAATTGTGTCTAATAAAGAACTGGTAAAGGGACTCCTTGCACTGTTCAAGGGCATTGGTTGGCTTTATTAGATATACAGGGAGCGATACCGCACAGTAAACTTAGTTTCGGTGCGGGCAGTGGCGGGTTGGACGAACATTGTTTTGGCTTCCCTGGAAAAATCAAATCAATCAAATCCATTAGTGGACACCTGTTATGTTTACTAATAACATGCGAAATCTCATCCCAAACTAAATTTCTATGACTGGATGGTCCCTTTTTTAGTTGTGTTTGGCATGGGTCACACACATATCGTTAGCACTGCTATTTTGTAAGTTATCTTGTTTTAAACTGGCTGAATTTCAGCAAAGAAAGTGCAGGTGCATGCAAAAGAAACTATTGTCACAGTGACAAGCTATCAGTGTTATTAGCTTCTTGCCACTAAACTCCACAGAGACATATAATTACCACTGGGAACACTTTTTATTTCACGAAAGATAGCGCTTGGAGGTCGACTGGTTGGCTTATCAAGTTACCTGACTTGCGAAGCTTTCTGCACTTTTCCTGCAGTTGTTGCACAAGTAGCTGTGCATGGACGTTTCTTAGGAGCACAGGTTCTCTACATTTGGAAAGCATCTGTGCTACATTGTTCCAGTGTCTTATCCCTGCATCCAACACCACCATCGTATTGGCAAGGTGCTTTCTGTTTTCTGTTAAAATCGTGTACTACAGCTACATTTTGATTAGGAACTAGTGTTTCTCCCACATTGCATTTCTAATATATAAAGCAGAGTGCCTGTATGTTTGTACGTGTTGCATACAAATCTACAGTTTTGTTCCTATCTTTATGAAATTTTGTATACGTAAGCTTCAATCCATGAGGACGGTCGCCGCAAGTGTAAGAATCACGTACGACACATAGTTCACGAGATATGACGTCGTAAACAATGAGATGATTGAAAAACCGCTGCATTTAGAGACAATGCTGCTCATTTTTTCCTAAATCAGTGGACCGATTTCAACCAAATTTGGTACACACATTCCTTATCAGGAGTTAACAATTGCCGCAGGGTTAAGAATCACATACGACGCATGGTGCAGGAGATACAGCGTCATAAACTATAGGAATCGCAAAAAATGCCACATCATGCGGCGAGACTGTAAGAATACACTGCATGAGAATGATAATTCTTAGCGACTTGCAACAAACTTTAAACATAATATCAAACCTTCATAAAAAAATTTCTCACTGACAACCATAGCAAAATGATGAAAGGAAAAAAGTTTCTCGCTTACTACTTTTCCGCTGTTTATGGATTAAAACTATGGCATTCGGTATGATTTTACAATTTATAACTTGTACATTACATATTGTAACATCAGGAAATTTTACAGACAGTATATAAACATATAGTTGAATGTACCTTCTAAATTATATCACAGTATGACATGTAGTTCACAAGATATGATCATGTAAACAGTAAAGTTCATGGAAAACCGCCACAGCATGGGCCAAGTTTTAATCTATTACTTCTTTACTACTAATTGTATTCCCAAGAGATATTACAGACAAATAGCTCTTATACAAATGAATATATACCTGGAAATGGCAGGAATAAATAAATAAATACCCAGGCAACACTGGGTTTCCAGCTAGTAATGAATAAATTACAATGTTGAAGACATATAAATGAAGGTGTAATAATGACAGATTCTACAGTATGATATAATCATGATTTTCCACACAGCTTGCATATTGAGTCCATTAACTCAAACAGAAATCACTATTGAAAAGAGGCAAATATATAAGTGAATACGAGAAATACCGTCTACAGCAGTGCAATTTATTCATTACATGAAATGTGATAAGAACATTAGTTCTGAATCAAAATGTAACTCACATATGGGTCTGAAGTCTTCTTCTCTATAACCATAAGTGACACTAAATTCACCATTAAGTATTTATTAGTGTAATCAATCGTTCATAGCATAGAGAAGTAGCTGAGACAGCTGAATACCAAAAAGTCTCCTGGTCAGATGGTGTATCAGTTTGGTTTTACAAAGAGTATTCTGTAGCATTGGCCCCTTACTTAGATTGCATTTACCGTGAATCTTTAATTCAGGGCAAAGTTCCTAGTGAATGGATAAAAGCGCAGGTGACTCCCGTTCATAACAAAGGTAAAAGAACTGATGCACATAATTACAGCCCAATATAATTGACATCAGTTTCCTGTAGAATTTTGGAGCATATTCTCGGCTCAAACATAGTAAATGTCCTTCAGACGGATGAGCTTCTTTCTATGAATCGGCACAGGTTTGGGAAACATTGTTCATGTGAAATTCACCTTGCCCTTTTATCACATGACATCTTGCGAGCTATCGATGAAGGGCAACAGGCAGATTGTATTTTTCTCGATTTCAAAAAGTTTGATGCGGTACTGCACTGCAGACTGCTAACGAAGATACGAGCATGTGGAATAGTTTCACAGATTTGTGATCAGCTGGAAGACTTCAAATGTTTATAATTCTATGGGACCAAACTACATTGCTCGTCAGTCCCTAGACTTACAAACTACTTAAACTAAGGTAAACTAACCTAAGGACAACACACACATCCACGCCCTAGGAATGAACAATAACGTGGCGTTCCAGACCGCTTGGCTACTCTCACACGGGTCGAAGACTTCCTAAGTAATGAAACGCAGTACGTTGTTCTCGATGGCAAGTGTTCATCAGAGACGAGTGTATTGTCAGGTGTGCCCCAGGGGAGTGTGATAGGACCGCTGTTATTTTCTGTCTATATAAATGATCTGATGGGCAGGGTAACTTGTAATTTGATGCTGTTTGCTGATGATACTATGGTGTATGGGAGGGTGTCGTCATTAAATGACTGTAATAGCATACAGGATGACAGACAAAATTTCTAGTTGTTGTGAAGAATGACAGCTAGCTCTAAATTGTAGACAAATGTAAGGTGATGCACATGACTAAGGAAAACAACCCATAATGTTGGAATACAGCATTAGTACTGAGCTTCTTGATACAGTCACATTGTTCAAATATCTAGGTGTAACATTGCATAGCGATATGAAATGGAACGAACATACAAGGTCAGTTGTGAGTAAGGCGGACAGCCGACTTCGGTTAATTGGGAGAATTTTGAGAAGATGTACTTCATCTGTAAAGTGTTTGGGACGCAGAGGACATCAGTTTAAAGGAAGACATGGAAGCAGTTCAGAGGCGAGCAGCTAGGTTAGTTACTAGTAGGTTCAACCAATGTGTGAGTGTCACAGAAATGCTCCAGGAACTCAAATAGGATGGCCAAGGGGACTGAGGCGCTCCAGTCATGGTCTGCACGGCCACTATGGTCGGGGGTTCGAATCCCCCCTCGGGCATGGATATTTGTGCCGTCCTTAGTAGTAGCTAGTTCATAAGTAGTTTGTAAGTTTAGGGACTGATGACCCCATAGTTAGGTCCCATAGCTATACAAACATTTGAACATTTTGAACTCAAATAGGAATCGCTGGATGAAAGACGACGTTCTTTCGGAAAAATTCAGTTGAGTAAATTTAGAGGGCGGGAATATGAAGCTGACTGCAGAACGATTTTGCTGCTGCATACTTACATTTCAAGCGAGTGTCGCGAATGTGTATGTTAGACTGTGGTGCTACTGCAGCGGTACTCTTTAGCGTTAAAAGATCAACAACTTGATTCACGTAAATCTCGCTGAATCTTCCAGTATACAATGTAATTTAAATGCTACTTATAATTAACACATATGTTCCATCTACAGAAGAACAAGTCCATAGGTGCAGCAAATAACAAACTTTATTCCCCAAGATCACACCAAAAACTAAAAATCATAAAAGACAGGAAAGAAACACAGATACATTAAACAAAAGCAATTAAATTATTTCATGGTGTCTTACTTCCGCGACAAGGAATAGGTGCGCAATGCAGTACCCCAAGCGGCAGTGGCGCGAAATTCTTTCATTACAGTGTGCGATCAGCTGATCACATCCGTTGACTACTTGTCGTCACATTTATTGTTCTGTAAATTTTACACCTAACTACGCTTGGTGTAGGGAGAGTATTATAATAATAAACATTTATTGCGGCAAAATAGCCATAAATTACAATAAATTACAATGAGTGACAAAATGTTATAACAAACATTCATTTGTACAATTGGTCGCATAGTCTCTGATTGATCTGGTCCTCTTGTTTCACAGTTCTGTGTGATATCTTTCACATGATTGTCCACACAATGTACACTTGCATGAGTTTGATGGTTTGTGGTATGTTGTGTTTTCACAAATTTCATGATGGGATCCATGTACTGCAAGTCTTGTAAATATGTGTTGCATCTCAAAGTTTGCAGCTGTCCATGTGCGATCCATCATGGTCCATCTTCCGTAGAATTCTATGGGTAATTCTCCTCTTTTCCTGGTTAGTGATCTTAGTAGGTTTTATGATGACGTTGTGCTGGGTAGGAGGTATATTGTTCTTAGATCATCTATGGGGAAAGTTTCCCAGGTGAGAAGGTAGACTAATATGAATCTTGTGGTTTTTGCAACTCCTATTGCTCTTTTGATGTATCTTGCTTTGACATTTTCCAGTGTTGCTAAGTTATTTTCATTGAGGTGTGCCCATATAATTTGAGTTCCATATGTGAGAATTGCGACTATTTTGGATTTGAAGAGCGCCATTGCTGTGTCTATACTTAGCGTTCTGATGTAACTTATTTCTTGTTCTTCTTCTTCCTTCATTTCGGCCATCTAAGAACCACGCACCAATTTCAATGTTCCCTCCTTTGTACTTATTTCTTTTTCCTCCAGTATTCTTTCATCCTTTCACTGTGCACCCTTTTTCTCTCCTTGGACCACTTTACTCCTGTCTTCTTCTCCCTCCTGCCTTGGAATTCTTCCACTTTTAACATTTTCTTCTTAAAAGTTTCTCTTTCTGTTGCATCTTTTTGACTTATATTGTTTCTTTCAAAATCTATCCTAACTTCTTGAATCCATGCTATTATCGACTTCTTGTCCCAAAGATATTTAACATCTGTTTGGTTAACCTGTTGCTGTTCATTCTGTATAAATGTCCGAAAAATAGCAGTCGCCTCTTCCGTAGGGTTTTGGTTATGTTTCCTGTGTTGTGATAAACTTCTGCATTACTTCTTAGTTTCCATACCTCTCTATTTCTTAGTGGACCAAGTATTTTTCGAACGATTTTTCTTTCTAGGACTTCAAGTTTATGTAATTTGTAATTCAGTACTAAACATTCACTTGCATAAAGACATTCTGGCTTTACTACTGTGTGTAGTGGTGTATTTTCGGATTTTTAGACAGAGACCTTCTGTTGTAAATGTTCCTGGTTATACCATAAGCTCTCTCCATTTTATGTACTCTATCTTCTAGAGCAAATTTTTCTAAGCCATTTTCCTAAATCATTTCATTTATTGCTCTAATGGCTTGTGTCACTTTCTCTATTGCGGGCGTAGTGAAGAATTTTGCAGATGGCTGAAGTGTTATTCCTAGATATCTGTATTCGTTTGTGATAGCTTTATTTTCCCTTCTGATATTATTCTTGTAGTTTTTGGTATTTGCCCTCCAGATCTGAACGCCATGATTTCTGTCTTATCAGTGTTAATTATGAATTTGTGTTTTGCGCACCACTTTCACACTTCTTCTATGGTGTCTTGCAGTTTATTTAAGCTGTTTGATCCAACCACAATGTCATTCGCATAGGCTTATGCTGCTACATCTTCCTTTTGTGCAATTTGAGTAATGTCCTTTGCTGCTAGAATGAACAGCAGCGGACTTAGTGGGTCTCCTTGGAGTACACCACTTGTTTGGGTTATTGGTTCTGAAAGTTTTAGGCTGTCCGAAATCCTTATCTTATTCCAGTCATTTAAGGTTATTTAAGGCCAATTCACACTGTAGGTCACGTCACGTCACGTCACTGTCCGTCAGAAGATTCCGCAATGTATTTGTAATAGTGGCATTCACACTGTCCGTCCCCGGACCATCATGTCACGTCAACGTCATGTCAAGCTTTTTCGAGAAGAATATTTGACGAAACAGCCATCTGCTAACACCGTCAGTTAAACTATTTTCGTCACGCGAATTACATGTTGCAGTCGACAATTGCACTGTTTATATGCAAATGCGTCTTATTCATCTTTATTTTGTTGTTCTACTTCGTTTTAGGAGTATATCTCAAATATTTCATTATGACTTAAATATTTTTGTCAATTGAGTGTCATCCTAAAATCAAGGTCGGATATCTGAAACCGA
The DNA here is from genome assembly GCA_026315105.1 of Locusta migratoria. Taxonomy (NCBI): domain Eukaryota; kingdom Metazoa; phylum Arthropoda; class Insecta; order Orthoptera; family Acrididae; genus Locusta; species Locusta migratoria. The sequence goes on along the minus strand of CM048754.1, from coordinate 109,808,133 downwards.
AAAATGGTTTATGTTTCGTAATATTGTAAGAGAAAAGACTAAATCAAACTGTTTATTTGAATAATATCGTAATTTGAGTACGCCTTTTTCATTAAATAATATTTTAAATGAAAAAGTCAGTTCTAATGAAAGACCAAAATTCAGTTGTTTACGACGGTATTAACAATGTCAGCAGGCAAATCGTAATGGGTAAAGTAAACAGGCACTACTTATGCTCTTATAAGTATTGTTTGATGTTTTCATATGTTTATTTTTTCGCTTGAAAATAGATGTCGCTATTTTGAAATGTTGCTTCAGTTCCCAGTAAGTGGGCTAAAAACATACACTGTAAAGTTTTCTTTGGCCGTCAATAACATTTGGTGTTATTGTTCCCTCAATTCTAGTATTAAACTATGACTTTCTACATAACAGATCGCCACTCATAACCTCATAGCGTATTGAGATGGGCGAATTGACGTGACGGACACTGATGGACAGTGTGAATACGACTTGATGTGACGGTGCCTTGTCGTGACGTTGACGTGACGGACAGTGTGAATTGGCCTTTATGCTGCTACATCTTCCTTTTGTGAAATTTGCGTAATGTTCTTTGCTGCCAGAATGAACAGCAGCAGACTTAGTGTGTCTCCTTGGAGTACACCATTTGTTTGGGTTATCGGTTCTGAAAGTTCTAGACTTTCCGAGATCCTTATCTTGTTCCAGTCATTTATGGAGTTTATGATTCTCGTCCAGGCGCTGTCTCTTCCCTATGTTTCTTCGAGCATCCTATATACTAATGCTCGGTTCAGGAGATCGAATACTTTTGTGAAGTCTATAAATAGTGCATAGTATTTTTCTTCCTATCATTGGTTTCCCATATGTTGTTTAGTAGCACTTCCTCTGCTGTGACAGTGGATCTTCCTTTCCTGAACCCGAATTGGGGTTCTGGGAGGTGCTCTTCAAATGTGTGCCTCATTCTTTCTGTGAATAGTTACTGAATACCTTAAAAGGATTGTTTTCCAGGGTTATTCCTCTGTATTTATTTGGGTCCTTTGGGTCGCCTTTCCCTTTAAACATTACCCTCCACTGATCTGGGATTTTTGCTGCTGCTATGCATTTATAAAGTTTTGCCCAAATTGGAGCTAGCAGATGAGCTGTGTCTTTTAGGCATTCATTGTACAGGATGTCTAGGCCTGCAGCTTTTTTCCTTTTTGTTGACTGAATGATGTTTTGGACCTAAAATGTAGTGACTGGGGACCATGCTGCCGTTTCATGCGTTGTATGTTTTTGATTGGTTTCTAGGGCTTCTTCTCTTCCTTCTTTATTGAGGATGGCTTTGAAATGTGTTGTCCACTCCTCCATGCTTATATAATGGGTCTGTTCCTGTTTTCAGGGTCGGATTGCCATGAATGGGTCTCTCTTGGCTTCTTCAGCTATTCTTCTTCCTTCTTCTTCTATGTGTGCTATTTCTTCTCCCATGTTAGAGTTTTGTAGCGTCTTGTTTTCTCCGAGTATATCTTTAGGAGTGTATTATTCTCGATGTCCTATTTTAGTCTGTGTAGAGCTTGTGGCACCTCTTTCCTTAGTAGGAATCACACTGGATCGAACCATGGTTTTGCTCTTCGCACTTTCCTTTGGGTGGCTGCTTTTATTTTTCCTCTTATGTGGGCGATGTCTATAGTGCTTTTTCCATTTTGAGAAATATATGTGGAAACATTGGTGTCAATTATCAGGATGAAACCTTTTTCTTGCAGTGACTCTACGACTAATTCACTACGTTTGCGTGCAACACATCTTCCGAAAGACGAAAACAGAATTTCGTAAACCGTTTTTCATTGTCGTGTTTACATGGTATTGCCTGAAACGGATTTCCTACCCACTTAATATGGCAACTGAAAAACAGCTGATTCAGTTCCTGATTTAGCCAGCACAATCGCTGTTTTTCTTCCCTTAAATAGACAGGTTAATGCTCACTCTAATATTTACACTTTTATTTCACATTAGAAAATGTCACTCTATCCATAAATGCCGAAAATTCTTAACAAGAAAACACAATATGACAAGCCAAGAACGCTTCAAAAACGGTTGCGTTTATATGGGCACGAAGATCGACTGTGGAACTGAAAAACCGCTTTAGAGAAGCGGACTCCCAGAATCGATTTTGGAGTGTTTACATGAACAACCAAAAGCGGAATAGGAAAATGGTTTACGAAATTCGGTTTTGGAAGAGTATGTAAATGGGGTGATTTTATTTTGTGATTTGGTATTGAATTCGTATTGAAATCTGATGGTATTTTGCCAGTCTCGTATATCATGGGCACCAAGTGTAATAATCATATCATCGTTGGCTCTTACAGAGACTACAGTAGGACTGAGACAATGTTGTCTACTCCAGGAGCCATGTTTGGAATGAAGTCTTTCAGTGCTCTGCCAAATATTTCTCTGCTATATCATTTTTACCTACTTCCTCTTCCCTTTCTTAAGTATTGCCTTGAAGTTCATTTCCCATGTGGAATACATTCATTATATTCTTCCCACCTGTCAAATTCCCCTTCTTTGCTCAGTACTGGTTTTCCATCTGTGGTCTTGATATTCATACAGCTGTTTTTTTTTTCTCCAATTGTCTCTTTCATTTTCCAGTTAGCAGTTAAGGCTGTATGTATCTTTCCCCAAGTTACACATCCCTCTACAGAGTTGCTTTTAATACTTTCTTCTTTCGTCGATTAAATTCAGTGTCACCTTCATATCCAAGGATTTTTATAGGTCGTGTCTGTTCACCTATTTCGTCTTCTGGAAGCTTCACTATTTCATCTCTCAAAACTACCCCTTGGTTTTGTACTGTATTACTTCTCCCAGTTTCTGTCAATAATTGCGTAAAATGGTCTCTGTGAAACTCCCAAGAACCTCAGGTTCCTTTAGTTTATTTATATCGCCTCCACTTATTTTCCTTATACAACACTAGTGACTTTAATTTTCCCCTTTTACTTTATCCTCAAGAAAAAGTCTGACTTATCTTCTTTGACTTTCAAGGCTAGTTTACACGATGATACTACGTTTCATGAAACTGCACTACTGGCCAGTGTACATGCGCGGCAAGCGTACGCGCAACTCGTTGACGAAACTAAAACAGTTTCGGCTCCTCCCAACTTTGGAGAAACTGTTTGCGCGAGTTTTTAGGTTAGGTGATAACCAGATCACAGAATGAAGTGGGGAACGGAAGGAATTGTTCGGTATTTGGACATATATTTGATGCATAGGTTTTATGAGCTTTTAAAAGCTTTCTGGAATAAGTAGCGGCGTGTTGGTGCTCTTGAAGCAATCATTCGCGAATTAAATATTGATGGGTTAACAATAGGTAATTTGCGGGCTAAAATACATTCATTTCAAAATACCTGTACAAAGGAACTTTGTAAAATGCAATCTAGTAAAACATCTGGGTGTTGATCAGCGCAATATAACAAGTCCAAGATCACATGGTTTGAACTTGCAGACTCTTTTAAGGAAAATTGTACACAGAAGAAAAGGCTACACATATATGTTAAGATGAATTCTTTTATTTAATATTATTTGTTTAAAACGTGACAGCTTTTACATTTACAATTCTTTGTAAATATTTATTTAAAACGTGACAGTGTTTTACATTCACGTGTTTTTATGTAAATACTTTTAAACATATTGTTCACCTTTTCCTGGTTAAGCACTTGTGGATTTCGGAACACAATGCAGGTTCTGTAGAGACGAATATGAATCCCCACTTAACGAGAAACGTAATGTAATTTTTAATTTCACTTCTGGTGACAATGCTATACGCTTAAGAGTATCTTGTTTCCTTATTGCATTACTATATTTGAAAAAACGTAGAATGCTCTGGTGACATTTGAAGATAATTAAAATAATTTGTACCATAGGGTGTTCAACCACAGTCTCTTTTAGCAAGGCTGGTGATCAACCGAACTGACCTCCATTTAACAACCGAAACACGTTTCTTAGTCTTTTTATGTTTAGTCTTATGAAGTGGCTTCACATAGAGCAGTAATAGCTCCGCCTCAACTCTTACAGCTGCCAAAACTTTCATTTTACAACGACTGCGGCACTCCAAAACAACGAAACTGAAGGGTATAATTTCGGTGATGTGTCTACAGACATACACCAAACCAGTTGCATGCAATTCATTTCACGCAACGAGTGTTGCAACCTGGTGTTGTCGTGTAGACTAACCTTTATTGGTTGTTCCAGTTTCTTTAAATTACCAAGAGTTGTTTTCTGTTAATCAAGTGTCCCATTTCTCCAGAGTCCAAGAACAAATTATGTTGTTTAGTACATTGTTTTTAACTTGATGCTGTGAAACAAAACAATCTTTCTGGGCCTATCAACTACTAAATTCACAGTTCTTGCACTTAGATAACACTCATAAGGTTAATTTGTCTTTCCAATATTCTAAGTGATTTTCAGAGGTATGTTGAATGAGATGAGACATTTTACATCTTTCTCAGCCAGTTTTGTGCCCTCTGTGGCATGCTGGATGCATACCTACATGACATAATACACCAATGACAAACAATGATCCTTTCTTCTGTGCAAAGGCATTCCCAGATCCTTAGTCTTATGGGAATCAGTTACTAGATGAGAAAAATTCTGCTTTTCACATCTTCACTGTAGTTTTTGTATAACTTCTTTTCATCTAATTTGTATACTCATTTAAACTGGACTGATGTTGTTAATTTACTGTTAAGACCTTGTGGTGTTACTGTTCACAAGAAACTGTGAGTACCCGTGAGTGAATACTTAGATATTCGGTGAAATTCGACATGTGTTATCCGTTAAATGAAAAAAAAAATGCGCTGTTCCCAAGGGACAATTCTATGCACTCTGATTAAACATCCAGTGAGTGTGATGCAGTTTTCTTTTCTAACAATGAAGATTTGCCCAGGTGAGAGTTTTTGTCAGAGTGTAATAATGATGACAGTGGCATGTTCATATGACTATACCTATTAGTTTATACCTTTTAGTTGTTTTCAATAATTTAAGTGTATCCAGATGAAATGTAAAATAAGGACAAAAATTTGAATGAACTTTCTAAAGTCTGCAATTTATCTGAAGTACATTCAGAGGAACTACAGAGATCTTCTAAGCTACAGTGCCATATTATAATATTAATTTTGTACATTATTGTCTATCATTTATTCAATTTTTAACACCAAACATTTACATTTTAGTTGGTGTATTATTGAATATTCATTGACAAATGATGGAATCTGAAAATGTTTTATGTAACTACTGACCGGACTCAGCTTTGCATGGGTAGACCTAATGACCCTGGTGGATGGATGGAGAAGTTCATGTGATGAACTCTTATTGGATATATCTATAGGTACAATGCTTTGCTATGCCCACGATGAAAAACTACTTGTATTTATGACTAATGGGAAATTATATTTCTTTTATTAATTCATCTTAAGGCCAGCAGATAGACAATGTTTTTCTCTCGTTTTTCTGTTTGGAGTGAAAACGTGCAAATTTTTTAGTATCCCAACTCAGAAGCAAGCCACGTACAACTTGCTGTGTGAAAAGCATGAGAGTACCAATTTTTAACCAGTAATAATCAATGATTGGCCTTGTGCTCTGTTGAAGGTAATAGCAAAGGCAAGACACAGAGGGAACTGGAACCACTTCAGTTCGTAAATCGTCGGAAGTATCAGTAAGCTTGGAGTCAGAATGTATTCACTTTCGAATGTGTCATTGATGATAGTTGCTTTGGATAAATTTTGTCTCAGTACTTTGATGATCAATGTAGTTCTGTTAAGTTGCGAATGAGTATCACAGGTGATACAACCTTCAATGTTAATAAGTGCAGTGGCATTCCAGGTGGTTCCAGTGAGTTGAAAAATTGAGTGGGATAACTGACAGCTTGCTCTTTATCTATTACTGTGTTGATGATGGTGTTTGAAAATTTGTTTTGTAACTACTGACCTGCCACAGTTTTTGACTATTTTGCCCAGCAGTTTCAATTGAATTTGCTCATTGTATTGGAAAATTCACCCCTACATTTAGTAAATGGGAAGTATGGAAATAACACCATTAAAAATAGCAAGGTCTCTGTTTGTATCATGGCATTGTTTTGTCACTGTAATGTTGTCACTTTGAGCACTAGCATCGCTTCTATGACAGGGCCACTACAGGGCTACATTCGTTCCAAGTTCCATATTTCATGTTATATTCTTCAACTAAATAAATATCTTGTTCTGATCATTACCAACATCTGCTGGGCTAATTGGAAGATGTCCACAAGATTCCATCAAAATTTCTCCAGACCTCTTGGAGTCCATAGGGAACATATATTACTCTGCTTGTAATTATTTTGCATATATTTTTCTGCCATGTGAAGTTTGTAACTCCATGTCCTTTCTCTGCTTATAATTATTTTGCATATATTTTTCTGCCTGTGAAGTCTGTAACTCCATGTCCTTACCCTTAATTTAATTTTTATAGCACCATTTACCAATTCACACTGTCCGTCACGTCACGTCACCGTCCATCGAAACATTCCGCAATGTATTTCTAGTGGCGGCATTCACACTGGCCATCACCAGACCATCATGTCACATCAAGCTTTCTCGTGAAGAATGCTTTGACGGAACGGCCGTCTGCTAACATCGGAAGTTAACCTATTTTCGACTTGCGAATTACACGTTGCAGTTGATGATTGTACTGTGTATGTGCAAATGTGTCTTATTCATTTTTATTTTGTTGTTATACTTCGTTTTAGGGGTAAATCTCAAATGTTTCATGAGGACTTAAATATTTTAGTCAATTAAGTGTCCCCCTAAAATCGAGGTCGGATATCTGAAACAAAAAAATTGTTTATGTTACGTAACATTGTGACAGAAAAGACTGAAGCAAACTGTTTATTTGAATAAGATTGTAATTTGATTGCACATTTTTCATTAAATAACATTTTAAATGAAAAAGTCAGTTCTAATGAAAGACAAAAATTCAGTTGTTTACGACGGTATTAACAATGTCAGCGGGTAAATCGTAATGAATAAAGTAAACAGGCGCTATTTATGCTCTTATAAGTATTGTTTGATGTTTTCATATGTTTATTTTTTCGCTTGAAAATAGATGATGATGTTTTGAAATGTAGTTTCAGTTCCCAGTCAATTGGCCAAAAACATACATTGTAAAGTTTTCTTTGGCCGTCAGTAACATTTAGTGTTGTTGTTCCCTCAATTCGAGTATTAAACTATGACTTTCTACATAACAGATCGCCACTCATAACCTCACTTTAAACATCGCGTATTGAGATGGGCGAATTGACGTGACAGACAGTGTGAATACAACTTAACTTGACGGTCCCGTGACGTGATGTTGACGTGACAGACAGTGTGAATTTGCCTTATTGTACAAATTATTTTATTCTTAGTGACTTGTCCTATTGTGTGCTCTACTGTACAAATGTATGATCTACAGGACAAATAAAACAAACTGACTTACTTACTCACTTACATAGGCACGAAAATCGATTGTGGAAATGGAAAACCAATTTACAGAAGGGGATTTCCAGTATCGATTTTGGATTATTTATATGACCAACCAAAAGCGGAATTGGGAAATCGGTTTACGAAATCCAGTTTTGGGTGCCCATGTAAATGGAGTGAGTGATATATTGTTCGGATATTCATGATTCTGAAAATTGTCTAAAATTATTGTGTAATATCACACTGTATAAATATCTATAAAAAATCAAGAAAATTTATTTTTGCCATGCGTAATGCAAGGGTCACACTATACTCTGTTAATGCAGGTCCACGCGCAATGATCTATCTCCGCAAATTACTGTAAAAATGTCTGCACCAATCGTTGTGTGTGGATAGGAATTCAGATCGCTGCAAATTCTACCGTCCACCATCTGTTGGTTGAGTGAAACACTTCAGCAGTAGATACTACAGTCACACTTTGACAAGCGAATACGCTCTTTTTCTAAGAATATTTATTTTTATCAGAGATAGAGGAAATTCTGTTATCGTAACTGTATGCAACGTGTCCTGCAAAAAGAATGCAAATAAAACGGCAGATACGGAAAATAGGGGGAAAATAGATACTGCCTACAGGAAAATAAAAGAAACATTTGGAGATAAGAAAAACAGCTCTATGAATATCAAGGACACTGATGGACAACCAGTTCTCAGCAAAGAAGGGAAAGCTGAAAGGTGGAAAGAGTATATAGAGGGGCTCTACAAAGGAAATGAACTTCGAGACAATATTGTAGGAAGGGAAGAGGATGTAGATGAAGATGAAATAGGAGATACTGTACTGAGAGAAGAATTTGACAGAGCCCTGAAAGACCTAAGTCGAAGCAAGGCTCCTGGAGTAGATGATATTCCCTCAGAGCTACTGAAGTCTCTGGGAGAACCAGCCATGACAAACCTGTTTCACCTGGTGTGTAAGATGTATGAGACAGGTGAAGTACCCTCAGACTTTAAGAAAAATGTAATAATCCCCATTCCAAAGAAAGCAGATGCAGACAGGTGTGAAAACTACAGAACCATCAGTTTAATAAGTCATGGTTGCAAAATATTAACACGAGTTATGTACAGAAGGATGGAAAAGCTGGTAGAAGCCGACCTCAGGGAAGATCAGTTTGGGTTCAGGAGAAATGTAGGAACACGGGAGGCAATACTCACTTTACGGCTTATCCTAGAAGATAGATTAAGAAAAGGCAAACCTACATTTCTAGCTTTTGTAGATTTGGAGAAGGCTTTTGACAATGTTGATTGGAATAAACTCTTTCAAGTTCTGAAGCAAGCAGGAGTAAAATATAGGGAGCGTAAGGTTATTTACAACTTGTACAAAAACCAGACAGCGGTTGTCAGAGTTGAAAGGCATGAAAGGGATGCAGTGGTTGGAAAGGGAGTAAGACAGGGTTGTAGTCTTTCTCCATTGTTATTCAATTTGTACATTGAGCAAGCTATAAAGGAAAGCAAGGAGAAATTTGGAGAAGGAATTAAAGTTCAGGGTGAAGAATTAAAATTATTGCATTTTGCCGACGACATAGTAATTCTGTCAGATACGGCAAAGGACCTGGAAGAGCAATTGAACGGAATGGACAGTGTGCTTAAAGGTACATATAAGATGAAGATTAACAAGAGCGCCGGCCGCGGTGGCCGAGGGGACTGAGGCGCTTCAGTCACGGTCTGCATGGCCACTACGGTCGGGGGTTCGAATCCCCCCTCGGGCATGGATATTTGTGCCGTCCTAGTTCTTAAGTAGTTTGTAAATTTAGGGACTGATGACCCCGTAGTTAAGTCCCATAAGATTTACAAACATTTGAACGTTTTTTTAACAAGAGCAAAACAAGGGTAATGGAGTGCAGTCCAAGAAAATCAGGTGATGCTGAAGGAATTAAATTGGGAAACGAAGCAATAAAGGAGGTAGATGAGTTTTGTTACTTGGGCAGTAAAATAACAAATGATGGTCGCAGTACAGAGAATATAAAATGCAGAATGGCAATGGGTAGAAAAGCATTCTTGAAAAAGAGAAATTTGTTAACATCGAATATTGATTTAAGCCTAAGGAAGTCCTTTCTGAAGGCATTTGTATGGAGTGTTGCCTTGTATGGGAGTGAGACGTGGACGATAAACAGTGCGGACAGGAAGAGGATTGAGGCTTTTGAAATATGGTGTTACAGAAGAATGCTGAAGATTAGGTGGGTGGATCGCGTAACTAATGAGAAGGTACTGAACAGAATTGGGGAGAAAAGAAATTTCTGGCATACCTTGACTAAAAGAAGGGATAGATTGGTAGGACACATTCTTAGACATCAAGGAATTATGAATTTAGCGTTGGAGGGAAGTGTGTGGGGGAAAAATCGCAGGGGAAGACCAAGAGACGGATACAGTAAGCTGATTCAGACAGATGTAGGTTGCCGTTCTTATGTGGAGATGAAGAGGCTTGCTCAGGATAGGGTATTGTGCAGAGCTGCATCAAACCAGTCTCCGGCCTGAAGACCACAACAACAACATACGGAAAATCTGGAAGAAATAATCTAGGCAGTGGTTATCAAAATACCACCTCTTCGAAGAGTTTTGAAGCTTTAAAAATTCTTTACGATACGCAGTTCAGAACGAATTTTAATTAATTATTTTTATTTTAATAACAGATTCCCTGTTAGCAGCAGGATCCACCAGTCGTAATTTCTCTGTGAGATAATTGTACACAACTGCTTGCTTTATCTCTATCACTATATTCTCAATTTTCTCTTACAATAAACATGTAGGGCGTCGATAAATATGTGGTGATTATGAGTTTTTGTGCATTCCCGTAATGAGAACTAGGTTTGCGAGTAACCTCTGTGATGAAGCGCGAGTTTAAATGATCTTTTCCGTTATTTTGATTATCAGTTCTATGTGATTTTTACGTTGCCAAGTGAATAAACATGTATTGTTCGCTGTGGTTTTATGTCCAATTTTGCTCGAACCTCCAACTCCAACTGCCAGGTTTGCTCACATCTCATATCTGCGCACATCTGCTTACCACACGCAGCGATTTGCGAGGTGGGCGTTGTCATTTGCGCACACAAAAGATTTGTTTGTGGACTTTCCTTTTTTGTCGGCTCCCTGAAATTATATTTTTTCTGGTTATATCCATATGTTTCCAAAAATATTAAACAACGATTTACCATTAGGCCTCGATGTTTAGAAAAATGGTTTGTACGGTAGTCGAAGTTAAGTTTTGTCTGCGACCTATTGACGCAGTTAATTCGATTATCAAGTGGCACTCTTATCGATAGTGATAATCAGCTGTTTCAAGATGCCGTAGCCATGGTTGCTAGGTAACACAAACATCATGGCGGGGTAATCAATGAATGAAATATAAATAGCATGGAGAAGATAACACTAAACCCAAACCAGGTGTTGTATAGATAAGCAGTGACAGTAGATAAGTTAGCATATCTTAACAAGTGTGATGGAGATTAGAGAATCACTGTAAATCGTAATGCAAAAAATCTACGTGTTGCAGGCTGCTGTTAATCTGCACGATTGCCGTCTGTGAGTTTGGTGACATACATGGACCGAATACAATAAAAATGGTTCTTGGCAGCCACTCTACGGACTCCGGCCACAGATGCATAGCAAAAATATGTGGTTTTGTCGCGCCTGCTGTCTTCCCGCCTCTTCATATTGCCGTCCTCTATTATTTCTGGAACGAGTACGCCCGAAAAGTTGACAGACATTTCTGTTCCTGTTCTTGCTGGGATACAGTATTCAAAGGTATACGTGTTTTTATGCAACAGTTATTTTGTTTCACTCATGATGTCAAATGTTATGGTTACAGTATTCCAAATTGACCTTTCAGTGTTAAGTGTAAGGTAGTATTATACCAGGTACCTATGCTTCTGCCTGATGTTCAGTGTTACTCGGTAAGTTTTATGCAGTAACTTTTTTTCATAGTTATTGGCTTTCCTAATATTCTAATAGACGGCATTTGGTATTAAACAGTGTAATAATTGTTCATACATTGTACATCTGTTGCCAACATAAGCACTGGAGCCTGGCGAGAAGCGTCATATTTTACCTACATATAATGTTGATATAAATAACAATTCCAAGTCCAGAATCATGAGGATACTTTTTGCAACTCAACAGAAGGACATTTGTCCGTATCACGCGAGGATTTTCTTCCCCATTTTTTTCTTTAATTTCATACAGCACATTAAGCTGGGCATTCCTGTGACTGCAGTAAAATATAGTTCTGTCTGCATCCCGCACGATATTTTAAAAATAAACTTAAACATGATGACTTATGTCGCACTTAAACGCATGCTCTAAAGCGCGTGCCTAACATTTTTGGAAGCGGTTGAACTTGTATCAAATTTATGGTTTTATAGGTAAAATGATATCATTAAAACCGGATGGGTGATATCCTGCGCTTTACTTGCCAATATGTGGTATCGTATATTTACTTCCCACAAATTTGCTAGCAGTGGAATGACCGGTAATCACATTACTATAAATCATCATTATTATTAATAAAGCTACAGATCGTGTATGTGAGCTTATTAAACATCGATCTGCCCGTATTACCTGCGTTTTTCCGCCCTTTTACACAGCATATTAATGTGGACATTCCTGTGACTGCAGTAAAAGATTTGTCTGCATCCCGTGATATTCTTTTTAATGTTCTTTTATTTAATTAACAGAAACGTGCGAAAGCGCATGCGTAACATTTTTGGAAGCATTTTTTTAATCAGACTCCGTTCCCTCGGCTTTATTGGTTAACAAAAGAACATAGCAAAAAATAACTTCCCTGTTCACCCCGCTAGTCTCTCGTGCCGCATTTTACCAGTTTCGTAATTGTACTTCATTATTACGAGAAAAAGCTCTCATCTCTTATTCAAGAACTTCAATAAACGTCCTGTTTTCAGGATGATTTTGTGTCGTACATTGTCCGGAAGTGCTATTTACATAAGTGAAACGTTATCATTGCATGATTTTTCCAATGTTTCATTTTTGTATCAATATTGTTAATTCGATTGTTTTTATATTTAGAATCTCCCCGCCCATAACCCCTTAATTCCCGCGGTAATCCCGTTAAATTCTTTACCTTTCTTTTTCTCCGCTTACATTTATATCTGCTTAGGTCTAGTTGTTTATTTCATGTTGTTATCGTCGCCACATTACATTCGCCTTGAAATATGAATGTCGTTTATCATCATGTTGTGCCTGACGTCATGGGTCACCTGTATTATAGACGGGCATGCGCATAAACTTCTGTTCTTGCAGCAACTTCCGCCGCCATTTTTGTTCCATGTGGCGAAAGTGTGAGCTTCTCAAAGGTGGAGTTCTTTGCCGTTGATGCTTTGAAACATCGCTTGCTTCATTTCTAATGCATACATCAAGGAGTAAATAAATACTTTGGTTAAAAATTAATCTGGGCATAATAAATTATTTTAATACAGCATACTTTTGTTTGTGTTTGCTTTATTTATGTTTGCTGTCACTGTCAGTGCTCCTTTGCGTGGTAAATGGGTTTCATCTATTTTTTATATATATTTTTCCTGCTAGGAACTTTTCCTCTATAATCATCTAAAATAGAAAACGGATTACTTATGTACCCAAGGCCCAGGTCCGTCGACAGACACAAATAAAATCACACACATACAAGCTTTCGTCACCGCTGGTAGCTTCTTCAGTAAAAGAGGAAGGAAGGAGGGGTGAAAGGGAAGGATACGGGTTTTAAGGAAGTGGAAAAGGAGTCATTACAATCCCAGGAGAAGGACTTACCTTAAGGTATAATATTATAGAGGAAAAATTCCTAGCAGGAAATATATATATATAAAGTAGATGAAGTTTAGTTACCAGGCGAAGGAGCACTGGTAGTGATAGTGACAAAAATAAAACACACACACACACACTGTATATATAATTTTAATAGGAAAGAAGAACCTCTGAAACTTAACGACATATGTACAGTAGCTTTACAAGATCAACAGGGTTTATCTCCGACAGACTGCAATCAATGGTGAAGTTTTATCTCTCACAAGGACTATCTCTGCTGATAACGTGACAGCTTGAGCACACCCACTTTCTACAGTATATATGTCGCTCGCAGGCACTCGACTTGTCAGTTGGCAAGACTCAAGGGAAGTAGGAAGACTTCCGAAATGCCCAGCGCAGCTCTGGATGAAGCGTCAGGGAAAACTGCAAATTTTTATGGACTGTGGCCTTACAACCCGAAAGATGTTGCAGTAGCTATGACATCCAGTTGTGAAAGCCTTCATTGCATAAATGGAAAACACAACACTGATAGAAGAACCATGTGATGTGATCATGTGATTCTACTTATTTCAGAATCCCATCACATAATTAATCATCTTCTTCATGTGTTGTTTATTGTAGTGTATATTGGTAGAAGTCCTGGTACTCAGTGCCTCTAATAACAGTTATTTGCAAAATTGAGGTCAATCAGACTTCTTCTCTATGTAAGTTATGCTCAGAAGAGACAGTGGCGGCGCTAGGTGTCGGTGATCGCGGATGGCCTCGCGCCTTTGGGGGCCTCGCAAGACATTGTAAAAATTTCACATGTTTTTCTTCTTTTTTTTGTATTTGATGTTTAACGGCGCTTTTCAACTGTTAGTTTATGTAGCGACGACCTGATCTTCCACTAGCTTAACGAAAGGATGAACACAACATCCGCAAAAAGGGTGGGATTTGACCGCCGATGAGAGCAATCTCGCTCTCCGTGGTATGACGCCTTAGTGTGCTCGGCCATTCCCGGCTGGCAGCTGTTTAGTTGTCCGTATTTATTTCCGTATGAGTGCAGCAATGAAGTAATTTTTAGTTAAATACTTGCAAAACAACTTCTTCAGTACATTTTAGAAAACAATTTGGAAAGAAGTATATTTATATACCAATCGGAATCATGTTGGCCGCGGTGAAGTAGCCGAGCGGTCTAAAGCGCCTCGCTGCGGAACGCGTGGTTGCTCGCCGTGGAGGTTCGAGTCCTTCCTGGGGCATGGGTGTGTGTGTTTGTCCGCAGGTTAGTTTACCTAGGTTTAAGTAGTTTGGTCCGATAGATTTACAGATATCTGAACATTTGAATCATGTTGACAGTTGCAGTCAGTACAGGTTCGGCCGAGAGCAGCTTCTCAAAGTTAAAATTGATTAAGACATACTTGAGACGCACAGTGAGCCAAGAAACACAATCTGCGTTGTCAGTAGTATCAACTGAAGCCGAAATAGCGACTAGTATTAGTTAAGATGCGATCTTAAAAAAATTCAGTGAAACGAAAAGCCGAAAAGTTTCTCTATTTTAATTTGTGTATGTCTATTGTAATTTTTGTCATTGCAATAATACTTGCATATTATACTAATAAAATTTTACTATAATGATTATTGATGTATAGTTCAGATCATTTTATTTGACATTTTCTTTCTTACTGGAGAAATGAAAGGGGTCTCGCAAAGACGGGTTCGCCGACGCCAAGTTTTCGTCTAGTGCCGCCACTGAGAAGAGATGAAGTATCACAGCCCAACTTTATCTCATTACTTAAATGAGAAGACAGTTTGTTTATATTTGAAGAATAACAGGGGATTATTGTACCCTTTGTACATCACCAGTAAACTCGAAACCATCTGGTTTACACTCTTACACCCAGATATAATTACACAAATTTCTGAGACTAGCTTAGACCATGTTAACAATTCAAGTGAACTCTAGTAACTAATTACAAAACAAAACAACATCAATATCACCACTTTCATTTTAACATCTCATTACTCTGAGCATCGACGGAGTTCATCTAGTGCACAGTGTCCTTTAAATATGTTTTCCATGAGAAGTAGGAGGTCCCTGTCTGGGCATTCACCTGTGAAAGAAATAGCCCAGTATAGCAATAGTCTAAGCAAAAAACCTCCATAAATACCCAAAACTAATCAATTTCATCATCTTGTCTAGCTAGGGAAAGCATGTAGTGCTTGAGACACTACAACCATCACTGAATAAGCTTCCAAAAAGTAGAAAAGAACTTTAAAAGCAGACTCTACAACACATGAATACAAAGAATGTCACAGAACATATGGATAGTACAATCAAATACAACCACAAACCATTTTACTTCCAGTACAAGAGCACACCACCGCATGCTTACACACTACTTGTAAACCCGGACAACAAACTCGCCACGCAATGATGATGTCACATCACAATAAGTCAACATCATTAGCCAGAATTGACGAGTGCAATCGTGTGCTTCAACTGACCCTTGAAGTGGAAAGACAACATAGATGATCATATTTTAAGTTGTCATTGTTTTCCATTTTAATCATGGGACTAGGTAGGTAGGTGGATGGATGAAAGTAAGTGCAGTATCACTTCACTTGTTACAGTCTATTTGCAAACTGTGAAAGAGAGCAGGGTGCCGATTTGGCTCAATGTAAACTTTAGCCTATTATTGTATACATTATGAATGAAAGAAAATTATAGAGTGAGACTTTCCTGGTGGGATAAACAAATATAAAAAAATAGAAAACAGATGACTTACCAAATGCACCGGCTCGTCGATAGACACAAATAAAATTACACACATACAAGCTTTCGCAACCGTTGGTCGCTTCTTCAGGATAAGAGGAGAAAAGGGGAGGAGAAAGGGAAGGATATGGGTTTTAAGGAAGTGGAAAAGGTGTCATTCCAATCCCAGGAGTGGAAGGACTTACCTTAGGGGAAAAAAAAAGGGAAGGCTTTTTACAAATGTCTGCCTAGGTGTGTTTGTGTTTGGATATGTGTGAGTGTGTGTGTATTTGTTTACCTTCTTTTTTTTCCCCCTAAGGTAAGTCCTTCCACTCCTGGGATTGGAATGACTCTTTCTCCACTTCCTTAAAACCCATATCCTTCCCTTTCTCCTCCCCTTTTTTCCTCTTATCCTGAAGAAGCGACCAACGGTTGCAAAAGCTTGTATGTGTGTTTGTGTGTGATTTTATTTGTGTCTATCGACGAGCCGGTCCTTTTGGTAAGTCATCTGTTTTCTATTTTTTATATTTATGAATGAAAGACCTTGGTTTTCATAAAATTAAATACAAAACTGAAAATTTACCCCATCTATGATCAAGTCTATTTTTGAACTACAAGAATAAGGGCATCCATTCTGGCACATGATAAACTCCCACTTAATACTACCATTCAACTCCCATTTCTCAGCAGATGTGTTGGCGCAACCTTACCGTCTTTCTGTTGAACGGCGTTGCAGGTGGAGAAGACCAGCTGAGGGCAGTGCAGTGTTGACAGCAGTGATCGCGAATGTGGATCGATACGATTAGAACACGTTTTGTCGGTTAAGCCGACGACAATACTAAAGTGAAAATAAAACTGTACTCTCAAGAAACGGTAAAAATTCTGATTACGAGTGGTGTAGCTGACAGCTAACATACACTTCAGAATATTAAAAGTTTCAGTTTACTCTATAGTAGCCACGCAGGACAAACACCTGAGTGTGCAGAAAGCACACTGAAATAATTCAAAGTTAACACCGAAAATTACACAACTCAAAACAGCACAATCCGGTCAGAAGCGCGGCCCAGACCAGAGTCCCAAAAACAGCACGATGCGGCCAGCAGTGCCACCAACACCAGAGTCCTCCAAGTGAAGATCTCTTGGGCGTGCATCCGGATGGATTGATCATTGTGGAACGAATTTTCGATAGCGTAACGTGCCATCATCATCAGGTTACTGCCGCTGACTGAGGCACTGGACTGGCGGCTGTGCTATTTATACCTGCGGTCACCCCCCTCCACTGACTTCGAGTGCGGACACCGGGATGCTGCGGTGGTGGGCGTAGCTCCTGCTCTCGACTCGAGTGGCGGACCTCAGTTCGCGCTCTGCCTTCGCCGTGCTCGGTGTTCTGCTTGCGCTGCGATCGAAGAAATTTTAGTTCCGGATTCCACGCTTGGCTTAATTGAAATCCACTGTCCTTGTTTATGAGATTCTCGCGTAGCCGGATTTCGATGGCCTCCTTATACAGACAGTCCCAGTACCGCAATGTATTGTGTAGAACCTCTGTGTCTTCATATTTCATCTTGTGTTTTGTTTCCAAACAATGTTCAGCAATTGCTGATTTTGTGGGCTGTTGGAGTTCGGTGTGGCGCTTATGCTCAGTGCCCCTTTCTTCAATTGTTCGAATGGTTTGGCCAATGTACACTTTCCCGCACTCGCATGGAATGTGATAAATTCCCGGTTTCCGGAGTCGTCCTTCACTGTCCCTAGAAGAGATTTGATCTTTGCCGGCGGGCGGTACACGCATTTGATGTTTTGTCGTCGTAAGATTCTGCCAATTTTTCCGGATATGTAGGCAATTTTTGCCGGCGGATCCTCCTCAGGTGTTGGCTGTGGTGTGCTCTTATGTTTGAAAGCACGTCGGATTTGTCGATCACTATACCCATTTTCCTGGCATACTTCCTTGAGATGGTCAAGTTCTGGCTTCAGGCTTTCTTCGTCGGAGATCACACGAGCTCTGTGGACAAGCGTATTTAGAACCCCTTCCTCTCTAGTCCCTCCCATTGGTGACGTCAAGCCAATCACAAATTTTGATTAATGGTCAAACCAATGAAATACGAGAGCTATTGTTCAACACACCAGTCTCCTTCCCCACAAAACTGTCCCACACTGCATTCTGCACGTAAGCCAGCATTTCTCAGAAATCCATAGAATTCGCGGACCATTGGAACGAATCTGCAGATGCTGAAATGACTTTACTGTCCACTAGATGCCAGCGTTCCGTCGCGAGAGCGCCGCTCTAACTTCCCCAGAAATCACCTCTGGCAATTCACACAAACATTTGCAGATGCCTGCCCTTGGCGTTCCAAACCTCGGGTGCCCGTGCAGACCAGAACGACGCCAACTTTTACTGCGTCTGCTCATTTTTCTTAGGAGCTCTTCCTGTGTGTCGTGACCGGAGAGCCTCCCTACACAAAAGCAGCATCGAAGTGGTAAACAAACTACCTGGACTCGGGTCAGCCACAGACGTACCCAGCCCAAATATAAATGTCCGTCTGCAGACATAGTGGTTTCACCATGGGTTGGGGGACTGATGACCTTTGTAGTTTTGTCCCCCTTAAACATCCAAATAACAACAACATCACCATGGGTGGTGGCGGCCAGCGGTCGCCCTCCGGGCGGTGTCGGCAGAATGCCTTGAAAGCAACATCAGAAGAACGTGCCACCAGCGACCCCCGCCCCCGGCCTGCGGGTGTCACCAGCGCCTTCCGCCTCGAAAGACAGTTATCCCATCGGCGATACTTACAATAATCAAAAACAGAGTCATACTCCGAGAGAACAGAAATTTACCTCCCAAACTCCCATCCTCTGATAATTACAAGACAAAATGAAAGAAATGGAATATAAACAAGATAATACTATTGATATCCTTCCGGAATAAATGCAAACAATATTATCCAAATAAATATGGAGCAAATAATTCTAAAAATAGGACCACCACCTCTCAAATGCAGATACCTCATATGAAACAGTGTCCTTAGCAATCGCATTTACTAACTGATGCATACGTAATCAGGCAGTTTTATCCCAATCGCAAGTAACATGGTTCTACACAAAGGCAGGGATCAAAGTAACATGAAAAAAATTCCACTCCACAGACTTTGAAAAATCTCGTGTAAAATTCTAGCATCAGCTGTTTTTGTATGTACCCTGTCTTTTATATTGGTAACATCTACCATGAGTAGTGATGGGAAACAAAAATGGTGGAGGAAGTGATTATTGTAGCTGCTTTGGTTTCAAACATTGGATTTTAACATAACATGCTCTTATGTTTACTACATAACTAACTCTTGCATCTCAACATAACCTTGATCTTGGCCTACGCTATGGACCAGTTCGTCACCATAAACCTTGTTTCAAATTTCCTATTTTCCATCTACCAATTGACTCTCCTACTAGGTGAGGCATTGCCAACTTTGCACTGAGAACAAGAGCAGTACTGGCTATTCTCTAATTTAGATTCAAAGAATGGTAATAGATTAATAATCAGACTTTTCACTGCTTCTGAAAAAGAACTGTCACACTCTTATTTTACATTTGTACAATTTGTCTTGTCATCATTTTAGAGGAAAGTGCCATTTGATGCATCTGTGATTATCTTCTGGTCATAGGCATTTTTTTTAAACTAAAACAAGTCAAACTTCCTGGCAGATTAAAATGATGTGCCGGAACCGGGACTCGAATCTGAGACCTTTGCCTTTCATGGGCAAGCACTCTACCACTATCCTGACACAACTCACGGTCTGTCCTCACAACTTTATTGCCGCCAGTACCTCGCCTCCTACTTTCCAAACTTCACAGAAGCTCTCCTGCAAACCGTGCAAGACTGTCACTCCTGGAAGAAAGGATATGGTGGAGACATGGCTTGGTACAGCCTAAGGGATGTTTCCGGAATGAAACTTTAACTCTTCAGTGGAGTGTGCGCTGATATGAACTTCCTGGCAGATTAAAATTGTGTGCCGGAACTGGGACTCAAATCTGGGACCTTTGCCTTTTGCAGACAAGCGCTCTATCACTGAGTTATCCAGACACGACTCACAGTCCATTCTCACATATCAGTGCACATTCCGCTGCAGAGTGAAAGTTTCATTCTTAAAACAAGTCAGTTTGATATCTTTATAGAAGATAAGTGAAAACGGGAAGGGTTAGAGAAATTAGACACAGTGAGACATATATTTTTTGTCAAAGTGAATGATATTAAATAATTCACAATATTGTGAGTCTTTACCCAATGTAGCCTACCTACATTTTACAAATTTGTTCAATTTCCTGGTCGGATAAATATGTGAAAGAGAGAGAGAGAGAGAGAGTTAGAGTAACTTACCCAAAGCACAGGCTCGTTGATAGACACAAAAACACAAATAAAAGCACACACAAACAAATAATCAATCAAGCTTTCGCAACCGTTGGCCGCTTCATCAGGAAAAGAGGAAGGAAGGTGGGGGGAAAAGGAAAGGATGTGGGTTTTAAGGGAGCGGATGAGGAGGTAAGACCTTCCACTCCTGGGATTGGGAAATGTTCAAATGTTCGTAGAACTTATGGGACTTAACTTCGGGGTCATCAATCCTTAAACGTACAAACTACTTAAGAAGTAGCTAATACTAAAGACGGCACAAATATCCATGCCCAAGGGGGGATTCAAACCCCCGACTGTAGTGGCCATGCAGAACATGTCTGGCACGGTGCAGACCGCTTGGCCACTGCGGCCTGCCCTGGGATTGGAATGACTCCTCATCCACTCCCTTAAAACCCACATCCTTTCCTTCCTTCCTTCCACTTTTCCTGATGAAGGGGCCAACAGTTGCGAAAGCTTGATTGATTTATTGTTTGTTTGTGTGTGTTTTTATTTGTGTTTTTGTGTCTATCAACGGGCCTGTGCTTTGGGTAAGTTACTCGATCTCTATTTTTTATACTTACAAATTTGTTCATTACAGAAGACAAAAAGACTGGGGGAAGGCATTGGTGGCAGTGTAATGTAGATGCCTCTTCTGCTCAATTTAACTACCTGGTGTCTACTAAAACACTATCGTACAGTTTTGCATCAGAGTATGAAACTCTATTTGGAATCCTAGACATGGAGGAAGGCTTTTATTCAATAGATAAAGCAGATTATTTTGAACACCTCAGCGCCTTTCAAGGCCAGGTCCTGATGGCCTCCCCCCCCCCCCCTCAGGGGGGGGGTGGAGGGGGGGGGCGGCTCAGTGGTTCTGTTGTAAGTGTGTGGTGAGCACGGGGCTCCGAGCTAATGCAGTCATTCTTCCTTCTTTCCTCCATGGACTGCATTTCCTCTACCTTCCCTTCCTTTCCTATGCTTATTCCTTCTCCTTCCCACTGGGGCTCTGACATCCTCGACAGTTTGCTCTTCCCTGTCCCCAACAACCCATCCATCCATCTATGCCTTCCACCCAATCATCACAGACCCAGGCAGTTTAGCGTGGATTCCAAACTATGGTGCATTGTGCTGTGTCGATACACATATCGACGCCGCGCACCAAAGATGTGGCGCGTCGTCTTTCCGGACGCGGCGCTAGAGGCGCCGTACCGCACCTGCGCGGACGCCGACCAATGGGGTTGGACGTCGGCTGACCTGGCCGAGGAGCAACAGGAAGAAGTCAGTCTAGGCAGGGGAGCGACGAGTATCAATCATCGCACTACCGATTCATGAATAAACCTCTGATACAGCACATTGAGTTGTGGCTGGTGTTTCAGATGACAGGGGGTTCACTATAAGTTTTAAGTGTCGGAGTTTGAAAGTGCCCCCCCCCCCTGCTCTTCATCTGCGTCTGCCAAAGAGACAATCTGGTGCACCTCTGAAGGTGGCGCGTGGAGAGAAAGCGCCTCAGTCCCCCCGGACACACATTTGCAAAATATAAACATTGAATGTCATTAAGTTCATTGTTTATATTTTGTAAATGTGTAAAGAAACATCAATGCCCAATGCATAACTTGGTTACATTTACACCTACAATAAAAACACAAACCACGATGACAACATGAACCTACACTTTGGGGAAGATAATTGTTCCTGTAAAGCTGTAAAGTATCCACTGAAGATGAGTCTGCAGTTGCTCAAAAACTAGTTCTGGATTCAGAATGAAGCTTTTACTCTGCAGCGGACTTACAAGACTAGCACTCCTGGAAGAAAGGATATGGTGGAGACATGGCTTAGCCACAGCCTAAGGGATGTTTCCAGAATGAAACTTTCACTCTGCAGTTCTGGATTAATAAAAAAAAAAAAAAAAAACATTCATAAAGGTAGCTGGTTGCATTTGTTTTAACAAAAATAAACCATCAACTAGATTTATAGTCTGGCACTCTAACACACCGAGCCACACATTAAACAATTAACAATTTAATAACCCAAGTGGAATTAAACCTCTGGTAGAAATGATACCAATTTAATGTTATCAAATTTTGTTATTACCTAAAATGGAAGTTCTTCTGAGCTATTTGCCGTATCATGATGGTATATTTCTCCAACATTTTGGATCTGTTACAGGAGCCTACCTCAGGAAATACTGACTTGTTTCCTCCTGTGTTTGTCTTATACAGCCAATTCTGTCCCTGCAGGTAGTTTTGATTGGTTGAAATTTGGTAGCAGGAAGGGAACAAATAATTTTAATGGTGCTGTCATTGGTGTTTCTGATAGGTGGAAATACGAGAAGAAATTGTGCTCATTGGTGTTTTTTTTTTGATAGGTGGAAAATAGGAAGGGTGTATGCTTGTTGGTGTATGCATGTAATTAGCCAACAACGGTGAATACCTAAGTTTCCTGGTGGGCCTAGTTCTTCTAAGTAGTGACGTTGTTGCCACACTGTAAGGAGTGCCCATCATTGGCAAAAGGGCCCTTTTTACCATTCGTTGATGGCCATTGCCGCACCGCCAGAACCAGTAGCCAAGACGATGAGAGTTTGTATCTGTCTTCTCTGGGGTGTTTACTAATCCCAATTGTTTCACGAATTTTCCTCTTGGTTTTAAATGGCTGTTTAGAGAGCACTTGTACATCCCTGAGTTAATATTGTGGTCACATTCTTCCTTGTGTTCTGCAACTGCTGATTTGTTGCATGATTTAAACATATGTACCTTTAATTTGAGAAAATATGGAGCAAATGCATTGCAGTTTGAGGGTATTATGTCAAAAAATAACGTAAGTTACAAAAATCAGACTGTTAGCTTTCACATTGAACATAGTTACTTATCGAATGACCCTCATCGTGACCTGTGATACAATTGCACGAGCAGTTTGATGTATGTGGGGGTGTGGGTTCCTCTGGGGAGCATACAATGGTTGCTGATAGTGTTAAGGTGACTACTCATGAAAAGGAAGAAAGTCACATTTGAATCCTTCTGGAAATGTCAATACATTAAGCACAACTTTTTTTCTGCCTATCAATTAAGATTTCATCTAGGGTTCTCTGCAGAAGAAGCTATACAATACTTCAAATCATGTGCTAATGGAGCTAAACAAGAATGAGAATCCTATTAGCAAATTGTCTGACTTTGGCAAAGCCTTTGGTTGTGCCGATGCTAAAATTCAACTTAGCACAGTAGAGAATTATAGTTTCCACTTGCATGGCTGGAATTGTATCTCCATAACAAAAGGCATAAGGTCTTATCAACAGGGTGTATCTCTGGTATGAAACTAATCCGTAAGTCCATGTGTGATAGGAGAACTTTATGAGGAAAATGCTGCTTACCACTGGAACTGCCACTCTCAACATAGTTGTCAGTGCAGGGTTTTGGGAGGCTCCTCAGCTTCCTGCATCCTCTCAAAACTTGATGAGGATGTGACAAACTGCCCATGTTAGCTTACAAGTTCAAAATAGTACCGAGAATGGTCAACTAACCTCCTTTCCTCCAAACCCAACAGTTTGTGCCTTCTCAATCCTACACCTCTACCATTCCGTGTGTCGCTTGTGTGTGTGCGTGTGTGTGTGCGCGCGTGTGTGTGTGTGTGTGTGTGTGTGTGTGTGTGTGAGAGAGAGAGAGAGAGAGAGAGAGAGAGAGAGAGAGAGAGAGAGAGAGAGAGAGAATTTTTGTTGTTTTTTTGCCTCCATCAACTCCTCTGCCTCCCCACTCTATTCCTAGGTTGTCTCTTAAGTTATACAGGGTGGAGCAGAGTAAATGCATGTTTTTCAATATTGAATGACTGGGACAAGGTTCATTAAAAATAATAAAAACAAGCATTAAGTGATAGATTTTTTATGCAGTTTTGAAATATACATACTTTAATTAGGTTTGAAAAATAATGTCTTGGAGATGACATCCTTCTTACTGGATAACGACGTTACGTATGGCTCTCTCTGACATTTCATTCGGCATGGCTTCAATTTCCTGACAAATAGAATTCTTCACGTCTTCAATTGTGTGAAGCTCGTTCATTTAGGGTGAGCGAGGGGGACAGTAAACATCACTGTACCTCGAAATAACATGTCCTGGGAACATATTTGTCGAACCACTTCCACACATGCTCTCACCGTGTGAGCTGGGCCACCATCCTGCTGAACCATATTTCTCTCAGATTCACTTGACACCTTTCAAGTTTCTTGACAAAGAAAGTTGCTTAACATTTCAATGTGGCATGTTGATTCACAGTAACTGCAGTTCCTTCCTCTTAAAAAAAAGGGGGGCAGGTTACTTTCCATGGTTTGCACTCCACGACTGTGATATGTTTCCAATACTCTGATAATTTTCAGCTACCAGTTGTCTTTTTTAAAACTTCTTTATTGGCAAATCATGATTTCAGCCAGTAACTGGCCATTGTCAATGCATGTATTTAACTGAAGGTGTTATTAATGTGGAAAAACTCACACCAGACCAAGTATGACAACTGGACATTTTTATGTTGTACTTGGCGTGGTGTTGTACATGCATTGACAATGGCCAGTTACTGGCTGAAATCATGATTTGCCAATAAAGAATTTTTTAAAAAGACGACTGATAGCTGAAAATTCTCAGAGTATTGGAAAAAAATAGGGTCCAACAATTGTGGTGTAACCATTTACACTAAATATCTGCCTGTATCAATGCCAGATGACCAAAAGCTAATTAGCAGGTGAGAGGTCAAATACTGCCCCAGATTTCATTCCTGTTTAGGTATTGGGCAGCCTGTCAGTAGCAAGTGGCAGCAATTGTATTTGAATCATAGGCGCTGCATGGATGATGTATATAGAAGAAAAATAATCATGGAATCTTTATAATTTCTATGATAAGGTGATTGGTTTTTGTCATTACTGTTAAATTTGCTATAGAAGTTCTTACTAAGACACGGATGTATGAAGTGTCTCACTGTACTTGTGGGAAATAAATCCCGTTGTATTTTATTCAACTGAACTTGTGGGCTACAGTTATTTAGTAGTTAATGCCTACAGATTAAGGATCAGTTTTTTCTTTTTATGTAGTAACTTTAGTGAGGGGAAGAAGTCTGTACAATCAAGAACAGTACATTGAAGTTTGGAGGAACAGTGTCGATGGTCTTCTGATAAATGAACTATTGTCTTGGAAGTACAACTAAAGAATTCTACAGAAATTATGTGGTGGGTTTAAAGGAGACAAGAACACAGTCACACTACTCAATCCCCATCTTTGAAATGCAGCACCAAACTGTTACTTTTAAACTGTGGGGAGGTCTTTGGTGTAATTCATGTGGGTTCTCCGACGCCCAATACTGACAATTGTAAACATTGACATAACCATCTAGATGAAAATGTGCTTCATCACTCCACAAAGACTGTAGCATCTGCATTGTCTGTAAAAATTTCATCCATTAAGCAACAAAACTCTCTACATTGTGCAAAATCCCTTCACTAAGCTGCTGGATGATCATTATCTTGTACGGGTGAAACTTGTGATCACCATGTAAGATGCAGTGAAGGGAACGACACGCTACAGCCTGGCGTCTAGCCGATCGTTTCGGACTAGCGAGAACTGATGTTCTCATTTAGGCTACATTTTCTGGAGTACGAACTGAATTGGGAAGACCAGGTGGTTATTTTTTCATCGCAGATCCAGTACTTCTAAACTCTGCAACTCATCGGAGTACAGTATTTGAATCAGGCACTGCACCTGAACGTCCAACTCTAAAATTTTGATGGAAAAGACATGGCACTGTGTGTACGGAATCATTGTTTCCAAAGGACTGCTCGACATCAAACACACAATGCTCTACACTTCAGCACTCCATAGTGACTGAAACTCCATCGTATGGGCAGTCTGTAAACATTCATTCAAGGTCACTACCCCCTCTGGTTGCCACATACTAGCGGTTCAAAAAAGGTGTGTTTCCTCTGCTCCACCCTCTACTTACTTGCTCTGTAAGGCTGTGCTGTATCCATCCTCACCTTCTCCTGGCAACCTTCCTGTCCCCCCAACCTTCTCGGCATCAGGCGTGTATCTAGAGAGGCGGCGGGGGGGGGGGGGGGCAAGCGAAAAAATTTAAGGTGTGTGCCCTGAGCAGCACTCGCAGAGGAGTGCCAAAGAAATATGTCTACCTTGTGTTTGCGTGTGTATGCCTGTTGGTGTGTGTGTGCTTGTTTACCTTTCCTTTTTTCCCTTTAAGGTAAGTCCTACCACTCCTGAGATTGGAATGACTCCTTTTCCTTTTACTTAAAACCCGTATCCTTCCCTTTCTCCCCTCCTTCCTTCCTCTTTTCCTGAAGAAGCTACCAAACGGTTGCGAAAGCTTGTACCCTGTGTTTGCGTGTGTTTTTATTTGTGTTTTCGTGTCTGTCTATGAGCCTGTTCTTTGGTTAATTTATTCGATTTCTATTTTTTATCCCACCAGGAAAGTTTCCTTCTATAATATTAATAATAAATATACTATTTTTTAAAATTATTTATACATTATTTATATTTATTCCAAAATATTTGCAAAAGTGGGCCAAAAAACAGGCCAGTGTGACTTTTATTTTCATGTTTCTTTTTACTTTTCAACCTTTATGAAAGACCTATTCAAATAATTTCAATTATGTCAAAAATTCATGCATTGTGGGGTGCATTCAGAAATAACGAAACAAATCCCATTAATAATGAATGATGATTATTAGGCTAAATCATTTGCAGTAATGGCGATTATTTTCGAAATAATGAAGGCAGAAAATTATGTTTGCGACTGATGAATTTGGATGGTTTCTGGTTCCTGCAGCTATTGCCAAGCTGTTTTCACACAAAGCAAGTGGTTTGGTTTTCCTCTTTCCTCGAACTTAACCTGAAACATAAAGGAACAGTTCCATATCGTCATGTAAGGAACACAGTTCCGGAAGCTCCATTGTCTGCATACTCAGGTCACATCCTTAGCAGGCTCTACTTGTCATTGAACACTAGTTTTTATGTCAATAATGAGCTGTTGAACAAACAGCATAACTACGAGTAGAGAGAAAGCAGTCAAAAATAATAAAAAAAGTAATGGAAGGATTGAAACTTCCTGGCAGATTAAAATTGTGTGCCGGAACCGGGACTCGAACCTGGGACCTTTGCCTTTCGTGGGCAAGCATTCTACCAGCTGAGCTATCCCAACACGACCCACAATGCCGCATCACAACTTTACTTCCGCCAGTACCTCGCCTCCTACTTTCGAAACTTCACAGAAGCTCTCTTGCGAAACATGCAAGACTAGCACTCCTGGAAGAAAGGATATGGTGGAGACATGGCTTAGCCACAGCCTAAGGGATGTTTTTTCAGAATGAAACTTTCACTCTGCAGCATAGTGTGCACAAAATTTTAATCGGCCAGGAAGTTTCATATCATATATATACATGTGGCGTCTGTTCCGAAAGAACAGACGTCACTTCTGATCCTGCAGCTGTTATTATTTAATATTCATAGAATATACGACATCAACTGCGATTGGGCAAAGCTGAAAATGTGTACCCAGCCGGGATTCGAACCCGGGACTCCTGATTTCTAGGTAGTTGCGCTGACCCCTACACCACTGGGGACACAGTGATCACTGCACCTGCAAGGACTACCCATGCACGCCTCCCGTCAGATACAAATTCCCAGCTTCACCCTGCCTATAGTACTCAAACTCGTAGTTTAACTAATTCCCGTAAGAGTAAGGGCTTCAAACTTGCCCACCCCTCCCCACTAACGATAGGATCATTGCCCGTCACCGGCATATTATATATATACATGGTGTTATACATGCTGTTATTAATTAATATTCATAGAATATATGACATCAACTGCGATTGGGCAGGGCAAAGCTGGCAATTTGTATCTGACGGGAGGCGTGCTTAGGTAGTCCTTGCAGGTGCGGAGATCACTGTGTCCCCAGTGGTGTAAGGGTCAGCGCAACTGCCTAGAAAGCAGGAGACCCGGGTTCAAATGCCGGCTGGGTACACATTTTCAGCTTTGCCCAATCGCAGTTGATGTGATATATTCTATGAATATTAAGTTTCATATCAGTGCACACTCCGCTGCAGAGTGAAAGTTTCATTAATGCAAGGATTGTTGAAAGAATATTAAGAAAGGGGGGGGGGGGAAGGATCATCACTTTGAATACATTAACCATTCCTAACAGTTTGAGTAGGTGGTAATTTGACATAAATATTAAATTCAAATCCATTTTTAGACCATTTAAGTTCTTTTTTTATTACCTTCATTAAAATTTTGTGAGGGGTTTGAACCCCTAACCACACACCCCCCCTCGGCTACACCCACGGGGAGGGATTGGGGGGGGGGGGAATTTGAAATGGTAAAATTAGCAGCCGTCGTACCCGGTTTCAGGGACGTACGAGTCGGGCATCGCGTCATACAAGCACATGTACTTCAACGCGACGTCCAACTCGGTGAAGATGTGGGTGGCGACGGTGGTGTTCGTGGTGGGGCTGTACGAGAGCGGCCGCCACCTGGCGCTGCTGGGGCTGCGCCGCCGCCTGCGCGCCTCCATGCTGCTGCTCTTCCTCTCCTCCATCTTCGCCCATTACTACGCCTGGTGAGTGCACTGCAGCTAGTGCAGCACAAGAACCCGTGTCGGGCCCTCTATCGAGTTATTGTAAAATGTAAACTTTCACGGCCGGAAAATAACAGGATGGATTATGAAGACAAAAGTGTGTAACAACAACAGTTATCTGTCAAAGTGTAAAAGTAAGTGAACAAAGTAGACATCAAAGACCTAATGTTAGGAAATAAAGCAAACCTAACCCAATAACAGGATCGTAAAATTATAACTAGTTTATGTAGAGGTAGGCCAGAGACTACCAATGAGCATAGTGGATAACACAATATGTCAACATTATAATACGTAAGGATACATCTTTCAATGCACAAGATCTGAGATGTATGAACAAGAACAAAGTAACATTAAATGAAGTAAACATGTAAACCTTAGGCTACATAACATAATAGCTAAAGCATTGCTTTTATGTCTAGTGCTGTCTTATTTATTTTTATTGTGCGACATGCATGCCAGTGTGCATAAGGAGGCATATAATGCACCTGTTTAATCAGTCTGTCTAGTTCTTAAGTATTTACTATATGAAAATACCGGGTTATATTATGTATTTTACTTATGCTTGTGTACAATTCCGTTTCTGTATTTTTATTTAATAGTCTTCCGTGAAGATGGTTTATAACTGAAACTGGTAGAAGTTTGAAAAATAATAAACAGCTGATGGTTTACAGTACGCATTTCCTCAAATAGCTTACGGCTGTTGAACCACACCTCAATAAAAATTTGAACTTAATAAACATATTTGGCGATCTTGTGTCAGTTCACAGGGGTGTAGTGCAACTCGATAGAGGTCAAAATTACTAAAAATTTCCGGGCTGTTATGCCGTGGTCTAGTGGATTTATTATTAAAACCCAACGTTTCGTCCCCGACTGCGGAGGACATTCTCGAGGGGGATCGTGGCACTTTTGGATGTCAGATTCACACCCTGGCTCGCTACTGACTGAAGCCGAATTCCGATTACGAGGGCTCGCGCGCAGTGGTGTGACGTCAGGTGTTTTTGACACACGCGCGCAATTCGTCGTTGCCGATTGCCTCCGTCCGTTAATGTCGTCCCGTGGTGGAAGACTGCTACATTTCTTCTTCAAAACCGGAATCCAGGTTTCATTTAGTTTCATTCCTTCCTCCATCCTATTGAAATTATTGGGGTGTTTTACAATTTCTATAGCCTCTCTATACAGTCTTTCGTGGTATCCATTTGTGGCTGCTAAAACCTGAGTCTTATCAAACTGAATAAGGTGGTCCCCTGGTTGAAAAACACATTCAGCAACAGCTGATCTGTCAATCTCTCCCCTTCTACAGTTCCCCTTGTGCTCATTTAGTCGTTTACAGACCTACTCAGAAGATACAGGATCACCTGAAATTGGCAAAGGATGCTCACAAACCGCTGGAAAAAGCAGGAATTTATAGGATTCCTTGTAGCTGTGGGGACGTATACGTGGGTACCACAAAAAGAACAGTCAAAAACGACTAAATCAGCACAAGGGGAACTGTAGATGGTAAACAAATACACACACACTCAGACATATCGAAACGCAAACACACCTAGACAGACATTTGTAAAAAATGTGTGTTTGCGTTTCGATATGTCTGAGTGTGTGTGTATTTGTTTACCTTCCTTTTTTTCCCCTACGGTAAGTCCTTCCACTCCTGGGATTGGAATGACTCCTTTTCCACTTCCTTAAAACCCATATCCTTCCCTTTTCCTCCCCTTTTTTCCTCTTTTTCCTGAAGAAGCTGCCAGTGGTGGCAAAAGCTTGTATGTGTGTTTGTGTGTGATTTTATTTGTTTCTCTCGACGAGCCGGTCCTTTTGGTAAGTCATCTCTTTTCTATTTTTATTTTTGTTTATCCCACCGGGAAAGTTTCCCTCTATAATTTATATATAGAACCTAGTTTTTACGCTTTTCGAGGGACTTCAGTGAAATGGTGTAAAATTGCAGGAAAATGTAAAATGCAGGAAATAATGTTGTAAATGGTAAAATAAGCTTACTAGATCAGCGTTGCATTTTCGTAGTTTATTTGTGATATATGTACATAATAGGCATCTAAATACTCGCCAGGAAATTTATTATACAATACAGGTTATCCAAATTTTTACTATTTTAAGCGCCAGGCAGAACTGGTAATGGGAAGAAGACATCTTTGACCTAATTTCATTCATTATAATCTAGGACGCCACTGCCGGGCTATGTAACACATCTTCAAAATCACTGCCTTTTACCGGCATTAATTATTTACGTAGTAAAACTCAAAAAGTTCCATCCTTTTTGTATTTTTAGATTTTTCACACGACGATATTAAGTTTTATTCGCGTTCTCGAGTACAAACACATGCAAACGTATTTTTGTAACGTTTGCATAGGATCGGCATCTCTCACTATTATCGCTTTTTTGAGGTTGTGGGTATTACGATACCCAACTTTGACAGATAACGTTCTTTATTAATCGGAAATATATGTATCACAAACACAATGCAACTCTTTATTTTATTCTCACTTCAGCAAAGCAACTGGTTCTGATTGTTTGAGTACACGCAGATGCTCTGGCAAAGAAGCTGGTGGAAAGAGAAACTAGACCGCCACAAATCGGCGCGTCGTAAGTCAACAGCGAAACGCGAAATATACATTTGAATAAATGCAAAGTGTCAAGAAACTTGACTCCGAATAATTTTTAAGCACTATACTTTATGGGGAAAGCCATGCTAGCGTCAATTTATGTACAATACGTCATTTTTCTTCACGAACTTGCTTTCAAAAAGTGTAAAACGCGGGAAACATGTAAATATGTTAACGCAAAAACGAGGGCGAATTGACATTGTAAACATAAGAAATTTGACAGGGCTGACAAAAAATGGTGTAAATGGCGGGAAAACGTAAAAACCGAAAATGTAAAAACGAGGTTTTACTGTAAATATATATAATAGACGATGATTACTCACCCGGCGAAGGAGCACAGGTGTGACAGCAGCACAAATAAATAAATGAATACACACACACACACACACACACACACACACACACACACACACAAACGCTAGCTTTCGTAGCCTAGCTGCTTCATCGGGCAGAAGGGAAGGAGAGGGAAAAGGAAATGATGAGGGTTTTAAGGAAGGGGGGTAAGGAGCCATTTCAATCCCGGGACAGGAAAGACTTACCTTTGGGGAAGAAAAGGAAGGTGAACAAATATATACACACCCATACATTTACACAGACGCAAACACACCTAGGAAGACATACTAGAAGTTAAGAAGTTCTTAACTTCTAGTATGTCTTCCTAGGTGTGTTTCTTCCCCCATGGTAAGTCTTTCCTAGAATAAATCTGCCAAGCCTTTTCACCCACAATCCAATGGGGCAGCGGAGAGATTTATACGCACTTTCAAGCCTAAAATGCAAAAGTATGTGCCACATCTTTCAGTGGCGGATGCCTTCGTTTGGTTCCTGTTGTCATATTGCTCCAACCCTGATGGTCCACAGAGCCCCATCAAGCTTCTTCACGGCTACCCTCATTGGAGACTGTTGTCCTGGGCTCTCCCACGTCCCATCCAATTCCTTCATCTCGTTTTGCCCCAGGTTCAGCTGTCTGGGCACGGGCTACGGCAGCCATCCTCGCCGGGTCCCGGCCGTGGTCATTCGGGGGCACAGCCGTCGCCTCCTTGAGGTCTGTTCTGAACAAAAGTGTTGAAAATGTTGCAAGATAAATTGGAGCCCGTAATTGGTCACCAATGTGGCCGGGAGACCTTCGATAGAAAATATCTTCAACAGTGAGTCTGTAGTATGTCTGCTGACGTGGAGGTCAGGTGAGGACCACAATCCACAATCACTAATGGTGTGAAGTATTCATACGAGACCTGTAGTATATTTATTATTTTTGTCCATAATGTTTGCAAAAAAAATCATAAAGTTACATGAAAACCTAAAGTGGACCATAAAATATGCCAGTGTGATTTTTTTTTTCCTTTTGCAGAATGACACATTCTGCGACACTGTTACATTTTTTTTCTGCAGGTGGGCTTACATAAATTACTGGAACGACGAGTTCTACTCGCAGTGGAACCACCAGCTGTTCTTCACCGTCACAGAGTTGGCTTCCACCATACTCGTGCTGCGCATGGCGGATGCGACCTCCTCCGTCACGCCGCGAGCGGCCTTCGGAGTGGCAGCCGTCGCGACCCTGCACCTCGTTACTGGTGCGCGCGACCAATTTGTCGATAATCTCGTGCGTGGTGCGGGTCACGCTCACCAGGTAAGTTGAGGTATCAGTCAAGTATGTGATGAGAAAAGTTCTTGGCTTATGAAATGGTTCTAATTAACATCAAAACTTATGCTTCTGAATATCACATTTATTGTTATACACTCAGTAAAATTGTGAAGGTAGGTGTAAAGTAGAGGGAGTGATGAGTTATTTGCATGTTATAAGTCAGAATGCAGTTATGAGAGGCCTTGGAGTACCACCTGTTTACATATCTATCATCATTTGTGATTTAGTTGGGGTATTTTTTTTCTCAACTGCTGATAGATGTATGAGGAGTGTTCGAATGCAAAGGTACATAATGACACTGTGGGTATAACTGAAGTCTTTATTCAAAAGTAAGCACAAGGGGCCTGAGAACAACTATCTCATGCCTGCGAAAGGCAAAGGTCCCAGGTTTGAGTCCTGGTTTTGGCACACAATTTTAATCTGCTAGGAAGTTTTAACTATCTCACTGTTTAATGAGCCTAAGGATTCCCTGTTTCTAAAATTCGTGTCGCTGTGAAAGGAGACAGTGCTCTACTGTATCCTTTTGTTTGTCATCCAAGCTGAAACGCTTCCTTTTGAGACTTTATTTTATTTTATTTTCAGTGAACATAATGTTTGAATACAGCATTAATAGTGAGCTTCTTGATATAGTCATGTCATTAAACTATCTTGGCATAACATTGCAGAGTGATATGGACTGGAAGAAACATGTAAGGACAGTTGTAAGAAAGACAACAGCCGACTTCGATTTATTGGGAGAATTTTGGGGAAACTGTGTATAAAACGCTTGTACGACCATGACTTGAGTATTACTGAAGTGTTTGGGACCCGCAGCAAATCAGTTTGAAGGAAGACATGGAAGCAGTTCAAAGGCGGGTAGCTAGGTTTGCTACTGGTAGGTTTGACCAATATGTGAGTGTTACAGAAATGCTCTGGGAACCCAAATGGGAATTGCAGGAGGAAAGACAACATTCTTTTCAAGAAATTCTGTTGAAGAAATTTAGAGGGCTGGCATTTGCAGCTTACTGCAGAACGATCTTGCTGCTGCTTACTTACATTTCACCTAAAGATCACAAAGACAAGATAAGGAAATTAGGGCTCGTACAGAGGCATATAGACATTCTTTTTTCTGTCAATCTATTTGGAAGTGGAATAGGAAAGGAAATGCCTAGTAGTGATATAATGTACCCTCTGCCACGCACTTTACCGTGGATTGCAGAGTATATATCTAGATGTAGATGGGAGTCAAGTCACAGGGCAACATGTCCCGGCTGCTCCCATTTGAACTTGGCCAGTACACTTTGTTACCCTGTAGACGTGTGGATGGATGTTATTGTGGTGCAGAATCACTTTCTCCGTGAGCAGCCCAGGCCGTTTGCTCTCAATGGACTTGCTTAGGCTATGGAATGTCACACAGTACATGTCACTGTTAATGGTTTTTCTGTGCTCATGGAATTCAATGAATATTTGACCTTGGACATCGAAAAAGATGGTGAGCCTTGCTTGCTAAGGGCACGGTCTCGAATTTTTAGAGGGAGGTGATGACGCATACTTCGCATCCATAGGTGTTGCACTATGTTATCCCCCAGCGGTATATTGAAATTTCAACTGGTTTGGATATAAAGACATTTCACACCTTTTCACTTAAACACCCCTCGCAATCATACAACACGGACATATGAAATTGGCGCTCGACACTGGGATTCGAACTCTAGACTTTCTGCTTTCTGGGCAATGGTGCTAAACCCCTTCTCCTCCCAGGAACATGGTCTTGAAGGCTGTATTACACAATACACCTCAGGTGTATGCCTATGCAGCGACACCACAAATGTGATTATCTGGAACTATGTACTGCTTTATTATAGACGAAAAATTCCTAGCAGGAATATATATATATATATATATATATATAAAAAATATAAAAAATATAAAAAATAGACGAAGATTACTCACCAGGCGAAGGAGCACAGGTGTGACAGCATCATAAATAAATAAATGAATACACACACACACACACAATCGCAAGCTTTCGCAACCCAGTTGCGTCTTCAGGCAGTAGGGAAGGAGAGGGAAAAGGAAATGATGAGGGTTTTAAGGAAGGGGGTAAGGAGCCATTCCAATCCCGGGAGAGGAAAGACTTACCTTGGGGGAAAAATGGAGGGTAAACAAATGCATACATGCCCACACATTCACACAGACACAAGTACACCTAGGCAGACATATATATATATATATATATATATATATATATATATATATAAATAGACACACATACATTTACACAGGCGCAAACACACCTAGCTAGGTGTATTTGCGTCTGTGTAAATGTATGGGTGTGTGTGTATTTGTTTACCTTCCTTTTCTTCCCCCAAGGTAAGTCTTTCCTCTTCCGGGATTGGAATGGCTCCTTACCCCCTTCGTTAAAACCCTCATCATTTCGTTTTCCCTCTCCTTCCCTTCTGCCTGATGAAGCAGCTAGGCTGCGAAAGCTAGCGTTTGTGTGTATTTGAGTGTGTTCTGTTTATTTGTGCTGCTGTCACACCTGTGCTCATATATATATGGTTTACATAGACCTATTAACATGATGCACTGTGGATAGTACTTGGCACAAATCCGCGCATGCAAAATAGGTAACAATAACTCATGTGAAATGCGAAGAAAAATGAGCTGCTCTAATTGTTGATTTGTACCACACAAGAACCCAAGGGAAACTGTGATTTCCTGGAAAGTAATTTATCTAAATTATTTCTGTGATCTCAAGGTTCCTATTTCCTGTGAAATTGTCATTTTTATTAAGTATTCCTTTTTCTCTTATGTAGTGAGCACGAAGTCGAATGAATGCTGTTTTGAATTGTACACTCAAAACTTTCATTTTATGTTCAAGTTCAAAGTTTGTGTAACTAAGGTCCAAACTGCTTAGGTTATCGGTCTCTAGACTTAAACACTACTTAAATTAACTGAAACCAATAACAACATGCACACAAATGGCCAAAGGAGGACTCTTAACTTATGGCAGGAACGGCTGCACAATTTGTGATACGGATCCGTTTAAATTACGACACTTGGTTGCAGAAGTATATATGTATCTAAATTTACATTTATACAGCATTTTGCATATAAAACAAATTTTTTGAAGGTGTGACGGTATATCTTCAGATTAGGGCACAACAACGACAAACACCAGATGTTGGGTCCAACTGTGGTCGGAAAGAAAGAAGGCAGAGGAATATACTCACAGCTAATGAAAGAATTGAGTCCTGGGGATCCGCAACAATTTTGGAACTTCGCGAGAAAAGGCATGACCTGTTTTGAATAGCTGCTGTCTGTAAAGTTGTATGCATACCATTGAAAAACAAACAATTGACATCGTGTGGGTTATACAAACAACTTTTCTCGCTGTACGCCTGAATTATGACTCGAAAGCTCTCTATTCCATTTCATTTCTAAAGTTTGTAGCAACTTTTATAAGAACTCCTTATCATAAACATCTAGTATAAAAGTCTGCTGGCAAACAAATATTGATTTTTGTGTAATTACTGCATTTATAACAATCTATAAACTGAAAAAATGGACAAAATCCCTAACACGGAAGTCTGAAATCTGTCCTAATCACGAATGTCATGCACAAATAACAAGCAGAAAGCTTCCTGTTGTTACTTCCGTGCATGCGCTCGTTAGCGCTGCCTAGTGCGCACGTGCAAATTCATGGGAGTTTAGAACTGGTCTCTATCGTGCGCTTGGATAGTGCCTGCTAATAATCATGGTTCCTCGGTAGTTCCACGTGATCTGCCGCTAGATGACTGTTGCGCTAGATGAATACCTTTCATGGCAGATCATCATGTAAAACCCCCTTAACACATCTGCAAGGACTACCCCAGACCTTTCGTTGGTGCTTGCGCACCCCGGTTCCGCACCGTGCGGCCCCGGTGCTTTCTCCCCACCACTCTTGCCTCACCGTGTAGCAGCACGTGTGTGACAGAGACAACGCTCACTCTCGCGTTTTGTTGGCTGCGCTGAATATCCATTCTGAATCTTATCAAATAGGACACTGTTAACACAGTCTAACACATACAGTCACGACACTCCCACAGATTGTTGTTATACGCTGCGATAGCAGCGCTCCAAGCGGCCGGCATGGTACGTTTTTGAATACGATAGTATCATTTAGATTGACTTCAGCATACTTTTTACATTAGGGAATGTATGAAGTGCCTTATAAATAGGTAATAATTTAAAAATAGCTCTCCATTTGTCTTTATTAGGTTTCATAAGAGCCCTGATACGGTACGAAACGGTACATTACAGGACAGCTAATTTACAATCATGCTGTAACATACAGGCTTTAAATGAGTAATTTCATTTTCTATTAAAAATAAAAATGCCCAGGAAACACCAGGAGACAGCCCTTTAGCAGAGAGATGTCAATTTCTACGCAGGAACGTTAAGTATTCTTCATTAAAATTCCAGTAAAATCGGCGAGTGTGGAACATAGGAAACGTATACAGTATGCAATAGATACGGTATTTAACGTACCAAATCAACCACCACAGCTGTAGCTGAAGGAAAAACGTCACAGACGTGCCAATATAACGATAAAAGCAACCAAACTGTTTTCCAACAAAGAATAACCCAATTCCACAATTTGTTGCAACATCTGAACCACAAACGACAAGAATCATCAAAACATTGGTGTTTTAAAGCTAAAGTAATTACACTTAAAAGAATATGCACGTATAAGAAAGACGAGTGACGTGTAAAAAGTGTGAGAATCATTAGAGTCCGTACCGAATTGATACACGACAAAAACTGGCTGTCATGGTAAGAACAGACCATAATAGAAATGTATTATATCATTATGTTTATATGCATCTTACTTTCATCGGAATAAGCTGCAAATATAGACATATTCGTAAGTATTTGTTCATGACAGTTGTTCTTTATACTATTGAATCATTTAAATGAGGCTGTTTTTGTATTAATTTGTGTATTATGTTTATCTCTCGATATTTTAATAATGCTTGTAACGGAAACGTTATAGTAAGTATTTCGTTAATTAGGTACAAAAGCAATTATATACAAACATCACTACTTCGGCGGCTTGCCCACCGCTAGGAGCGCTAGTGTCGCAGCAACTGTCAGTTGGTAACAACTTTTACAGCAGTGAGTGTCGCGACTGTGTATGTTAGACTTGTGCTGTTAATCTATCTTGCAAAGGTTTATCATGACTACATAAGCTTCGGATTTGTGTATGCTATTTTTATTACTCATTGGAAAGATTCTTTAAGCATGATGGGAAAGCACAATGCTTAATACACTACTCTATCATAAATATCAAAGCAGCGACGAAGCACCGTCACCACAAAAACAAACATTCCATAACACATGTGGGGATTGTCGGACCAAACAGAAGGGAACTGATTACTAACTTAAAACCACAATTCCCACAATCTGAAAAGGTAAGTCTTGTTTATTCTAAAAGGAAAGTAAAAATATACCTTTTTTAAAATTGTACTTATTACGGATTGTGCGGCCCCTCACATGGAAGATTTGAGTCCTCCATTGGGCATGTGTGTTTGTGTTGTCCTTAGTATGAGTTAGCTTAAGTTCTTCGTAAGTCTACGGACTGATAACAACAGAAGTTTCATCCTGTATGATTACAAACATTTGGATCGCTGACCTTGCTTTCAAGAAAGACATCGCGGGTTATTTACATGACTTAAATAAATCATTGCAGGGTAAGAATAAACTGTATTGGAAGTTCTAGTTTGCAGGTTTTGCTTTCTAAAAGTCAGCTTCAAGAAGGAAATTTGGAAAATTTTCCCTCTCAAAATCCTTTAAATTAAGTACCTATATCCACATCAGAGAGTACATGAAAGAGTTACATTTGTTGCCTAAAAATTTTGAAGATAGGTTTGGAGAAATAAAATAACTAAACCTGAACTCAAAGTTTTTACGATGCCTTTTTTGGCGCACCCAGAGGAAGCCCATCACGTCTCCAAATTGAATGAATAAAAGTGCAGTATGATTCAATTTTATTTTGAAAGACTGCTACTACTATTACAATAGTGATTACAATTCCTTTTTGTAAAGGCATTGAGCAACAAGAATTCATGAGGATCCATGCCCTTCTCCTAAAATGCTGAACAATGTTCATTTGTAAAGAAATGTTTGCAGTTATGAATATTAAGAAAACAAAAACAAGCTCAAGTTTAATACATCGTTGCAAGCTGTATTTCGAATTGCAACTGCTGAAACAATTGTGCCTAATATGAGAAAATTTGTGGCTTCAAAGATCAACAAAGAATGTTGAAAATTTGTGCAAAATAAAAAGCGCAATGAAATTATTCTTTCTGCCTGTACACAAAAATTGGCATTACTACTATCATTCGTTTTAATAATTCACAAACAACAAGAGTCTCAGGAAAGTCGCTGCATGTTTTCTGCTGGATAATAAAATCAAATTGATTCAATATTTCGACGGTACAGCTGTCCACCATCCTCAGGAAACTGCTGCTGCTGAGTCCCGCTGAATACTGGTACAAGATCGAAGTACCACATCCTATATTGGCATCAGTTGCGTGCACGGCGCATGCGCCGGCCGTCACAGTTGCTACCTCCTAGACAGGGCTGGTGGCGCCGCCCCTATTGGAACAGGGCACAACGATATATCGCACCTTGCGCTAATCATTCCTAGTTGCTGGAATCCGGGTCGAACATTGCAGTTTGATATTATTTAATAATGGATTCCATGTTCTACTAAGAGGAAGCCCCATGTCTCTATTAATTAGATTGTCCGTCACCCTGATTTCAATGGCTTCTCTGTAAACACTGTTCCAGAAACCGAAGGTATTGGTTACTATGTGGGTTTTATCATTCAGTTAAACAGTGTTCTGCTACCGCCGATTTATCCGGTTGCAATAGTCTCATGTGGCGGCAATGTTCCACGCATCTATCATGCACAGTTCGAAGCGTAGGGCCGATGTATGCCTTGCCACACTCACACAGTATTTTATAAACACCAGGTTTCTTCAGTCCGAGGTCATCGCTGGAAGAAAGATGACATTCTGTTGAGGAAATTTAGAGGACAGGAATTTGAAGCTTACTGCAAAACAATCTTGCTGCCGCCTACTTTCTTTTGACGTAAAGATCACAAAGACAAGATAAGAGAAATTACGACTCTTACAGAGGCATATAGACATTCTTTTTTTCCCCCTCATTCTATTTGGGAGTGGAATAGGAAAGGAAATGCCTATTAGTGGTACAGTGTACCCTCTGCCATGCACCATGCGGTGGATTGCGGAGTAGAGTAGACCCTCGTTTTTACACTTTTCAAGGGACTTCAGTGAAATGGTGTAAAATGCAGGAAAATGTAAAATGCAGAAATAATGTTTTAAAATTGTAAAATATGCTTACTGCATCAGCCTTGCATTTTCGTAGTTTGAGATATGTTTACATAATAGACATCTAAATACTCACCAGGAAGTTTATTATATAATAGAGGTTATCCAAATTTTTACTATTTTAAGCGCCAGGCAGAACTGGTAATTTTGTTGGAAGTAGAAATTTTTGACGTAATTTCATTCATTATAATGGAGGCCGCCACTGCTGGGCTATGTAACACATCTTTAAAATTACTGCCTTTTACCGGCATTAATTATATACATAATAAAACTCCTAAAGATTCGTTCTTTTTGTATTTTTCGATGTTGCACACAACGATATTAGAGAATATATTTGCATTCTCGAGTGCATTCTCGACATTTGCATAGGATCGGCATCTCACACTTATCGCTTTTTTGAGGTAGTGGGTACTATGATACCCAACTTTAACAGATAATGTTCTTTATTAATCATAAATATGTATCACAAAAACAATGCAACTCTTTATTCTTACGTCAACAAAGCAACTGGTTCTGATTGAGTACCTGCCAGCCACTCTGACAAAGAAGCTGGCGGAAAAAGGAACTACACTGCCACAAATTGGCACGTCTTAAGTCAACAACAAAACACAAAATATACTTTGAATAAATGCAAAGTGTCAAGAAACTCGACTGCGAATAATTTTTAAGCACTATACTTTATGGTGAAAGCCATGCCAGCATCAATTTATGTAGATTACATGATTTTTTCTTCACAAAGCTTGCTACGAAAAAAAGGAGATACGGAGATACTCTCAAGATACAGGTCAATCAGCATAGTTCCAGCCTTTTCTAAAGTACTGGAATGTGTAATTTATCAACAGTTATCTGTTTACTTTGAAAATCTAGGATTAATCAGTGAATCGCAATATGGCTTTAGGAAAAACTTGTCTACTGTTGATGCTATTGACTCTGTTTTCAAATACCTACATCTCTCCAGCAGGGACACGACTTCCTTAAATCCTGCCCCGAAATGAGATCCATCCTTAATGACATCCTTCCCACTCCACCAAGAGTGTCTTTCCGCCGCCCACCTAACCTTCGTAACCTCCTAGTCCATCCCTATGAAATCCCCAAACCAACTTCCCTACCCTCTGGCTCCTACCCATGCAACCGCCCCCATTGTAAAACCTGCCCTATGCACCCTTCCACCACCACTTACTCCAGTCCAGTAACCCGGAAGGTGTGCACGATCAAGGGCAGAGCCACTTGCGATAGCACCCACGTGATTTACCAACTGACATGCCTGCACTGTGAAGCGTTCTATGTGGGAATGACCAGCAACAAACTGTCCTTTCACACGAACGGTCTCAGGCAGACAGTGTTTGTTGGTAATGAGGATCACTCTGTGGCTAAACATGCCTCGGTGCACAGCCAGCACATCTTGGCGCAGTGTTACACCGTCCGGGTTATCTGGATACTTCCCACCGACACCAACCTTTCAGAACTCCGGAGATGGG
Organism: Locusta migratoria; assembly: GCA_026315105.1. Lineage (NCBI taxonomy): Eukaryota > Metazoa > Arthropoda > Insecta > Orthoptera > Acrididae > Locusta > Locusta migratoria. The sequence continues at coordinate 109,766,043 of CM048754.1, read as the reverse complement.
AACTTGCCCTTCAGCTTATTCTCTCCTCCCGTTGCCCACCTGGTCTCAATCTCCGCTAACTCAAATTCCCGCCCACTATCTTTAGCATCTTTGCCTTGGTTCTGTGGACAGAGCCTCTGCCTCAATTGGTATCTCTGTCCAACTTCTTTGCTTTTTACAAATGTCTGTCTAGGTGTGTTTGCGTTTCGATATGTCTGAGTGTGTGTGTGTTTATTTACCTTCCTTTTTTCCCCCTAAGGTAAGTCCTTCCACTCCTGGGATTGGAATGACTCCTTTTCCACTTCCTTAAAACCCATATCCTTCCCTTTCTCCTCCCCTTTTTTCCTCTTTTTCCTGAAGAAGCTGCCAGTGGTGGCGAAAGCTTGTATGTGTGTGATTTTATTCGTTTCTATCCACGAGCCGGTCCTTTTGGTAAGTCATCTCTTTTGTAAAATTATTATTATTATGAAAAGTGTGAAATGCAGGAAAAGTGTGAACATGTTAATGCAAAAATGTGGGCGAATTAACATTGTGAACATAGGAAATTGGACAGGACCGACAAAATGGCAGGAAAATGTAAAAACTGGGAACGTAAAAAAAGAGGTTTTACTGTATGTAGATACGTGTGGCAGGTGGTGCGCGACCTTGGCCTGATGGTTCCGGACGTGCTGCACGTGGTGCTGCCGATGGTGGAGCTGGCGCGCAGCAAGCACCGCGCGTCGCCCGCCTTCGGCAGCCAGCTGCGCCGCGAGCTCACGGGCCTCGTGCTGCTCGTCGTGGGCGGCTCCATCGTCTGCGAGCACCTGTAGCGCCGCCCCGCCCTCCCGCCTGGCTGACGCGGACCGCATCTGTACGTGAGCCCGCTCCGCTTCTCGCGTCTCTGAGCGGACGGTTACTTTGATGATCTTCGCTTTCCTCCGGAGGAGACCTCTCATTAACGGGTCTGCAGATGGTGGTTTGTGATGCTAGATCTGTGTAGAAACATCCTCGTTTCTCTTTTGTACGCTTTTATCTGTTGTTCTCTTCATTGCATTTAAGTAGCTTAAGTGCCCATTTAAAAATTAGCTGGCTAATTGTTGAGTTGTCTGAGCAGTTTGCTTACTGTTTTGTCATCTTTCGTGTGTCCTCTGGACTAGTATTATTTATTTCTCCTATAATTGGGCTCTTAACCTCACAGCCGTCTTAACTCTTCCCAGCCCAATGATACCGTACGGCATTGCCATCTGTATCTGTCACTATCGGCCCAACCCGTTTGACCAAAGATTATAAAGAACACTGCAGGGCTTTTCAATATTCATTGCAGGTAGCTTGGCTACCATTACTTAGAGGAAACAGAGGAGCGTTAGGCTACAATGCCTTGACAAAATATGTCAAAATGCAAGGAAACCAAATAGTTTGTAATTTTAAATTAACTTGACGAACTTCACTTTCCTCCGGAGGAGACCTCTCGTTCCGGGTCTGCAGGACGGTGGTTTGTGATGCTAGATCTGTGTACAAACATCCTCATTTCTCTTTTGTACGCTTTTATCTGTTGTTCTCTTCATTGCATTTAAGGAGCTTAGGTGCCCATTTAAAAATTAGCTGGCTAATTGTTGAGTTGTCTGAGCAGTTTGCCGTTTTGTCATCCTTCGGGTGTCCTCTGGACTAGTATTATTTATTTTTCCTATAATTGGACTACTAACCTCACAGACGTCTTAACTCTTCCCAGCCCACTGATACCGTATGGCATCGTCATCTGTATCTGTCACTATCGGCCCCACCGTTTGACCAAAGATTGTACAGAACACTACAGGACTTTTCAATATTCATTCCAGGTAGCTTGGCTACCATTACTTAGAGGAAACAGAGGAGCATTTGGCTACAGTGCCTTGAGAAAATATGTCAAAATGTAAGGAAACCAAATAATTTGTAATTTTAAATTATAATTCAAAAGAGATAGATTGGCTGGCCAGTACTTACCTTTTTGCTGTACTGCAGATAGTTACACTCAGAAAAAAATTAGGAAAATAATGAGATTTCAGAACTGTGTTCCTTCTTCAGGTGGAGGGAAGGGAGAAAAGAGAAAAAAGGAATGGGAAAGGAAGGGAAATGTAATTCACGACCTGGGCCATGAGGATGGTGTTAGGATTGTGGAAGTACAACTACACAGTATCTCACACTTCCACAATCCTAACACCATCCTCATGGCCCAGGTCATGAATTACCTTTCCCATTCCTTTTTTCTCCCTTCTCTCCGACTGAAGAAGGAACATAGTTCCGAAAGCACATTATTTTCCAATGTTTTTTCTGAGTGTAACTGTCAGCAGTACAACAATAAGGTAAGTACTGGCCAGCCAATCTATCTCTTTTGAATTATAATTTATCATCTCTGTGGAGAATTTCTGTATTAATTTATAATTTTAATTAATAATTCATTGTAAAATGTCTAAATCAGTAGACAAGCTTTTCAGGTACAGTAAAGGGAACATAACCTGCCCAATGATGCCATATGAAGTTGTCTCAAAATTCCCTTCAAAAACTAAAAAAATCTCAAAAATTCAAAATGTACACATTATTCCAGTTATTATGAACAGAAATATGCAAAGAAATACTTTTGTGCACGAATTAATAAAAGTTGGGCTGGAAAGGGTTAAGAGACGAGATACAGTGTACACACACTTTTCACCCAAAATACCTCTGGAACAAAAATAGATGTGACTGATAACCATAATCATTTAGTCCCTTTAAAAATCAAACCATCCATCTAAAAATAGATAATGAAAAACAATATTTTAAACATGACTGTGTCTCAGCAATGGTTACGGTATAGCAATTAATAATCAGCTAACCAGTTACAATAATATTACTTTAATAAACTTGACCACAGATATAAACCTGTCTTTCTCAGAAACACATGTGACACCTATACACAATGTGATATCATAAATTACAAATTCATAATCATTATGTCTGATATGTGTGTCATATTGAGCCTATTGTCTAAAATATTGTGAAATACAGAATCAGAATAAAATTGTTACTATAGTTGCATATCAGACAAGTTGAACAGCCTTACTCTAGATTGTAAGGATGCTCAACTGCTGTGAACATCTGTTTTATTATGATTCTGTCCGCCTCCGTAGTCCAGTGAACAGCGTGGTACACTGCCACTTAGAGGGCCCGGGTTCGATTCCCGGTCAGGTCGGAGATTCCGTCCACTCAGAGACTGGGTGTCGTGTTGTTCTCATCATTGACGCACAAGTTACCTAAGTGGTGTCACTTAAAAATTTAGATCAGGAAGGTTGAACATGACCCCAGCTGGGGTCTAATGGTCATATATGCCACACATAATCATCATCATTCTGACTGTATTTCATATATATGATACGAATATTAAGATGAAAAATTCCTAGCAGGAAAAATTATATATAAAAAATAGACGAAGATTACTCACCAGGTGAAGGAGCACAGGTGTGACAGCATCACAAATAAATAAATGAACACACACACACACACACACACACACACACACACACACACACACACACACACACAAACGCAAGCTTTCACAACCCAGTTGCTTCTTCAGGCAGAAGGAAAGGAGAGGGAAAAGGAAATGATGAGGGTTTTAAGGAAGGGGGTAAGGAGCCATTCCAATCCCGGGAGAGGAAAGACTTACCTTGGGGGAAGGAAAGGAAGGTGAACAAATACACACACACCCATACATCTACACAGAAGCAAACACACCTATGCAGACATACTATAGAAACCAAAAGACTATCTTTGGTTTCTATAGTATGTCTGCCTAGGTGTGTTTGCGTCTGTGTGAATGTATGGGTGTGTGTGTATTTGTTCACCTTCCTTTCCTTCCCCCAAGGTAAGTCTTTCCTCTCCCGGGATTGGAATGGTTCCTTACCTTCTTCCTTAAAACCCTCATCATTTCCTTTTCCCTCTCCTTCCCTTCTGCCTGAAGAAGCATCTGGGTTGCAAAAGCTTGCGTTTGTGTGTCTGTGTGTATTTATTTATTTATTTATTTGTGATGCTGTCAGACCTGTGCTCCTTCGCCTGATGAGTAATCTTCATCTATTTTTTTTATATATGACTGTATTTCATGACATTTTAGATAAGAGTCTTGGTATGACACATTTATCAGACGTAATGATTATGAATTTGTAATTTATGATATCACATTGTCTATAGGTGTCACACGTATTTCTGAGGAAGACGGGTTTATATCCATCAAAACCGTGGTCAAGTTTATTAAACTACTATTATTGCAACTGGTTGGCTGGCTATTAATTTTATAAATTTCATGGGTATGAATGTGTGGCAGGGGCTTATGAAAGTACTGTGACACATTCCAAATGTAAACAAATATTATTTTCAGGACAAACTTACTTTCTATTTTAACACTAGAAAATCCAATAGGAATATCAATGTTGGAGGCTAGGTAACAACTCGCCATAAAGAGGCTCGCTGAGCTGCTGACACACAAAAATAGATAATCACATTCACACAACTTAAATTTTCAGCCATGGCCTTCGTAAGGTCCGCTTCCCACCTCACTCACAGTCTAGCTTGTGTTGCTGGAGTAGCCAGGCATGATAGTTGTGTGTGTATAGTTGTCTGAGTGATTGTGTGAATGTATGTTTTTCTTTTTTTGACAATGGCCATGTCCGAAATTTTAAGTTGTGTGAATGCCATTATCTATTTTTGTGTGTGTCAGCGGCTCAGTGAGCCTCTTTACTTACTATTTTTTTCTGACACCCCGTATTGCAAAGCAAATTTGATGCTTGAAATAAATTATGTGTACAGGTAGTACATGATGCAGGCAGTGTGAAGTTCACACTTGAGTTTATTTATTTATTTACTCATTTATGTAACCTGGCAAGATCAGGACCTTCAGGCTTTCTCTTACACCAACCAGGCTTTCTATATATTTTACATTTCCTTTTACAGTAATTAACATATATACTCAATTAACCCGCGCACCTTACATTTTGACGGGGGGGGGGGGGGGGGGGGATTTGCGGATTTGCGTAGATCAGGATACCACCCGTCGGATTTGAACATTTTCGTGAGGGCAGCCATTTGGGATTCACGTCTATTAAATTTCAAAACAACACGTAAATATCAAAACAATTGACGCCGCACTGATTGAGAGAGAGAGAGAGAGAGAGAGAGAGAGAAATATTTCATTTGGAATGTATTACTGTGAAAACATACAGTTACACACTAAAATGAACACTTATAGAATCTGAACCATTAAATAAATGGAGCTAAGACTGGTATTACACAGTAATATATCTTTGTAAAAGTCTATATGTTATATATATTGTCAAAGATATTTGATAGCGTAATAAGCAGCTTCAACATACATGTATTTTTCATCGAAGAAATGTCATCAAATGTAGTGCCTTGCCATATATTTGATTATAAAAGTTGCTTGTCTTCTCTCCACTGCAAATGTATCCACTCTGAGAACTAGCATCACTGTTGCTAATCGACATGTGCGTGCATCGGAACATAACTGCAATGCCGTGCAGTAATTAGCTTTTAAACACAGTAGCAAGAAATTGCTTTAACCCTGTCATTTCCAGATATAGTCGTTGTCATGTCCCGATACCGATGTGGGTAATATGATGGTACTGAACTGAATAATACCTAAAAAAATAGATAACATACTTTATTACTCAGAAAGATGGTACCATAAACTACTCATTGTTATATCAACAATGCAACTGTTCGTAGTTCGTACGCGCCAGCCGCACTGGCAAAGAAGCTGCCGGAATGATACGCTACTCCACTACGTTTGTGCCCGGCTAAAGCAGCGCACAATAAAAAGTTATTATTATCCGCTATCTTGAAATATGATGACAATGATACCCCTTTATAACACCATGATGAAGATTGATGTATAAGAAATATTACGAATATTTGATAATATTTCTTTGTCAAAGATTTGATCGAAAATATTATCATGTAATACCGGCGTAAAGGGATTTTTTTTTTTTTTTTTTTTTTTTTTTTTTTAACGGAGTAATCCCTGTCTGGTATGTTTTATTGTTGCAGATGGAGCAATACCAATTTAAATTTGAATAGTCCGCGCACCCCAGTTTTTTGTTCATAAATTCGGGAAAAAATGTGCGCGGATTACTCGAGTATATACGGTATATTAAATGTAGTCAAAAATTAAAGTTTTAAACAGTACAGGTAACAAAAAGAGATAAAGTTTATATTCATATTTGATAAATAACAAAAACGTCAGGTATCATAAAATGGAATGGTTGTAACTGTGACTGGTAGCAGCAGTGGACATGGAGGAGAGGGTGTAAGAGGGAGAGATTGTAGCAATTCACAAATAAGGAGATATAACAGGAGAGCAGGTGGCGTGATTTATGGTGAAAGAAAGAGGAGGAAGAATAAAACACGATGAGGAGCATTGATTTTAGCATCAGATAGAGAGAAACTTGACTGTATATGTGAGTTTTTGGGAGAGTCTTAAGACTATGACAGAAGGAAGTGTTTTCAACTTTATGTTAGACGTAGAAGACTACTGAATTGTGCAAAGAGAGCTGGGCAGCTTGTTCCGGAGGTGAATGAGTTTACAAATTATGTTCATTTTATGAATGGGCACAGCTAGGGTACTAGATAAGTGCGATCTTGTGTTAATATTATTGTGGCACAAAAGGTGCTTAACTCGTTACTACTTCAACAGTCTCTCAGACCGCTATAAATTTTTGTGTCAGAATATTTCAGATGCCCCTGCAAAGAGAAACTGACTCTTCTGTGTACCTTCCTATTGGCTGACAAGCTACACTTGCCAGCATTTTTGCATTGTTGCTGCTCTTTGTTTCGTATTTAGTAGCCCTGAAAGGTCTCACAGACGTACCATAGTGTTAGCGTCTCATGCTTTTACTGAACACTACTGTTTCTTTATGGTGCCAAAGCTGAAACTTCTATGTTTTACCCGAGACAGATGTGGATGTCCAAGAATGCTTTGCTGAATCCTCAGATTAAGAATTTGATGACAGTGATAATAGAAGGAAGGAAGCTTAGGGTTTAATGTCCCATCAACAGCGTGGTCATTAAAGATGGAGCTTACACTCAAATTTTCAGGGAAGGGTATGGCAGGTAGTCGGCCGTGCTCTTTGAAAGTAACCATCTCGGTTTTTGCCTGCATTGATTTAGGGAAATCACGGAAAGCCTAAATCTGGATGGCCGGAGGTGGATTTGAATCACCATCCTCCCGAATGCGAGTCCAGTGTCTTACCACTGCGCCACCTAGCTCGGTCAGCGATAATGGCCCTGATTTTGATATATTTAGTAATCGTGATACTACTTCAGAGTGTGAAGTGTATGCAGGTTCAAACAGACTAAAATATGATTCTGTGATCATAGAGTACATAATTACTTTTTACTTGATGTTGCAGAAGTAAAATTTGACAAAGTTTATCCCTTCACTGACTTACGGAATGTAGTAGTCGCTTTACATTGAAAAAATGAATCGTAAACTGAAAGCAGACTTTGTGTACAATTTATCGGAAGGGAAATGGGATTTTTTTTTTCTATCTAATTATGTTTTGAATCTGTAATATAATCTCTCAGATGATAATCTGTGGGTGATTAGAGAGCTAACTATTTAATTTTTTTTTTTTTTCATAACCTATAAAATAAAAATATACAATACATTTCGCAATGTTTTATTTGCGGCCATTTTATAAATACTGTGTTGTTAAAAGAAAAGTCAAGTTACAATATAGTCTACTTCCAAGAAGTGTAATGAACAACAGGAAATCATGAAACTATACATTCCGCAAACCACTGGTTTGACATATAAGAAATAAAAATAAAAATGAGGTCTGAGAGATCCCTCCATAGTAATTGTGTTCCAGTCAGTGTCGATAATAGTTAAGGGTTGCTTTCTGAGGTTAAGTACTGGGGTTTTTGCTCACTTATATGGTCATATCGATGAATGTTCTGTATGTAGCATACACAAGCATTCATTTTTAACTCTAACTGTCTTGTATTTTCGCTAACTTGTATCATGCTGAATCATATCACAATAGTGAATGTTTGGTAGAATGAATGATTGCACTAGTTTGCATTTTACATCTTGTGGAGAGATGTTACGAAATTTTTTCAATGCATAGAGGAAAGCGAATGTTTTCCTGTATACAGTGACAATATTTCCTGCCCAATTTAAATGTTCATTGATATGGTACTGGGATGCCATCAAGCTGAATGTGATGTAAATGGTCACCTTATTCTAAACTTATTAATTTCTGGTGGGCGACTAAGAATACTTGCAACGTTTGTGCATTTCATTTTACTACTGAAGACAGATCATCATTCATCTAGGAAATGGCAGTATTCATATCTTTAGGTCTGGTACTTTGATAGAGCTGGAGGTTATCTGCATAGAAGTGTTATTTAAAGAAAGTCAAAACTGATGAAATATCATTGACATATAAGGAGAACAAAACTGGGCCTAAAACTGATCCTTGTGTCACTCCAGATACAACATTCTTCCAGGAGGATTTTCATTCCCACAGACAACACTTTGCTGTCTGTTTTATAAGTAGCTTTCAATCTGCACTAGTGCATTCATTCAGAACTTTAATTATAGCATTTTATTCCGCAGTATGTCAAAATTGACAGTATCAAATGCTCTACTCAAGTCTAGGAGTGTCAGTATTGTAGCTTCACGTTTTTTTGTGGTGAATTTCAGATCATCAGATACCTTGATTACTGCAGTGTTTGTGCTATGGTATTCACAAAAGCTGGACCAATATTTGTCAACTAAGCTGAATTTGTACAGGTATTCAGTAATTTGAACTTGCTTTTATTTCGAGAGTCAACATCACTTCGCAGTTTCTTGGGATGTAATTTACATATTACGATGCTACCAACACAATTCTTTTTGTAATTTTTCGTGCTGTCGATTGCATAAAATATAATATGGCGGTCACTGCTTAAAAAAAAAAAAAGAACTATATGTGTATGTTGAAAATAATATTTGTTTACAGTTCACAATGTTTCCTATAGTTTGATTGGTGTAAGTTGAGCCCTGATAACATCCATTAATGTTGAAGCTTACAACATCAAAGTGCAAATGGCTTTTGCTGAAAACTATAATGTGTAGTTGTTATTTAGACATAAACAAAATTGAATAACATGAATGAAGTGCATGAAGCTGTTGCAATTGAGTTTCTGCAACTGTTGATCAACTTACAGTGACTCAACTACCGTACTTACTTTTGTAACCCTCTGCAATATGTTCACGCTCGTGAAAGTCATTTTTCAGTATTTATTGTTCTTCCAGAGATAGTTGGGGTGAAAAGTTTAAATAAGACACCCTGTATAGGACGCGTTATCTCTTGTCCAAAAGAACAGATACCATTAATTGAAGTGTGAGCCATTTTATATTGATGTACAAAATTTTTATGTCAGTCATTTTTAATATTGTGACAGTCACATATGATGACATATTTTATATAACTTGAGCACATTCCCATTTTGATAACTATGCTGACACCTATTTTTATGAAATGTGATCATCCAATGATGACACCTGGTTCTACTGAAACTGGTTGTGAAATAAATTGTTTCAACATAACCAATCTTGGCAGTTAATATAAACAAACTGAACTAGATCGCTACAACAGAATGTGTAAGTTAAACGATTGCCTGTTACACAATTCACTTACACAGATAACTTTCACTGAGTTAGTGTATTTGAGGGAATCTAAATTAGTGCTTTTGGCCACACTTGGTGTTGATATGAATCTAACTATGACATATAAAAATTTGTACTAGATCTGGATTTTCTACTTTGTATACCTTCAACCATAAGGTATGCTTCTGTGATAGTATAATTTCATACCCAAATATGTTGGCTAATAACCCTGCAGCCATCTTAGAGTTACTGGCATAATTTAAATCACTTGACCCAATACTGTGGAATGAAAGTTTTTATTTATTTATTTATTTTTTTACTAATTTACAAATGGGCATGTAAGTAGTTTAATGAAATTTATGTAGCTATATTGTAATATTTGTGCTTTGAGAAATCTGCTTTCTAAATTTGGCATTGTGTTTTTAAATTTTACATTAGTTGGCTGTTTTATGGATCGCTTGTATTCTCTTCAGTATTATTTGCCATTTGGTTTTTGTGTGCTTTCTTGAATAGGTAAAATGTAATGGACCTTGTGATAGCATGATTTTGTTTTGATTCTCAGTGTCAACACATTGACTCAAACTATCAGGAATGTTGAAATTATATATATGCAAAATTTATGCTGATACAAGAATTCATGTGTCATCTCGTTTGTTTTCAACTCTCAATCGTACTATTGCCTTTCGACCTATCTTAGACTTTAGGGTATGATACAGACCAGTCTGCTACAGAACCTATAGTTCAGAAAATAATACTAAATATTGTCAGCATGATATTTTCACTCTGCAGAGAAGTGTGCACTGATATGAAACTTCCTGGCAAATAAAAACTGTGTAGAACCTGGCACACTTCACAGCCCATTCACAGAAATTCTCTTGTGAACCTAGCAGGATTAGCACTCATGGAAGAAAAATGATATTGTGGAGACATGGCTTAGCCACAGCCTAAGCGATGTAGCTCGGTAGTTTGCCTGCAAAAGGCAAAAGTCCTGGGTTTGATCCCGATCCTGTACACAGTTTTAATTATCCTGCACACAGTTTTAATTTGCCAGGAAGTTTCAGTATTGTCAGTTTTATGCATTCTCTCTGATGGCACAATTACGCCATAATGTCTGTATGTTAAACGTCAGGTATCAGTAGGTTTAACCCACCACAAAAGTGCCTCATTGAGCACACAAAAATTTAATTTTGTAATTTTAGCAGTCTGTCAGATGTTTAATGAGGTTTTGGGAATGCAGCCTTGTTTTTAGAGCAATCCTATCTAGGACAAACTGTGTGTTTCTATGAGAACTTCAGTACTTCAGCTGTAATTCAGTTAAACATACCAGGCAGATTATAGGGACAGTCTACTGTTTTGAAACACAGGTGATCAACTGGTAGCCCATAGCTGAATCTGGCCTGCAATTCTATTACAACTGCTTTCAGTTTCTTAGTAAAGGCCAATTCATCAATGCATGATGTCAACGTCACGTCAAGTTTTATTCACACTGTCCGTCACGTCAATTTGCTTGTCCCAATACCTGATGTTGAAAGTGAGGACATGAGTAGTTATGTGTTATGCAGAAAGTCATAGTTTAATACTGGAGTTGAGGAAACAACAATGCTAAATGTTATTGAAAGCCAAAGAAAACTTTACAATGCATGTTTTTGGCCAACTTAGTGTGTTAAATTGCTGGGAACTGACACAGCATTTCAGAACATCAACATCTATTTTCAAGCATAAAAATAAACATACGAACACATCAAACAATATTTATAAGAGCATAAACAGAACCCATTTACTTCTTCCATTATGATTTGCCTGCTGCCATTGTTAATACCATTGTAAACAACTGATTTGTTAATCATTAGCACTGACTTTTTCATTTTAAATGTTATGTAATGAAAATTGTGTCATCAAATTACAATCTTATTCAAGTAAGAGTTTGCTTCAGTCTTTCCTGTTACAATATTACGAAACATAAACTATTTTTTGGTTTCCTTCGACCTCGCTTTTAGGACACTTAATTGAGAAAAATATTTGAGTCGTCAGGAAAAATTTGGAATTTACCACCAAAACAAAGTATAATAATAAAATAAAGATTAATAAACCATATAATTGTTGACTACAATACGGTAATTGCCTGAGAAACTAGGTTAACTTCCAATGTTAGCAGACGACTGTTCCGTCAAAACATTCTTCTTGAGAAATCTTGGCGTGACGTTGATGTAACATGACAGTCTGGTGATGGACTGTGTGAATGCCACCATTAGAAATACATTGTGGAATGTTCTGATGGACGATGACGTGATGTGACGGACAGTGTGAATTGGCCTTTATTCATTGTCAGGTAATCTGTTTAGGAAAAGATTTTAGTAACCCTGAAAAAACATAATTAAAAAATTGCAGTTAGAAGATAGTCATCAAGCTACCCTAAGGTAGTATGTGCAGGTTTTCATTCTGATGTTGCATGGAGTTTGGGTGTATTTACCTCTACTGGAAGCTTAGCTATTTGCTATCCCTGATGTCTGCAACTAATTTTACTGGCAGGCTAGAAGAAATAAATGTGAATATGGCTGGAAAGTTCCTAATAAAATTTCTGATATAGGGAATGCTGATGATATGACTGCACTCTCAATTCCTTGCCAAATGAGCTGTTACAAGTGTCTTAAAAAAGTACAGTACAGCACTGTAGCTGCAAGCACCGAAACTTTATTTTTATATGCTGTCCACTTAAATAATATTTTCAGTGTAAGAACATTCCTAGAGTTATTTGCTCTTGTGCCTTATTCCAAAAATCGTCTCTCATTCCCAGTGTTTTGTAGATTCTGCTCCATGTATATAAGTGTGTAAGTGTGCCTCGGTTGCACAGTGGTAGAGTGCCAGACTACAAATCCAAAGGTTGTGGGTTTGATCCCCGCCAGGTCCTAGGATTTTTATCTGTCACTTTGCACTTCTTTCACCTCTGGCAGTATTGCTCATGTGAAAAATACCGAGTAGCACCGTGGTTCGGAACCCACGTTAAACTGTAGGTCCCCCTATAACTGGCTGGGTAAGTCAGTTCAAAGGTCGGAGGAAGGCAACGGCATACCACCTCCAAACAGGACCATGCCTAGGAAAGCTCTGTGGTGTTCAAACCAGTCTTTGGATTGTTTACTGCTTTACCTTCCCTTTATAAAATAAAAACAGCCATTGATCTTACAAGTGTGTAATGTATCTGTTTATTTTTAAGTTTTTTTTAGATAATTCCCTGTTATGCTTCAGTCTAATCAGCAGTATTGTTCTTTACAATTGTGTTTGGTGTTATTTGTATAAGATTTACAGTTTTTCCATGATGGTTATTGTTCTATTTATTGACTTGTTGTGAATGTCATTTTGAATTTTACTTAATGTTACCTTGTTAGAAATGGAGGCCGTCCAGAGTAACTTATATATAGTCTGTAATATGTGATTTGTACATAAAGCTTAATATATATATATAGTTTCTATTTAATGTATAGTACTATTTATCTGATGATGTTATTGTGTCAATTGCTCTGTATTGAATGTTTTGCCACTACTTTTAACTTTGTCTTTGTACTACACAAATAACAATAATACAGTATCTAAATAATACAAGGAATAAAATAATAATACTATTAATAATAATGAAGGTGATTTTGCCACTAGTTAACTTGTATTGAACTATTGAGCTGTCTTCAACTATTAAAGTTGTTGCCAGCATTGCTGGAGTAATTCAAGTGGATTTTTGAAACAATTTAAGCAACCATTTTTAGAGGGCTATTTCCGTCATTTACTTGCAAACATATGTATTATGAAACCCAAAAATCTACTGAATCTGGACTTGAATATGAATGTACAAAGGGTACTCAAATGAAAAGGTATGAAACAATATGGTGGTTGTAATTGAAGTGTATTCAAGAGTAATCACCAGAGGCCCAAGCACAACTATCCCACTCCAGAATGAAACTTCACTCTGCAGCGGAGTGTGCACTGATATGAAACTTCCTGGCAGATTAAAATTGTGTGCCGGAACCGGGACTCGAACCTGGGACCTTTGCCTTTCGCGGGCAAGCGCACTACCGCTTGCCCGTGAAAGGCAAAGGTCCCAGGTTCGAGTCCCGGTTCCGGCACACAATTTTAATCTGCCAGGAAGTTTCAACTATCCCACAGTTTAACAAGCTGAAGGATTCTCTGTTCCCAGAATTTCGTTGGCTATGATACAAAGTAGTCCTCTACTGTACCCTTCAGTTCATAGTCCGAGCTGAAGCGCTTCCCTTTGAGATGTTTTTTTAGTGGAAGTGACAGGGCGACATGTTCGGGCTGTAGGGCGGACGGTCAAACTGCTACCCCTTGGACTCGGCCAGTAGACTACACTGTTGTGTGGCCCTGGAGACGTGGACACGCATTATGACGGGGCAGAACCACTCCCTCCTGACCAGCCCAGGCCGTCTGCTGTCGATGGAATTGCATAGGCTACAGAGTGTCTCATAGTACTCATCACCAGTAATAGTTTTTCCATGCTTGAGGAATTTAATGAAAATCGGACTTTGGATGCCGAAAAAGACGGTGACCCTAACCTTGCTGCAGTGGGTGCAGTCTTGAATTTTTTATGGGGAGGTACAACACATGTTTCACATCCCAATGCAACATATTCAAATTTCAACTGGTTTGTTTCGTACCTTTTCATTTGAACATGCCTTGTATGAAATGGTTGTGCTAACCTGTATTCTTCCGGTGTGTGTGTATTACACTTGTTCTTCCCATGGAGTGTCTTCTTCTCTCAGATATCTGTTTCACAGGTCTGTTCCAAAGCTTGCTGTGGTCTTCCTATTTCTTAAACATATATTTTTATTCCACATCTTGTCAGTTTATAAGGTTGTCTCTAATATTTTACATGTAATCAGAGTTTGTGTCTAAATTCACTGGTATTGTTAGATGGAGTTTGTTGAGATTGTTCATGAGAAACAATACTTTAGGTATATTTAATGAAAACTGTAAATTATCCTTGTTTTTTTCTGAATGTTATCAGCAGTAAAAACATAGCATTATCAATGTTCTGCTACAGTTCCTTTTCCTCATGAATGATCACCAGACAAACTGTCATCAGAGATGAAAATTTTTAGACCATTATAACAAATATGATAAGTGACATACGTGTATTGCAGCGAGACTTTATTTTTTCTAATTTGCCGTTGCTGACTGCATACCTACAGTAATGACAGTTCTAGTGACACTTTATTACTTTCTCAGAGTTTTTCTTGTGGCATTCTTTTCCATTGTAAATCATTCTCATTCTTTGCATGAAGTTTGTTTTTATATATAAATACATACATTTGTATTTTGTAGATTGTATTATTGAAAATAATGTGCACCTCGGTTGCACAGTGGTAGAGTGCCAGACTACAAATCCAAAGGTCGCGGGTTCAATCCCCGCCAGGTCCTAGGATTTTTATCTGTCACTTTCCACTTCTTTCACCTCTGGCAGTGTTGCTCATGTGAAAAATACCGAGTAGCACCGTGGTTCGGAACCCACGTTAAACTGTAGGTCCCCCTGTAACTGGCTGGGTAAGTCAGTTCGAAGGTCGGAGGAAGGCAACGACATACCACCTCCAAACAGGACCATGCCTAGTAAAGCACTGTTGTGTTCAAACCAATCTTCGTATTGATGACTGCTTTACTTATTATTGAAAATAGCTAATGTGCACTGTCTTCAGCTCAACAATCATGTTTGTGGTGAGTTGTGACCTATCCTCATTATATTGTTGAATTCCAGACTTGCTTACCATTGTTACATTTTCCCTTGTGATTACTCTGAGAATGTTTGGATACAGTGTCTTAACCCCACAATGTTGTGCAAGGATATGTTGGTGGAGATGCTGTATCTACCTGACCAATGTTTCTTGTATAACACACAATGGTGCATTATCTAGGCAACAAACAATGAACACACCTGGTGAATGTAGTTATACTGTTGTAGAAACTTAAAGAAGTCTGTTACTAGGACATACAGAGAAATGACAGGGAATTTATTGATTCCTGTATGTTTAGTGAACTGTTATCAACAGTGAATGAAATAGGACTCTAGCATAACTGCACACTTCAACTCGTCTTGCTCTGACAGGCTCCTCATGATGCTAAATTCCTTGTCCCATGGGACAGTGAATCTGAACTTCATAAATGTGTAAAAGACAGGTGACTTAATCAGATACATTTTGATTTTGTCATCATCTTTTATTATTCCTTTTTTACTGTACTTCTCCTGTTGTTGTTGTTATGGTCTTCAGTCCAGAGACTGGTTTGATGCAGCTCTCCACCCTACTCTATTCTGAGCAAGCCTTTTCATCTCCTCATAAGAACGACAACCCACATCCACTTGAATCTGCTTACTATACGCGTCTCTTGGTCTCCCTCTGCGATTTTTACCCCACACACTTCCCTCCAACGCTAAATCCACAATTCCCCGATGTCTAAGAATGTGTCCTACCAATCTATCCCTTCTTTTAGTCAAGGTATGCCAGAAATTTCTTTTCTCCCCAATTCGGTTCAGTACCTCCTCATTAGTTACGCGATCCACCCACCTAATCTTCAGCATTCTTCTGTAGCACCACATTTCAAAAGCCTCATAACTGTGTATCTTGGTCTATTCCGTCCAAAATATCCATCCAAAATTGATGTATGGACTTCTTTGAAGATGATTTGCTCTGTTAATAGTGCAGTTTGTAACCAGTACACTTTTTTTAAAATGATGGTTGAGAGCAATATATTAACTGTTCTCTATATGCATTGCAACAGTTTAGAGAATACAAGTTGTGAGAAATAACATTTATAACTGTTACATAAATTATAGATAGATAAATGTTATATTTAAAAATAGCATACTTTTCAAATTTATCTCATTGACTGTAGCTTTAGTAAATCTTTGCAATACGCATACATTTTGTATTTGAACATTGCATGCTGAATATGAAAATTTGTATTTTTAGGACTGAAAGAAAGTTGTCACTATGTATACTAAATAAGCGATTTTCATAGTAGAAGAAATTAACTACCATTTATAACTTGACTGCATTGTGAAAAAATAAAAATGTATATATTTTGTTATTAATTTATTTTGCCCTTTGTCCTTGTTCGTTTTTATATGTCTTGAAATCTCTTTAGTTTGCTCAACTATACACGAAATGTAAAAGGTAGAAATGTATGTTGGGATGGAAATAGCTGCAAGTCGTGGTGCGATATTTTGAGAAATAGGAATCTTTTTGGGCTGCAAATCTATTTCTGTATATTGGATGTGCTGAACAAATATTTTTGGAATTCATTTCTTTATCCATTGTTACTGCAGATGGAATGGGTAGAAAACCTCTCTTAGCCTGAATGTCATCTTCCAATCTTCACATGGTGAGCAAATTCTTGCTACAGCTGTTTTTTCGTCCCCTTGTCAACACATATGTTGGCTTTCTCAATTTTTTTTTTTTTTTTACATCAACAGCTTTGGCAACTTTGATTCTGGAATCTCTTCCAGTCTATTCCTTTGTATGCAGTATCTGAAATTCTGTACTGTCAATTCCAAATATTCTCCTCACTGCCCTCACCTGCCATTTATTAGCCCTATTGTTGCTTCCTGTATCTATTTCCAAATAAAAGTATGACCCCATTTTTACGTTTTTCAAGCGACTTAAAGAAATTGGTGTAAAATGTGGGAAATAATGTTTTAAATGGTAAATATGCTTACTGGATTACCCATGCATTTTCGGAGTTTTTATTATATATGGTAAATAATAGGCATCAAAATACTTGCCAGGAAGGTTATTTCTTATGTACTACTTTAAGCACCAGGTAGAACTGGTAACTTTATAGGAAGTTGACAGAATTTCATTCTTCATAATCAACTTTGTCAACAAGCCTTTAACTGGCATTCATTAATTACGTAGTGAAACTGCACAAGTTCCGTACTTTTTGTCTATCTAGATGTTTCACGTGACAATATTAAAAAAAATTATTTGCATTCTCGAGTGCAAATATATGAATAAGTATTTTTGTGACATTTCCAGAGAGTCGCATCTCACTATGATCGCATTTTTGAGGTTATAATATACACAAACAAACCACCAGTCTCACCATTTATCAAACATCACAAAAATACTTAGATAAGTATTTGCATTTCAGAATAAGAATAGATTCTAAAAACGCTTCATGCAAAGCATGAAAAACTACCATTTGCGTTAAAAAGCTAACGTGACAATCTGCGCGGTGCCTGATGGGACAGGAAGACTCCCATCAGCCACTATGTTGTGAGTCAACTGGGCTTGTATCGCAAACAACAAAATGTGAAATATACGCTTGAATTAACACAGAGTCTCAAAAAACGTGACTGCATAACATTTATAAACACTATATTTTAAGGCGAAAGCCATATCCAGCATAAATTTACGTCATTTTTTCTTCACGATCATGGTTTCAAAAAGTGTAAAACATGGGAGAAGTGTAAATACGGTAACACAAAAACAGGTGCATATTAACATTGTGATCCTAAGAATTTTGATGGGACTGGCAAAAAATGGTGTAAATGGCAGGAAAATGTAAAATCTGGAACATATAAGCAGGGTTTTACTGTACTATCATGAATGTGTTTTTAACTAATTACTTGAAATGATTAAAGTTTTCTGTAGGCATCTTTCGGTGCTTATTCTATCAAGTACCTCTCTCATTCTATAGTCTAACTGTACATCAAATGTTTAACTTCCTTCTGTAGCAGTATGTTTGAAATTAATCCAGGTACTACTTTGATTTTCAAACTGTGTGTTTCACTGCCATACAGTATCTACCTACCAGTCCACTTTTCAGCACTAGATCCTCATATCTATCTATAATTTTGTGACAAACTTTTATTCGAAGAACAGTTTGTCAACTGTACAATTTAATACGTGTTTCTGATATCTTACTTGACTCCCAGCCTGTATGATCTTTTCTCAGTAAAAGAATAATCGACTTCTTCTACAACTTTCCAATTTTGATGTGTACCAAGTTGCTATTTTCTAATTTGAATTTGACTAAGTATTACTGTCATCTTGATAGCTCCCCCGTTTATCAATCCCACAATTGGTATAAGGTCACAGTGTTACCCTTCATACAAAAGTCCCCTTCATTTTCTCCATAACTTCAACAAATTGTGTGTTAAATGAAACATGCGAAGAATTACTTACCTGTGTCTATCATTCTTGCATTTTCCATCATCATCAAAGATTGATTATGTCTTTCAGCATTGAGTCTGTAGCACACCCCCCCCCCCTTACTCATCCATGATCCCCTATTAAATGCTAAGATTGATGCCTTTTTTGAGTTAAGCTTGTTATTTCAAAATCGTTCTTGACTGGTCTATAATCTGAAAGATTTTATCAGCGGAATTCCGACTCATAGATAAGTCTACAGGTAGAAAATCAAATGTCAAATGTTTGTGAACCTATTGGACTAAACTACAATGGTCATCAATCCCTAGACTTACAAACTACTTAAACTGACCTACACTAAGGACAGCACGCACCCATACCTCCAGTGGAAGTGACCAACCAGTCTGTAGCATGTTAACTTAGACCATGTGACCACTCCCATGCTTACAGGTAGACATAAATGATTGGATCAATCAGAGAAAATCGTCTGACATGCTAGCTGCTTCTCCAGCATATTCCTCCTAGTAAAATTCCTCATTGATCCCTTATTCAACGTTAACATTGATGCCTCGTCTGATGTTGAGCCTCTTACTTCAGAATCATTTTTAATTGAATCCAAGTATATGTATGACTGCATGTTTTCGTGACAATATCGATTAATAAAATCTACTCAGCTTACAAGCCACAACATTACGTCCCTTGTAGCCCAAGGAGATTTTATTAATGAGTCCAAGTACTTTCTCCTTGGTCTGTCTTGACACCACATACCATCTACTGCTGAATCCACAAGTTCCTTAGGCAATCTTGCTTCTCCCATGCATGTAACATGACCCCACGATCTCAGCCCATTCATTCTAACTGCTTCAACTATGGTGTTCAGTCTAAGTTTTTCATTGATTTCCTCATTATGGAAACCCTCCTTCCATTGTTCTCATCTGTTAGTACCAGCAATCATCTTTGCTACTTTCATATCTATAAGCTCCACTCAGCTTTCACTCCCATATAACAATGTGGTCGAAAGATTGCATGGTGCACTGCTAAATTAGTCTTGGTATTGACTTCCTTCTCACAGACGACAGTAAATTGTAGCTGAGCACTCACTGCATTAGCCTTTGCCTTCACCTTTATTCAGTATGTTGCCATCCTGTGAGAAAATGCATCCTAAGTACTTGAAAGAGTCTTCCAGTTCTAACTTTGTTCCTCCTATTTGGCACTCAATCTGTTTAAATCCCTTTCCCACAGACATTACTTTTCTTCTGCAGATGCTGATATTCACACTACAATCCTTACAGATGTGATCTAGTTCTGAAATATTAGATTGCAACCTTTCAATTAAATCTGCCATCACAACAAAGGCATCTGCATATGTAATATTGCTTATTTTGTTTTCACCTATTGTCATCTCATCCTTTACCAGCAGTGAGCAAATATTATGTACTTTTTGCACTATATATACGAAGGGGATTTGAAAAGTCTGTTCAAATTAAAAGCTACGAATGTGTTTGGGGAAAACCATTTTTATTTTTTGACATAGTCTCCTTTTATAGACTTATACACTTTGTCCAATGCTGTTCTAACTTGTTGATCCCTTCCGAATAATAGGAATTGTCCAAGCCTGCAAAATAGCTGTTAGTTTCTGCAAACACCTCCTCGTTTGAATGTAATCTTTGTCCCACCATCCATTTCTTCAAATAGTTGTTTGAGGGGGCTAAGTATGGAGAATATAGGGGATCTGACACGAGTTGTAATCTTATTTCCAATAATTTTGCGATCCAAGCTGCTAAGGTGTGAGCTGGAGCATTGTCGTGATGGAAAAGGTCTTTTTGAGAGGCCAATCGCCAGCATTTTTCTTGCAGCTCAGTTTTCAAATGGCCCAATAACAATGAATAATATGCACCTGTAATAGTTTTACCCTGTTCCAGACAGTCGATGAGGATTATCCCTTGCAAATCCCAAAAGACCATCGCCATAACCTTTCCAGTCAAAGGACAGGTCTTCTCTTTTTTTGGTGTAGATTCTCCCTTAGTAACCCATTATTTAGATTGTTCTTTGGTCTCAGGAGTATACTAATGTATCCATGCTTCATCCACAGTGACAAAATGACGCTTTAAAGTCCTACAGATTCTTCCCGAACAGCTGCAAACCTTCCTTGCAACACTTCACATGATTCCGTTTTTGGTCAAGCGTGAGCAATCATGGCACCCATCTTGCGGATAGCTTTCTCATGTCCAAATGTTTATGCAAAATATGTACCCATTCATTTGAAGTACCCATAGCACTAGCCATCTCATGCAACTTCACTCTCCTGTCATCCATCACCTTATAATGGATTTTTTTTTTCAATGATTTCTGATATCATAAACTTCACAGGGCATCCTGAACATTCAGCGTCACTTTGCCACACCGCAAATTTTGAAACCACTTATAAACTGTTCTAATAAAAGATGCTGAGTCACTATAATGTTTATCAAGCTTCTCTTTAGTCTGAGGTGTTTTAAATCTCATAAAGTAATGTTTAGTCACCACACGAAATTCTTTTTCGTCTGTTCTTTGACAGTCACTCTACTTCCTTGATTAAAACGAATGTCAAACACAAAGAAATAGACCAATATAGCTAAAACTTGGTGTGCATTCTTTCCAAAGATTCTACTAACTAAACGTGACCTCGATATGCACTGGTGGTCTCATCTCTCTATCTGCAAGTAGTGGGATAATTGGAACTCTTATCACACATCCTGTACTTATGGTTAACATTCTTCTTCCTAAGAGACATAAGGGCTAAAGGTATTGGTAGCATACAACTATGGCCAAATATGCTGTAAAAATTAGATGTAAAATATTGTATATCAGTAAAAATACCTATATTTTTTTTTTACCTCTCAAAATTCTGGAGAAAAGTTTAAAGTGTTAGACTGACTAAATGCTTTGATAGGTGAACCTTGCTGTAAGCAAGTTTCTGTATTGTGGTATTCCATTAGATCAAATCCAGTAAATAGTTTCCTGTGTTTGTCCTGTATCCCATGCAGCTGTTTATTTTTATTCATTGTTTAGTTGAATCAGTTTTCATATTTCGATATTGCCCTGAATATAAGTTAAAGACAATTTATATAGTCTTCTGTGCCCCCCCCCCCTCTTAAGAACTGACATTCATTTCCATACACTGTAACTTAGATTTCCCTAGGACACCATGATAGTCCCACTTTCACACTGCATACAAATGGTAGCCTTATACAGTAGTACAGCCAAGCATTACTTCAGCACAAAAGGAATTGTTTTTCAAATGACAAAAACACCAACATTGTAACATGGAATTGATGCATGTTCCGATGTGATTCCTGAATGGATATTTTTATGCATTGTTTTTCAATATAATAAAAAATTATCTTTTATATAAATTTTAAAAGAGGGATTGTTTTTGTTTTTACCTTTGCTTTTGAGAGACTGTAACTTGTACTGCATTTTGTCTGTGTTTCTTATGATTATTGGTGCCAGCTCTAGTATAAGAATTTTAGACTTTTATATGTAGTGGCAGGGACTGTTTTTCCGAATCTACACAATAGTATTTGCATACTTAATGTGGCAGTTTTACCAGTACTGAAACAAAAATGTAAAGTAGTGTGATCATAATGATCTCAGCATTTGAGGATTATTTGGAGTATTGTAGCCACAAGGGAATGTTACACACAGCTTGTAGCATGCTCAGTAGACAATATCTGATGATATGTTCTAGGAATGTTTCTGCCTTCTAGGCTGTTATATGTTTGGAAAATTCTGTATTTATTACACCAGAAATTTTTATCACATATTTTAGAAGATAATCCATCTTCAGTGGTGAGCAATAAGAAGTGTCTTATTTTAGAATGAGTTGCTCAAGGTACTAAGACTGAAGAGGCTGTTTGTAATTCAGTTTTTAACCAAAGTACTGTGATATTTGACTGTGGATTTCTGACACTTTTACACAGAAAAAGACATTTTGTTGTCAGTAAGCTGTACATTCTACATTTTGGTCTGTCACAGTCCCCATTATTTTTCCTACAGCACTGTAGTTTTAGATTTTTATTATAGTGTGTTTTATTATGTGTTGTTATTTTTAATCACAAAGGCTTATTTGCAGAAACAAATCATCAGCTATATTACCCCAACACTTTGCTGTTTTGAAAGTAGGAAATGTGTTTGTTACTCCAGACTTCTCGTTCTCTATAAGGTCAATTCACAAATCAATACACCTGGCTGTGTGGTTCATTCCCTGTGATGAACATTTTGCATTATATTTACACTATTTGAAATAGCAGAAAAGTATGTAATTTTGGGTTTCATTTCAATAAATTAATATTGTTGTGTGCATTAGTCTCTGTGCACATGTTTTTTCATGAAGGTGGTACCTCTAAAGAAAATTGTGATTTAAATTTTGTTTTGGTGCTGTAATTATGATATTTTAAA
Source organism: Locusta migratoria (assembly GCA_026315105.1). Classification (NCBI taxonomy): domain Eukaryota; kingdom Metazoa; phylum Arthropoda; class Insecta; order Orthoptera; family Acrididae; genus Locusta; species Locusta migratoria. Next base: position 109,742,820 of record CM048754.1, on the reverse strand, counting down.
TGAATAAGCTTAATAAAATTATTTATTATCAATTGTTTTGTGTTGAATAACATCTATCATGAACATTATATTTATTTACCTCAGTATTATTACTAATTTAGTTAATTTTTCTCTTTGTTGCAATCATATAGTATATTTTTGTGAAAACTGCTATGTTATACTTCCTTCAGCACTATTAAAAATAATAAATACATCCTGCAACTGCAATAATCCTTTATTTTGATTTTGTCATGTTTGTCCCCCTGCCCCCGTCCCCTCCTCCCATATACACACACAACTTTTTCTTTTATTTAAGTACCAACTTCTATATTCATGCCTTTTCTTCTCATTAAGCGAACACAAGTTTACACAAAATATTTATGTATTGATCAAATTAGTAGGATTCCTCTCAGCACATTTATTTGGACATTAACCTATTAATACTTATGTTGTTGATTGTTTTCTTTCTTCATTCATAAAAATAACATAATAATAAAGAAAATAATACAAAAGGTAGCCAAAAAATTTTTGAACTACATATAAGAAGAAGAAATATGTTATCTCCAGCTGTTCCATCTCAAGATGATGATTCTGTGTGTGTGTGTGTGTGTGTGTGTGTGTGTGTGTGTGTGTGTGTGTGAGAGAGAGAGAGAGAGAGAGAGAGAGAGAGAGAGAGAGAGAGCGCTTATAGACAATTGGGAAACATTTGCAGTTATTATTAGGAGAGATCCAAATATTGTGTATTTCTGCAGATAAAATGATGGCTGAACCATTAAAAAAAAAAAAAAAAAAAAAAAAAAAAAAAAAAAAAAAAAAAAAAAAAAAAAAAAAAAAAGCCCCAAAAATCAGAAGTCGTCTTATACGACGGTATAAAAAAAATTAGATTGACATTTAGTGTGAAATTTACATTGTTGAGGAAAGCTTTATGAGAACAAAGATTTGCGTAATTTTTTAAAGAATATTTGCTTTATGAGCTTTATTAATTTACTGAATGGACAAGGGTACATATGATAACCTATATGCCATAAACCAGGAATAGAATTACCGTATATTTCCACAGATAAGATGATGGCTGAATCATAAAAAAAGGCCCCAAAATCCGAGGTCATCTTATACGATGGTACAAAAAAATTAGATTGAAATTTAGACTGAAATTGATAATTTTGCAGGTGTGCTGCATAGCGCGGCTTTGACCTCCAAATGATATATATTGAAGCGATTAAGTATCAAAATGATACATATCGAACAGGCGAATGTTATGATTTTTATGAATATTTCGTGATTTTAAAGGATGTGGTTAGACAGAAATCTAAGAGTACAGCTTTCTGGGTAATTTACAAGAAAGCTTACACTCAAAGTAGCTCGGCCTGAGATGATACATATCGAACATACAACTGTAAATCGATTTAGTGTTTCTGAACCGTAGATTCGGACGCTACGCGCCCTCACATGCTAAAAAAAGCTGCTTGTTTAACCTACGCCTAACCTTCTTAAGACTACGCTACAGGTAACTCTTTTTAAAGTAAAATTTAGGTTAGGTTAGGTATAGGACAGAAAATAATTTTTTTATTTAGTACTTGAGGGCGTGTAGTGCGCGAATCTCCGGTTCAGAAACATTCGCTTATTCCCTACATATTGTTTCAAAATGTATCAATTCGATATATATCGTTTGGAGATTGAAGCCTTGCTATGCAGGACATCTGCAATATTATTCCAATGAACTTTACATTGTGGAGGAAAGATTTACGAAAAAAAAAGATTTTTGTGTTTTTTTTTTCTTCCCTTTTTTAATTGCTTTTTGAGCTTTATTAATTTACTGAGTGGACAATGGTACATACGACAACCTATATGCCAAAAGCAGAAATAGAATTAATTTTTTACAATGCAGATTGATTTTACAATGTCGCTTGTCAAAATAATTTCTCAGTATATCCAGAATCACACTGAAATGCAATTAAATGTCATCTCGGTGAAAGAAATTACTTTTCTTGTAAACTTCATGGTGTAAAAAACATGCTTCTCCATGATTGGATACAATGTAACACTACATACACTAAAGTTCAAAAGCAGACTGCAAACACTGCAACAAAGGCTGAAATTCAGATTTAGGAATCACAAAAGCTACTTATGGCGGCTTCTAGCTGCATTTTTTTGGATCTACCATTCACAAAACTAGGCGCTCTAAACAAAACCAAGGAGGTTAGAATGTCTAACCTCCTTGCACAAAACCATGGTTTAGTCTTACCTCCAAGCACAAAACCTACTTATGGCGGCTTCTAGCGGCATTTTTCGGAACTTCCTGAAGCTTTGTCTCCAAATCTAACATGCAGGCATATTTTTAGATTCTGAAAACTGGGAAAAAACGTATGGCTTGCATTCGGGTAAATATGGTAACTTGGGGGTCGTCTAATAGGCCAGATATATGCTTAAACTATAAAATGCTGATGAAAAATTTTACCTCATCTTATCTGCAGAAGTACACGGTAAACACACTGCAACAGATAGAGAAAGATATGTGTTGTGTACACAAGGTGGACGATGGTCGGCCAGGTCAACTCAAGGGCACGATTCATGTAACAGAAATTAGTAGCAGCACTCTTAAACACATTTATTATGTATGAACATGACAATACCAAAGATAAATACAACTTAACTTTCTTTGCTCGTAGTTTCTGAGCAAGCTATGTCCAATGTCTCGAAACAGTCTTCTGTAAATGCAATAAAGTCACCATTCCATAATCCACAAACCTACACCAATATGTCTCTAGCTTGTCTGCAGGTTACTGCGACACGCGTAAAGATATCCCGACAGGAATACTGTTTCTGACGGCCACATACAGACTGTCACTTTTCAATACTGGCTGTCCCATACAGACTTAGATAACGGACACGAACTAACTATCGAGGACATTCGAAGACTGTCTGGTTTACGGGCATGCTGAGACTCCGTAGACTGCTGGCATTGGATTGGCGCCTGCCTATATCGCGGGTGGCGGAGGGATCTCTCATTGATCGTTGGATGCGCGGAATCCTATTGTCCTCATCTTCAATGGCTGCCTTGCGCGGAAGCATAAAGTGGTGTGACGGCAGTGCCACCCTCTTTTGGTGCCCGTTGCACCCGTGTCGCTGCCTTGCCCCTTGAGTGCTTTCTAGTGGGAACGTGCACTCTTCGAGGATGGACACAACAATATTGGATTTTAATGGGACCCCATGTATATGGTGGAAGAAATTAATAAAATGAACATTAGGATTAATTTATGGGAAATGGATTGTTTGTGGGTAATCATTGGCAAAATGTAATAAGACAAACCAAGGTAGACAGCATTACAGTGCAGTAGGTCATGTCAATATTGATGGAATAAAGGTGTACATTTTTAAGGGGGTAATAACCAGTGATAGCCTTCACAGTTATTTTTTATTAATAGGATTTGAAAACATACCAAAATTCACAGAACAAGAATATGCAAAAAATCTAGGAATGGAGAAATGGTTGTCATTTCAGGCCGAGCTACTTCGAGTGAGCACTCTTTTCATATTTATTTGCTCATCAATCTCTACCATTTATTTCGCCAAGTGTTCTATGATCATTTCTATCCAGCCTCTCCAATTTCCAGATAATGTTTTGTTATATTGTCCCGTTGAAATGGAAGCAGGCTTGACTTCGAAGGCAACTGAACACAGCACTTATACTCAAAGCACATTTATTACGAACTCAAGATATACACATCACTGACTGCCTCTCGGGCAGAGTGCTCTGCTATTTATACACAGACAGAATTTACCAGAAATAGAAGAACAAGTAACATAAGAAACAAGTAGAATTTACACGTGAACATAAGAAAGATGTAGAACATTCTGGAATTGTTAATTACAAAGAAATAAATTTTTGCCGATGGGCGGGATTGAACCGGCGACCTTCAGCACCGCAGTCCGTGACGCTATCCCCTGCGCCACGCCGGCAGTTGGTGTTCGTCATCTCTTGTGGCAATATTACTTTCTTGTAAATTACCCAGAAAGCTGTACTTTTAGGTTACTGCGTAACCACATCCTTTAAAATCGCAAAATATTCATAAACAACTGGATGTCACATTGTAGCCGGTTATGGTGCTCCCACTCTACATCTTCACGGGATACTCTGCAAATCACATTTAAGTGCCTGGCAGAGGGTTCATCGAACCACCTTTATGCCATTCCACTCTCGAATATCGCGTGAGAAGAAAGAACACCTGAATCTCTCCATAACATTCTCCTGTTCGATACATAAGTAGACCACGCCACAGTGATAAGTGCCATTGTTGTAATGATTCCCATCCTTGGTCCTGTATCATTTCCGTGATGCTGTCTCTTCTTTATTGTGACAATACAAAACGAGCTGCCCTTCTTTGAATTCCTTTGATGTCCTCCGTCCATTCAGTAAATTAAGAAAGCTCATAAAGCGAATATTCTTAAAAAAAAAAAAAAAAAATTTTTACGCGAACCTTTGTTTTCATAAAGCTTTCCTCAACAATGTAAATTTCACACTAAATTTCAATCTAATTTTTTTATACCTCCGTCAATCCCACCTGATAAGGATCCCACACTGGGCAATACTCCAAAAAAAGGACGGACAAGCGTAGTGTATGCAGTCTCTCTTGTAGTTCTGTTGCATCGTTTAAGGGTTCTGCCAATAAAACACAGTCTCTGGTTCGCCTTTCCCATGACATTATCCACGTGTTCTTTCCAGAGAATCTCTGCTCTTTTGGACCAACATCTTCAGCCTATTACCCACAACCTATCCTCCTAAATAAAAGATACCAACCATTTCCTCCACCAACTCTCCACAGTTCCTGTTCCTTTACCACCTGGTACCATGCTTGTCACAGTCTATGCCACCTGCCCCTACACCAATATCCCCAATACTCATGGCCTTGCCGCTGTTGAAACTAGCTTTCATAACGTCCTACCGACTGCAAGCCCACATCCGTCTTAGTTACCCTGATCAACTACATCCTCACCCGTAATTACTCCTCCTTTGAAAGCAAAATCTACAAACAAATTTGCGGTACACCTATGGGCACCCTCCTATTCCAACCTGTTGATGGGCTATCTAGAGGAATCTTTCATGACTACCTAGAATCTCAAACCCCTCATCTGGTTCAGATTCATCTATAATATTTTCAAAATCTGGACTGAAGGTGAGGGAGGACACCCTATCAACATTCCTTCAAAACCTTAACACCTTCTCCTCCATTCACTTCACCTGTTCTACTCAACCCAATGAGCCACCTTCGTTGACACTGACCTATTCGTCAAGGGTGGCAACGTCAACGAATCACTCTCAATTCATTATTCATGCAACAAAGCGCCTGCCCTCCACCCACTGCCGCCCCCCCCCCCCCAACAAAAAAACTTGTCTCAAGCCATCGCTAGTGTTTGCATTGACAAACCTCTCATCACTCTTTCCTTCTTCCTCCCCTTATGATGCAGAAGGGAGAACTTGTTCTGATAAAGAACATACCATTGTTAGGGCAGTTGTTGGTTTGGTGTTTTAGGGGGGACAAAAATGCAAAGGTCATCAGTCCCCCATACCATCAAAGGACGAAATAAGATGTATGTCAATACTGCAACATACGCTCAGCATTAAAACAGCAGTGGGAGGAAAAGCCCACTCAATCAGTAAAATATCAACAAATTCAACGAGAGACAACATGAAAGGATACAACACGAAAGGAAACAATCACATAGAAATACTGAACTATTAAGAGAAATGGAACGACAAAGCTGAAGTTTGTGGTTGACCAACCATGAAATTAAAAATAGGAAAGGTGAACCAAGGGTAACACAAGTAAAACCTTCAAAGGGAGGACACAAAGACAAGAGAAACGTATATACTGAACTGAAGCAAAGCTTCATATAGAGTTGTAAAAACCACTGTCATGAATAAAACCTAAAACAGGAGTCAGCCATTATGGCATCGTTATGTAGAACTTCAGATAAAACTGCAGGAAAATTAAAACCCTGCCGCAAGGCGGCTAAAGGACGACAGTTCAGCAAAATGCAGGCCACTGTCAAGGAAGAGCTACAGCGACAACACAGCGGGTCCTCACCACGGAGGAGATGGCCACGGGTCAGCCAAGTGTGGCCAATGCAGAGCCAGATAAAGGACTACAGAGTCCCGCCGAGAGGTCCGCGTGGAGAAATGCCACACAGTTGTAGTCTCCTCGATTACCCTGAGTTTGTTGGGACGGATTAGGCTACGACACTCAGCGACCCATAGCTCACGTACTCTATGGCGCAACACAGACTAGAGATCAGAAGCCGGGAGGCCAGTCTCTCATACAGATGCACGAACAGCCTGTTTGGCGAGCTTATCGGCTCGTTCATTGTCCGGGTTACCGATGTGACCAGGAGACCAAAGACAGACCACAGATCGTCCTGACTGATCTACGGCAGAAAAGAGTCTTCTCCAAAGAAGTACGTGAGTAACATTGGTCCAGAGTGCGAAGACCGCTCAGGGAGTCACTGCAGAGAAGAAAAGACCCACCTGAGTAGGAACACACATGCACGGAGAATGGCCACCAGCTCTGCAGTGTAAACACTGCAGCCACCTGGCAGAGGCCACTGCTCAGCATGGTCGCCATGGACACAGGCAAAGCCAACACGACCATCAACCAATGAACCGTCCGTATAGACTGTCGTGTCCAGTGTACTCTGCAACAACAGCAAAGGACTGACAGCGGAGTGGCTCTAGAGGAACTGAGTCGTTGGGTCTATTGGCCAAGTCCAGCCAAGAACTTGGCCTCAGTACACACCATGGAGGTGTACACATATGGGCCTGATACGGAGATGGGACAGGGCAAGACTAGTTCCAACATAAGGGATTGGATAAGGAAGGCGATCGTGTGACCAGAACAGGGTTGCTGTCGTCGAGAATGGATGACCATGCGAGAGAAAAGCAAACATTGGTTTAGATGACCTAGCGAGCTATGGACACGAGCAGCATAGGCTGCGAGCAGTTGCTGGCGGCGGATCCGCAGAGGTGGGACCCCGCCTCCACTTGTAAACTGTTCACAGGACTGGTGCAGAAGGCACCCATCGCGATGCAAACCCCACAGTGGTGAACGGGGTCCAGCAATCGCAATGCTGAGGGGGATGCTGAACCATAGGCAAGGCATCCAAAATTGAGACGGGACTGCACCAAAGCTTGGTATAGCCACAGCAGTGTAGACTGATCAGCACCCCAGGCCGTATGGTCCAGGTGGCGGAGAACATTCAGATGATGCCAGCATTTCTGTTTCAGCTGACGAATGTGGGGGAGCCACATCAGCCGAGAGTCAAAGATGAGCCCTAAAAACCTGTGAGTAGCAATGACCTCTAATAGGTGGTTGTTGAGATAAAGGTCAGGCTGTGGATGAACCGTCTGACACCGACAGAAGTGCATAACACTGCTCTGCGCAGGAGACAACTGGAAGCCATGGGCTAGAGCCCAGGACTGCACCTTTCGAATGGCTCCCTGTAATCTATGTTCAGCGACTTGGGTGCTGGAAGAGCTAAAAGAGTTGCAGAAGTTGTCAGCATAGATGGAGGGGGGGGGATACTGACGACCCGACTGCTGTCGCTAAGCCGTTAATGGCCACTAAAAATAAGGGGACACTCAAAACAGAGCCCTAAGTAACTCCAATTTCCTGAAAATGAGGGGTGCTATGGGAAGCACCAAATTGGACACAAAATATACGGACAACTAAAAAGTTTTGTATAAAAATAGGGAGCTGGCCTTTGAGACCCCCTTCGTGTAATGTCTGGAGGATGTGATGTCTCCATGTTGTATCGTAGGCCTTTCTCAAGTCAAAAAACACAACGAGATGTTGACATCGGGCAAAGGCTGTATGGATAGAGGACTCCAAGTAAACGAGGTTACCTGTAGTGGAGCAGCCTTGACGGAAACCACCCTGGCATGGAGCCAGTAGGCCTCTAGACTCTAGTACCCAGCACAGCCGCCAGATCACCATACGTTCCAGCAGTTTCCAAAGAACGTTGGTGAGGCTGATGGGTCAGTAGCTATCCAAATCGTGTGGGTTTTTGCCTGGCTTAAGCACTGACACGATGATACATACTCACCACTGCGACGGGAAGACACCATCATTCCAGATGCGATTGAACATGGATAAGATGTTTCATGTAGGCTGCACCAACAGGTGTTTCAGCATCTGGTTATGAATGCGATCTGGCCCAGGGGCGGTGTCGGGACTGTGTGCAAGGGCACTGAGGAATTCCCATTCACTGAATGGAGCATTGTGCGATTCCATTTGGTGGGTCAAGAAGGACAGTCGCTTCTGTTCTTCCCACTCTTTCACGGCATGGAAAGGTGGTGGGTAATTCACAGATGCAAAACTCTGAGCATAGTGCTCAGCGAGTTGTTCAGAAATTGCAACCAGGTCCGTACAAGCTCCTCCATTCATAGAAATAACCTGGCATGTCTAAAGCACTCTGGTATCCATAGAGGCATCCGATTTTCTCCCAGACCTGGGATGGAGAGGTACATGTGCTAGAAGTGGACACTTACTGTTCCAAACACTCCTGATTTCGATGCATAATTGAAATATGTGCTCGTGCACGGAGCTGCTTGAATCCAATGAGGTTCTCCAAGGATGGGTGTCTCTTATGGTGCTGGAGTGCTCGCCTGCGATCCCTAATAGCCTCAGCGATCTCTGGCGACCACCAGGGCACTGTCTTCTGCCAAGGGGCACCAGAAGAACTAGGGATCGTAGATTCAGCTGCAGAAATAATGGCTGCGGTGAGACTATCAGTCACCACATCTATGGTGGCATCTGTTGGAGAGCCAATCTTCGCAGCAGTAGGAAACTCTTCCCAAACAGCCTTATTAAGGTCCCATCTGGGCAAACGTTCAGGGGACAGACTGAGGTAGTGAAAGGAATATTGGGAAGTGGTCACTACCACACAAGTTCTCGTGCACTCTCCAGTGGACAGACGATAAAAGGCCAGGACTACATACCGACATATCAATAGAGTAAGTGCCATGAGCCACACTGAAATGTGTGGCAACACCGGTACTTAAAATGCAGAGGTAAATCTGAAATAATAAAGTTTCGACATCTCTGCCATGGCCAGTAATCGTAGTACCCTCACCCCCTGGGGGTTGTGGGCGTTGAAATCGCCCAAAAAGAAAGAAAGGTGAGGGGGAGCTGAGAAGTCGGCACTGCCAAGACATGTTGGGGTACTACACCGTCTGGGGCAGGTATACACTGCAAATGGTGAGGTAGATCGTAGTCTTCACCCTGACTGCCACAGCTTCTAAAGGCGTTTGGAGGGAAATAGATTCACTGTAGACAGACGAAAGGACAAAAATACAGACTCCACCTGAAACCGTCATAATCTGTGCAATTCCAGTAATCTCTCCGATAGCCTCGTAAGCAGTGGTGGCTCGTACAAAATTTGACCAGTGTGCTACAATATTACAAAAAAATAAACAGGAAACAAAATATACTAAAAGTGTCAACCTTTTGTATAATTGCCTTTAATTAAATATCAATTAATACTGTATTGACAGTAAGACCTTCAGGGGAATCTATAACAGCGCTACCAACTGCATGTATTCACTGCAGATAGTAAATATAATGTTTAAAACATATTAATTTTATTTACAGAAATTAAAAATTTGCACTCAGAGGTATTTGAATACGAGCCTCTCACAGGTAGGTTTGAGAGACAACGCGCAAGATGCCTTAGCCAGCGCGGTATTTGACTCTGTATGCCGCAATATTCGTCATATACTTTTCTTCCACAGCCGTTACACGCAGTGTGAAGAGAAATATTGGTCTGGTGCTGCAGTCGGTCTCAGTACACACGAGCCACCAGGCCTGACGTCACGTCTGCGCATGCGCACTAGCGAACAGACGACTGCGCCGCCTCTCTGCGCACGTACCAGCGCGGCTGAATCCCACTTCAGCACACGAAGCTGGTTTCCAGCTATCGTGACGAGAGTGCTCCAAAATGCATTTTCATCCGTATTACTAGCATTCTAATATGCATTGGAAAGGAATTGGCATAATTTTATTGTGATATCTGGCTCTTATTCCAAGAGAAAGGATGTAATTTTACAGCGATTTCTCGCTTGCATTCGAAGAGAAATGGCATAATTTTAGAAATATATTTACAGTGTGCCTCAGCACATTAGCACATTATCACCAGCCGCCACTGCTTGTAAGGCAGGGCATTGCATCGGGGGGGGGGGGGGGGGGGGGGGACCAGGTTTATTGCAGGGCAATGCACAGTGTAGGTGAAGTGCTGAGAAGCTGCCGTAACTATTGTTTGTTCAGTTGCATGTGCAAAGCCTTACTTCCCCCCTCCTCATTTGCGCTGTATAGCTGCCTTTATGGTGAGAAATTGTGTTCTTTGAACTTTTTTGTTTATATTCCTTTACAATACTTTCCTATCACCATGTTACTAATTGGATATGTTTCTTTTTTATGACACCAAAACAATTAGGAAGCCAATGTCTTGTTATTACTGAGGAAAAACTTCAATGATTTCAGAAACATTTTATTTACAAACATCTATATTGTCATATTACATTCTGTTTGACATATAAAAATAAAACAGTCAATGAAACAATTAAAATGAGCAAATAATGACATTCACCGAAACTTTTAAGAAAATTATTTGGACTGTAAATTTACATGTAAAGTTTTCATCTGAGAACTGAAATACAAATATGACAGAAGTCTTGCCAATGAGTAATTTCAGAGTAAATTTATCCACCAGTTTTCACACAAGTCCTTTTAGGGTTAAAACTATAAATAATACATATTTGGCACCTAAGAATACTATAACTTTTCGTGTAGTCATGTTATTTGAAGGCCAAATGTTTACTACAGGTTCTCTAAAACATTTCACATCGAAACTTTAGGAATGCTACTTTGTAATAGAAACATCAAATTTGGCAAACAACAACATGTGTGTCTGAATATACAACAGGAGTGACATGGTCAATATGCCCGAGTACATTACTACTAAGGTACAAACAATGTAGCATCTACTTTGTCAGATACACTGATGTAATGCAAAATATTCTGATCTCAATGGCAGCTAATAGTTGTATAGACATTTGTCAGAATTAATAAATAAAAACTTCACATGGCAAGAAAAGGTACAGCATAAAATTAATGTGCATGTGTGAGGAAATTCAATGACTGCTTCATATTTTTGTTGTTATGGAAATGTGAGTCATAAAACTGTTCAAAGTTTAATGCATAATATATTTAGATTATCCATTACGGATGTTTCAGAACCCGTGACTTATTTTCAATATTATTTAAGAAAACTGCTCCAGTCACTTTTACTTGAAATGATATTTATTCCATGAGCCGGTTTTCAAACCTTTTCAGGTTCATCATCAGATGGATCATGTTACAATACCATTTTAAGCGTCATGTTGGATGCTGGGTCTGTGATGGGAAGACGGAAATTATTTTAAGAAACTCGAATTACACGTTGCTTAGGTAGAGTTTTTAAAAATAATTTCCATCTTCCCACCACAGATCCAGCATCCAACATGACGCTTAAAATGTCACTGTAACATGATCCATCTGATGATGAACCTGAAAAGGTTTGAAAACCGGTTCATGGAATAAATATCATTTCAAGTAAAAGTGACTGGAGCAGTTTTCTTAAATAATATGTAATGCATAAATTCTAAAAAAAGTCACAATGTTTTGTTTCACAAGAAGAATTATATCAAGACCTGTTCTCACTCTTATGTTTGGTGAGCTCAATGAGAAACTCCAATTAGCGTAAGAAAAGAAAATCAAATCAACTTTTACTATAACTGAAACATAGTGTGATTATGGATGGAAAGGACATCAGTAGTGTCCATTTCACAGGCTTCCAAAGGAGTAAATTAAAACTTTTGAATTGCCTCACTATTCTGATGCTGCAGCATTAGATTAACAATGTATACTGTTTAACACTTTTGCTGCAGCTGACGCTATCCTACATTGAGCGCGCGGACGCTTATAAGCGTCAGCCGCAGCGAAAGTGTTAATGTACTACTGTATTTGTTCACCAGTTACTGTTTTATATGAAAGGTAAACGTATTGTCAGATTTTTTACCTATGAATGGAGTTAATTTGCAGTCTTAAGCTAAAAAAAAACGTGTCTACAAAATAATAGTATAGGAACTGTACCTTCAATAGGAATCAAATTGCTGGCAAATGTTTCTCTGGCAAGAAGAATATTCTGATGAGCAATGTGATGCTAATAGGCCAACAGATATCAGAAAATTTATATCATGTATTTGTGGAAAATTATGCAATGACATAAATAAAATAGATTTCAGGCCATCTGAATGTACTGGAAAGCAAATGGCTACACTGACAATTGTTCAAAAAGCACACTGTAGAAACAATAAGTAGAAATGAAAATAATACATTTAATGTCATACTGATTGATTCATTTTTCCTAGTAAGTACATAGTGCACCTCTGTAAGAAAGTAAAGTTAAAAAAAATCAGCACAAACATTTTTCTTAACAACAACAAAATATTTTTGATATAATCAACACTTATAAGAAAATAAATTATATGAATACTCTTAATTTTACCAGGAATGCCTGCTCAGAAAGCATGGAGACTTATCACTGGAATGATATAGCTCACAAAACTTACAATAAAAAATAACATTGAAAGTAAATTGCAATCTTTTGATCTGACATTGCTTAAATATATAAGTTATGCCTAACACTTCCTTTTTACGAGACTAGTAAGATGATGTGACAAGGGAGGTGGACATGGGGCGAAAAGGGATATTTTTGGGGGGGGGGGGGTTACTAGGAAAAACCATCTTGGAAGCAGAAGTGACTGACAAAGATTGTTATGAAATTGGAGTTGTTACACCGCACTTAAATTTATTACATTTTATCAAAAACACACACACGCAGAGAGAGATATTAGTAATTAGAAGAGCAAAAATGTGAACCAAAACCATAAGTACTGGAATCACATTTAAATACGAGTGCTATAGTGAAGTACCCACACCAGTGACTTGTGAAAAATTGGAATTATTTGCAACCAATACACTGGAAACTGTGCAATAAAGGCTATATAGCTAAGAAATATAGCCCATGGTAGAAATTTACTTCACAAAATGACGTAAGTATTTCAAAATTCAAATTAAAATGTAGGAATAATCTACCGACAATCGTCGAGAGCAGATGTACTATGTGAAAATTCACGACTATACAAATCACAGTAAAAAACTTTGGCTCAAAATTGACATAATAGCAGAGAAGACACTAACAAAATAACCTGAGTGTCACCATTATGCAGAGTGGCTCTGCATCCAAGCATTCACTCTGAATATGTTAAAGCTAAGGCAGGACTTCCAAACTGCTCATTTTCTGCTTCGATATTTACATCCGACAGCTTCTCATATACACTCTTACGCTAGCTACTTATCTTATTTACATATGTATACTTAAAATTACAGGCATTTGTAGGACTCTTATCTGATTAAAATTACTTGCTAGTTGACATCTGTCACATGCCTCTACAATGTTACAACATTGGCTGCTGCCTACCGCTTGGTTACAGATAATCTTGGCAGTTGACTTACAAATGCTGTTATTGTCCAACACAGAGCAATGTTTGATGTGGACACTGTGAGATACAATAGATACACTAACAGCTCTGTTGATAAATGAAGTTACCAATGACTGAACTGGGGTAGACGTGTTTTGCACCTCTATTTAAACATGTGTCTTTACTTAACCACAACCTCATAATGTGTGAAGTACCCGAGGAAACAGCAGTCAAAAATTGTGGCAGAACTAAAACAATTATTGCTTTCGATTATGATGGAAATTCTCCTCTGAGATGAAATTATTTTTCAAGAGAGATAGATTGGCTGTCCAGTTCTTACCTTTGTGCTGTACCGCCAATAGTTACACAAATGAAGAAAAAGAAAAAAAGGGGACGAAAGAGGACAAGCTTTCGGAACACAGTTCCTTCCTCAGGTGGGAGAGAAAGGGAAGAAAATAGGATGGGAACGGAAGGGAAAGGTAATTCACGACCTAGGTCATGAATGCAGTGTTTGAGGAGTGTGGAAGTCGCAGTATCCTGAGAGAAGTATTTTAGAGAGAGAGAGAGAGAGAGAGAGAGAGAGAGAGAGAGAGAGAGAGAGAGAGAGAGAAAGGAAGGAGCTGTTGGGAGTGGTGGTTAAAGAGGCAACATACTGTTGAAGGACAAGATGGGTGAGGGCTAAGGACTGCTGAATTTTAAACTGAAGAAGGGAGTGATGGAAACAAGGATTACACTCAGTGATGGGAACTTTTAAAGTGAGTCCTTTGGGGATTGTTGCAAATTACAGACAGGACTGGAGGAAAAGAATGTGCGACTGCAGTTTGGCTACAGCAAATGCATGTTTGTGGAAAGACTGAAGGTACTGTGGTATAGGGTTGGGATACATAGTGGATAATTGGTTTGAATAAATAAAAAATAAATAAATTACACACATATACGCACACACAAAGGGGTGGTGGCTGGGTCCTTGTGTATGAGAAGGGGCAGAATGAAAGAAAATTTAAATTTAGTTGAATAGTAGGGTGAAAAATACTAAAAATTTTTTACAGAATTTTTGGAATAAAATAAATAAATAAATAAATTCGAATATTTTTTTTAGAAGTATTAACAAATGATTTTTCTATGAAAATTTAATTACCAAGTGCTGGTGAATGAAAAAGTGGAATGGGTGAAAAATGATTGTAGAGGACCAAAAAAGGGTTTTTGGCAGCAGATAAATTATCGCTAATGGCACATAAAAGTTAATTACGGTCCATTAAAGATCACCAGCAGCACAAAATTTATGGCCAAACAACTGATAAACAACCAAACATGCCGTTATTGATTAATCTTGACGAGAAAGTCTCTGGGATTATGGTTTAAATAATTTTAAAAACATTTGTAAACAATGCCACAATGTTGAATTGTTGCAACAATCTCTAGTAAGGGTGACGTCTATTCAGTAAATGATCAAATAAAAGGATGTGAGCATAAAATGGCACAATTATAGACTATATATGGGAGGGTAGTTAATTACAAGACGTTACAGAAGGAATATAGACAACAATGGTGAGATAGGAGTTCAGACGACAGATATAAATAAAAGCAAACAGATAAAAATAGTTAGAAGGATGTAGACCACAAAGGTAATATTCGATTATGATGGAAATTTTCCTCAGCGTTGATAAAGATTTTCAAAAGAAACAGACTGGCTGGCCAGTACTTATCTTTGTGCTGTACCACCGATAGTTACACAAAAAGAAGAAAAAGAAAAAAGGGGATGAAAAAGAACAAGCTTTTGGAACACAGTTCCTTCCTCAGGTGGGAGAGAAGGGAAGATAGTGCAGTATCTCTGACTTCCACACTCCTCAAACACCATCATCATGTCCTAGGTCATGAATTACCTTTCCCTTCCGTTCCCACCCTTTTTTCTTCCCTTCTCTCCCACCTGAGAAAGGAACTGTGTTCCGAAAGCTTGTCCTTTTTTGTCCCCTTTTTTTCTTTTTCTTCATTTGTGTAACTATCGGTGGTACAGCACAAAGGTAAGTACTGGCCAACCAATCTCTCTCTTTTGAACAACAATTGCTTTGTTCAACATTAGTTAAAGATATTCTCTACAAGGAAACTCTGGACAGAAAAATTTCCATTTCAGCACTAAAAGGAAACTTTAATTTATTGGTACCTTTTGTTACCTGAAACTACCCTCATACTGGCTAGTGCATACTCGAGTTGCCGCAGAACCAATTGGTGAGCAGTCGCACTTGGCACTGTTGTGGGAGTAGGTAGTAGCACAAACACATTGAAAACAATGATAGGGAGAAAAGTAAGAGCAAATGAAAACCTCAATTCTATTATGTAACTGACACAGGAAATTATTAGAAGCTATTACAACAATAACAATTAACTGAATATAATATATTGACCCAAGTCAGTTTTATAAGTTCACCGCCTTTGAACCCACAATCTCTTTCATATCATGGCCAATGCTCTTCACCTCTACCCTGGTTACTGGTTTTACGGGGATGTTCTATATTTAATATAAAGAGACATGTGTTTCAGCTTTTTGCTAGACACTCCGTAGTTATTTAAACAAGTTCAAAGTCTATGACGAAAAATAAAAATGCTATGCTAAAACAAAACAAACAGAGGGAAACATTCCTGTTGGATAAATATTTATAAAAAGTGAATAAGTAAAGAAAGTTTGACTTACCAGGCGAAAAGGCACCAGTTCAATGAATGTGTGTGTGTGTGTGTGTGTGTGTGTGTGTGTGTGTGTGTGTGTGTGTGTGTGTGAGAGAGAGAGAGAGAGAGAGAGAGAGAGAGAGAGAGAGAGAGAGAGAGAGAGAGAGAGAGAGAGAGAGAGAGAGATTAATTACTCTAAAGTCTAACATTTTAACGACAGAATAATTAAAATTTTCTGTGTTCTCATGCAGTAGCTTGGCTACTCAAAAACATAAGTGACTTTCTGAGCACCATTTCGTAAACATAAGCGACTTTATGAGAACCATTGGCAGTTGTGCAGTCCAGGCTTAGATTGTCAAATCGTGGATCCAGGTTCAAACCTCCATCATGGCAAATTTTTTGTTAGATTTTTTCCCCGATGTATTTGTTAATATCATATTTGTAATACATTTTCTTGCTTTATCTTGACGTAGAGCAATGGGAAGTGTGATTCATGTTCAATTAAGTGTATTATCTGTTTACAGCTGTTTTATTTGTGCTACACAGTGCAGAAACAATAAAAAAAAGAAACTTCTAGTCTTCAGCAATAGATATCAGGTATGTTTTTTCATAAATAATATCTGAAACCGTGTGAATGTGGCAATATGTCATTCGTGTGTTGCGCAAGGTGTGAAAAATGTCTGTTTTGGTTCTTTTTGTGCCACATTTCAACTTACTGGCTGTGAGAAAGCTGATGAATAGTCTGCCAGTAATGGAAATTACATAATACACTTTATAAGATTTTTAAAATTTAGTTTATTTATCATTTCTATTGTTTTTGCACTGTGTATCACAATTTAAAAGCTGTAAACATATACACTTAATTGAATACTTATCACACTTCTCAAAGCTCTACTTCAAAATTAGGCATGAAAAGTATTAGAAATATGAGAATATAATCAAATATATTGGGGGGGGGGGGGGAAAAATTGTCACGATGGAGGTTCAAACCTGGATCCACAGTTTGACAGTGCAAGTTCTTGATCACTCGACTGGCAACTGTGCTCAAAGTCATTCATGTTTATGAGCACTCAAGCTACAGCAGCAAGAAATAATAATAATAAAAAACCACAACAAACATTAATTACTCAAATATCTAACTTTTGACCCCATATATATTGTATTATTATAGCATTGAAAACTCAGTTTCCCATCAACAACTTTGATATTGATTTAAAAAAACTCAGTGTCTAGCAAAAAGCCAAAACACCTGTCTTTATATTCGGTATAGAATGACTGTGCAAAATTTGATCGAAATCGATAACCCACGTCAGACCCCCTCCTTGCTATTTTATGATTATTCACCCAATTCAAACGAACTGAAGCATCCAAAAAGTTCAGCTTCGACTAATGTAATTTGGGGCGAGTAGGAGAGGTTGTTCTGGTGGTATTGTAAGCTCATCTCCAACTGTAATAACTGTATATGCAAAGCTAAATCACAGAATGTGAAAGGATCTAGTAGTGTTTGGTTAGCGCTGTGTATTAAATTTTTATTTTGTTAGCCCCTGTGTGTGCGCGTGCTCGGCAGCAGACTTTTGATTTGGGGATCCGAATACATTAAGAAACAAAGCCAGACAAGGAATTTGGACTGTAGCATTTTGGCAAAAACTAAAGGTTTGGGTGTAACTTTTGAACACTGTAATTGGAGGAAATCGATGCCAACATGTGAAGTGTGAACTATCAAATAATTTTAATCAGACTATAATGGATATTGACCCTACATTCAATACCACAACAATATACATCTGATCGCACCAGTCTGCCTTCATTTAGATATTATTGGCCATTCCAAGAATATCCCTGCATTTTAAAACACACAATCTTAATATTCAATGAATGGAAAAAATGTTATTCTTTATTTTTACAGCACAAATTGCACACAGGCAAATCTCTTTGGAGCACCAGTAAGTATAAATTTGAACAATCCTTACAATCTTAAGTGCTGGCTTGCTCAATTAACTCATTTTAAAAAAATTGGCAGGTCAACTATGAGGTTCACCCTCACTGTTTTTCTCTGTCTGAAAACATGCTGGAGTTGTAATCTCAAAAGCCGTAAACTAACAACAATCTTCCAATCGCATGCTTAGCATAAAAGCAATATACACTGTTTGTGTAACATGATTTTATGTACAATTTGGATAAACATTTCTGGAAATACAGGTCTATAGGAGAGAGATTCACAATTGAAATGGTATTCATAGCAGTTTCTATACATATTTTATACAAAAGATTACAAAAATAATGTGCAATATATATTACTATGGAGAAATCCTTTGCATCAACTGTGGAAAATGGCAACAGTTGTTTCCAATAGTGAAAAATAAAAATAAGTAAGTAATAAAATAAATCTTGAAGAATAAGAATCATAGGCTATCAAAACTAGAACCTATTTCCTTCGGGAATGTAAGCAAGCATTTCTAAGGCTAGGCAAGAAGTCCATGGACAGATCAATTTCATAAATGAAATTTCTATGTACTCAGTGTTCCTCTTGCTTCCTGTTAACATTTCCACTACTTTTGCCCCCCCCCCCCCCCCATCTCATTAAAGTAACAACTTATTTATTTCAGACTTTTCACCTTTATCTTCACTAACAGTCAGTGTTCATCTATTTATTCTCACATTCAGCTGTCTTTAGCACATCAAATATAGGTCGAGATGGGGGACACAATATTTGAAAGTATAGATCAAGTTGCTGAGATACACAGAATGCTGGGAGCGGTACAAGAAAAGAAAAAGTAGCAGAAAGAGAAGAAATGAAGAAGCGTGAGAACAAAGGATAAGACAAGAAAAGAAGAAGTGCGAGGACAAAGGATAAGAAATGAATAAGAAGAAAAGTAGGAATGAAAACAGAATGGAAACAGAAGTAGGGAAAATGTTAACATTTGCTATAAAATAGATAAGCATTAAAGCACAAGGGGGAAGGGCAGGGGGCTAAAAAACCTGTACATGCAAATGCTACCCCCCATGTTTTTAATCTGGAAGGAAATTAAAAAAAACTAAAGAAAGAAGTATAAAAAGTGTACTGGAATGATGCTTTGAATTATGACTTTAGTATTCTAACAGGCAAGTCCCAAGATTAATCTCAGGTTGTACAGTGGTTGTAGCCCTGCAGGCCTGCAGTCGGCGATCAAGTATCGTCCGTTGCCGATTAAGGATGCTGCTCGTCTGGACCGACACCGACACTCGTCGCCGCTACGGTCGCGGCCAGAGGATTTTCGACCGGCGCGCCCTCCACGGAGCTGGTCGACCCCTCGTGCTCGCGGAACACCTTCATCTGGACGTCGCGAGGTTGCTGTTGGGCGGCCCGGACGCCGCCGGCCGGCGCTCCGCCACCGGCGACGCCGGACGTCCCGAGCGGAAGCTGAGCGGGCGGCGCGGCACTCCTCCGGTAGACTCCGGTCGCCTGTGACGGCGCCAAAGTGACACGTGCGGCCTCCGCCGGTTGAGCCTGCGTGTGGGCGTGCAATTCCCCCGCCTCTAGCGCCGGCTCCACGTCCGCGGGCGTCGCCCCCTGTCGGCAGGTCAGCAGCGCGCACAGCTGTGGACAGGAAAGAAAACCAGACTTTTCAGGACTGAATGAATGAATGAATGAATGAATGAGTACAAAATTTATGCCCGCTTTCTGGAAAACTACAGTTACCGTGCCATTAGCTACCGTCATGTTATAATTTAACATGCCAGATAACTTCCTTGGGTTTCCCGTAGCTGATTTCGACGACCTTTAATTAACTATGAGGCAACTACACCTTCTGTCGAAGCAAATAGTACGTCTCAACAGATGGCACCACTAACGAAAATCGCAATTACTCTAATTTTATCGATTATTAAGTGAAATAGCCGTTACGAGTTTTCAGTTTGTTTTCAAAGGCAACAGGTGACAAAAATTTGACTATTTGAGAAAAATCTTTTAATCGACCTGATTTTAGACAGGAAAGTAGTTGTAGTAAATGAAAAAGCAGATGGTTTGACTATTTTGTAAATACAACACGCCTAGGAAGATGTACAGTAACAAAACTGTACAATTCCTTAAACAGACTGGAGAGAAAATGGTAAGGCAACTCAGACAGCTGTATTCTTTTTAAAAAAGAGAAACAGGGCAACCAACAACGAAGACAGGGCTAACAATAAAAATCATACGCATTATTTCTGTTGTCAACATATTTTTATGAATTTAAGTTTTCCTCTTCCCATTGTTCTGTGACATTACTTTTCACAACACAGACGTTGTTGTTGTTGTTGGTTTTAAGGGGACTAAACAGCTAGGTCATCAGTCCCCTGTCCCTAGCTAAGAGTCCTCTGTCAAGAGTATAAAAAGTAAAACACAGCTCCGAAGATGAAAACTCACAAATGGGGTAAGCTGACATTGGAGAAATCGCTTACAACACAAAAGGAAGAGACACAATATGGAAAAAAAAAAGAAGTTGAGATCTCAGCTAAAACTGGACAGCAAAAAACACGGCTGGCTGATCACAGGGAAAAAACAGGATGAGCCAGCCATACTTCACACACTAAAAACCCCTCGGTAAATTACAGAAGGGTCTTAAAACGGTTTAAAATCGCTGGATAGGTGGGGACCTGAAGTATCAGGCTATAGCACCCACCACTAGATGGAGTTGTAAAAACCAGCTGCGCGAATAAAACTTAAAACAGAATGAGCCATAGAGGCATCGTCGCCTAAAACTAAAGGTAGCGCGTCTGGTAGGTTATAAGACTGGCGCAATGTAGCTAAAACTGGGCAGTCCATCAGAAGATGGACGACTGTCAGCGCTGCTCCACACCGACACACAGGTGGGGCCTCACGGCGGAGGAGATGACCATGGGTCAGCCAGGTATGCCCAATACGGAGGCGGCAGAGGACAACTGACTCTCGACGTATGGGCCGCAGTGAAGACTTCCACAGAGTTGTGGATAGCTTCACGGCTCGGAGCTTGTTTGTTGCACCCATGGTACACCATTCGGCACTCCAAGCATCACGCACCTTCTTGTGCAATGATAACCTAAGGTCTGATTCCGTGATGCCAATGGTGAAGGGTGGCGCATTGGTGGCCTGTTTGGCCAACTGGTCAACACGTTCATTCCCCGGTATGCCGACGTGGCCAGGGGTCCACAGGAAGACCACACATCGGCCAGATTGGGCAAGAGAGTAAGTAGTGTCTTGAATGGACTGCACTAACGGGTGACGAGGGAAGAACTGGTCGAGTGCCTGCAAGCCACTCAGGGAGTCACTACAGATGACAAATGACCCCCTGGGGCAGGCTCGGAGTTGTTCTAGAGCCTTGAGGATAGCGACCAGCTCTGCAGTGAAGACACTACTTTCACGGGGCAATGAATGTTGTTCGACATGGTCACCATGGAGACATGCATACCCAGCACGACCATCAGCTAGGGACCCATCAGTATAGATGGCTTCAGCACCACGGAAAGAGTTGAAGAGATCCAGGAACTGGTGTCGGAGTTGCGTTGGAGAAACGGAGTCCTTTGATCTATTGGACAGATCCAGACAAAGCTGCAATCGGGGGATGGACCA
The DNA here is from genome assembly GCA_026315105.1 of Locusta migratoria. Classification (NCBI taxonomy): domain Eukaryota; kingdom Metazoa; phylum Arthropoda; class Insecta; order Orthoptera; family Acrididae; genus Locusta; species Locusta migratoria. Next base: position 109,721,041 of record CM048754.1, on the reverse strand, counting down.
AGGAGGGGTTTGAAAGGAATAGTGGAAAGTGGCAGGGAGTGGTTGGGATTCGAGGGACGAAAGTAGAGAACGAACGCGGACCGATATTGGGTAACCCGACCGAGGTCGTCTTGGAGGGATAGGGAGTGCAGCGCCTGGAAAAAGAAGCCGGTGGTTCGGATGGTGTGGCAAGGCCTTAACATGGGCAACATACGAAGCCAGCAGGTGCTGCCGGTGGAACCGCAGAGGAAGGACCCCAGCTTCAACTAGTAGGCTTGTCACAGGGCTCGTGCGGAAAGCCCCTGTCGCCAAACGAACTCCAGAATGTAAGACTGGGTCTAACGTTTGCAGTGCTGAAGGTGCAGCCGAATCATATACTACGCAGCCATAGTCTAGGCGCGACTGGATGAGCGCCTTATAAAGTTGCAGGAGTGTTGGGCGTGACACTCCCCAAACAGTATGGCTTAGACAACGTAGAATATTAAGGTGTCGCCAGCACTTTTGTTTGAGCTGGCGAAGGTGTGGCACCCAGGTGAGACGGTTGTCGAATAACATACCTAAGAAACGGTGCGTCTCTTCGACACGCAGCAGGTCATCAGCGAGATACAGTTCGGGGTCAGGATGGACCGCCCGACGCCGACAGAAATGCATCACCCGGGTTTTCGTAGCGGAAAATTTAAAACCATGAGTAAATGCCCACGACTGCGCCTTTCGAATAGCTATCTGCAACCGCCGTTCAGCAACGCCGATGCTAGTGGAGCTGAAATACATGCAGAAGTCATCGGCATACAACGAGGTGTAAACCGATGACCCCACAGCACTAGCAAGACCATTGATAGTGACCAAAAATAAAGGGACGCTTAGAACGGATCCCTGTGGGACACCATTTTCTTGATAGTGAGGGGAGCTGAAACAGGAACCAATACGAACACGAAAAGACCGTTGCGCGAGAAAATTCTGTATGAATACAGGAAGCGGACCGCGTAAGCCCCAGTCATACAGCGTAGACAGTATGTGGTGGCGCCAGGTGGTGTCGTACGCTTTTCGCAGGTCAAAGAATACAGCAACCAGATGTTCGCGGCGTGTAAAGGCTGTACGGATGGCCGACTCCAGTGACACGAGATTATCGATAGCGGAGCGGCCACGACGGAACCCACTCTGTTGTGGGGCCCAGGAGTCCCCGGTCCTCAAGGATCCACATAAGCCTCCGACTCACCATCCGTTCGAGGAGTTTACACGGAACGTTGGTGAGGCTGATTGGGCGGTAACTATCAGCCACCTGTGGATCAGCCCCAGGCATCATCACTGGGATGATGATGCTATCCCGCCATTGGGACGGGAAGACACCCTCAACCCAGAGACGATTCAGCAAGGAGAGAAGTTGGCGTTTAGAGTCTGCTGACAGATGTCGGAGGAACTGACTATGAATGCGGTCGGGTCCAGGGGACGTGGCTGGGCATGCGGCAAGTGCGCTTTTGAACTCCCATTCGGTGAAAGGGATGTTGTAGATTTCCTGGCGTCGCGTTCGAAAGGATATCTGCTTTCGCTCTGTGCGCTCCTTAAGGGCGCGGAAATCCGCATCATATGCAGCGGTCGCTGAGGTGCAAGCATAGTGGTGTGCCAAATGCCCTGCTATTGTGTGAGGGGTCAGTGCAAATTGTACCCTGAATGCTGAGGCACGGAATTCCCACTGGTGGGCGGTGGCCAAAGAGGCGTCGAACTTGCGACCATACCCGTGAAGGCGATGCTCGGGAGCCAATGGAGGCGATATAGCGCTCCCAGGAGGCCCTCTTGCTTTGCTGGATCAATCGCCGCACCCGTGCACGGAGACGCTTGAAGGCAACAAGATGTTCAACACAAGGGTGGCGTCGGTGGCGCTGTAGTGCTCGCCGACGTTCCCGGATGGCCTCAGCTATCTCCGGCGTCCACCAGGGCACTGACTTACGGTGGAGTGATCCAAGTGAGACGGGTATGGTGTTCTCAGCAGCAGAAATGATGGAATGTGTGACCTACTGCACAGCAGTATCGATATCAGCCAGAAGAGGAGAGGGAAGCACAGCGGCTATGGAATATGCTGGGCAGTCGGCCCTATGGAGGGACCAGCGAGGCAGACGGTCAGCAGGTGGACACTGTGGGAGCGACAGGAAGATAGGGAAATGGTCGCTGCCACACAGGTCATGGTGGACCCTCCAAGTTAAGTGCGGAAGCAGGCTTGGGCTACAGACAGACAGATCTATGGCAGAGAATGTACCATGTGCCACGCTAAAGTGCGTAGCAGCACCTGTGTTCAGGAGGCAGATGTTCAGCTGCGTCAGTAGAGTCGCAACATCTCTACCCCGTGCCGAAGTCTGTGTGCCACCCCACAAAGTGTGGTGGGCATTGAAATCCCCCAAAAGAAGGAAGGGTGGGGGAAGTTGGGCGACCAAGGCAGCAAGGTCTACAGGAGAGACAATCTCATCAGGTGGTAGGTAGACCGAACATATGGTAATGTCTTGCACTGCCCGGAGCCGAACAGCAACCGCCTCTAGTGGCATTTGAAGAGGCACGGCAGCGCTCGGGACAGTGGCTAGGACATAGACGCAGACTCCACCGGAAACTCTGCCATAGATAGAGCGATTTTTAAAATAGCCCCGGTAGCCTCGAAGGGCAGGGGACCGCATCGCTGGAAACCATGTTTCCTGAAGAGCGATACAGAAAGCAGGTGTTTGGCTGAGAAGCTGTTGTAGCTCAGGCAGGTGGTGGAAAAAGCCACGACAATTCCACTGGAGGATGACGTTATCTCCTGGCTGTACCGCCATGATGAAGAAAGGAGCAGATCACTCCATTGGATCGTCTGCTACCACGCGCTCTGAATCCACAGAACCAGAGATCTTGTCTGGGGAATCAGTAATTGCGAGATCCTCAGGAGACGCGAGGATCTCTACTTCATCCTCTGAAGAAGAGGATGTGGGTGGTTGTGGCTTTGAAGCCACCGAACATTCTTTTTTCTTGTATTTCTTCTTCTTCTCCTCTCGCTGGCCCTTAGGTTTGCTGGGCCGGGAGGGCTTCCCAGAAGCGGCATCCGGGACGGAAGAAGAGCAAGAAGCTCTTCGACCGGCAGGTTGTGGATCTATAGGCCGGTGGCCAGGATCCTCCGGAGCGCTCTGAGTAGCCGCGGAAGGGGGGTGTCCCGAGGGACCCCTTCTCAGCGAGAGGGGCCGGAGAAGGCTCCTCCTTCTCCGGCTTAGAGGTGGGGACTCGCGTCCCCGATGACTTAGCGGGTGTTGCTCCCACGGTGAAAAGTGTGGGAGCCACCGAAGAGGAAGCGCCCCCAGCTGGTAAGGGGGCAGGGACATTTTGTTGGGCCTGGGAGCCCACTGGTACAGACTGAACTGGTTGAATCGAAGGCACAGTGGTGGATGACTGTGAGACTGTTGTGGCATAGGTGTTGACCTGGCGCACAGGGTGGAGCTTATGGTACTACTTCTTTGCCTCTGAGTACGTCAGTCGGTCTCTGGTCTTGTATTCTATGATCTTTCGTTCTTGGTGCAGAACTGTGCAGACAGGCGAACAAGGGGAGTGATTTTGGCCACAATTAACACATACTGGAGGAGGGGTGCAGGGGACGTTCGGATGGACAGCACGTCCGCACTCCCGACATGTAGGATTGGCATCACATCGGGAGGACATATGCCCAAACCTCCAGCACTTAAAACAGCGCATAGGAGGAGGAACGTAGGGCTTTACGTCGATCCGGTAGACCATCACCTTGACCTTCTCGGGCAATGAATCACCCTCAAAAGCCAATATGAAGGCACCGGTCGCGACCCTATTGTCCTTCGGACCCCTATGGACTCGCCGAATAAAATGTACTCCCCGCCGTTCTAGATTCGCACGCAATTCGTCATCTGACTGCAGCAAGAGGTCTTTATGAAAGATGATGCCCTGTACCATATTTAGGGTCTTGTGCGGCGTAATGGTAACGGAAACATTACCCAGCTTGTCACAGGCAAGCAGTGCCCGTGACTGAGCTGGGGATGACGTCGTTATTAAGACAGACCCTGACCGCATCTTAGACATCCCTTCCACCTCACCATACTTGTCCTCCAAGTTTTCGACGAAGAACAAGGGCTTAGTCGTCTTAAAAGAGTCCCCATCAGTGCGGGTGCAAACTAGATATTTAGGGGCATAAGCCTCACCCTGCTTTCTTGCCCGACGTTCCTCCCATGGTGTAGCCAGGGAAGGGAACGTTTGGGGATCGTACTCTGCAGCATTGTACTCGTTTCTTCCACGCTTAGAGACGCCAGGTTTGCGTGTGGCGACGCTATTTATTGCTCGTTTCATGTCTGTCCCACGAGCAGCTAGGGAACTAAAGGTCCACCCAGGCGGAGCCCCGCTTGCCTGGGTAAGCCTTATACAACTGAGGTGCAGCAGGTTCCTCAGAGGTTGCTCGCTAGCGGCTGTTCAACCTCAACAGCCATGCATCTCCTCGGCACGTAGCACACCTTGAGATTGAGGGTTTTTTTATAGAGGTTTGTACCATCCTCGCGACCCAGGCGATTAAGCCAAGATCCCCGGACTCTGAAACGTACAACGTTCCACCGTCGCGCCGAACGATGGTCGTTGAAGCACGCACAGAGCTTACGGTGTAGCGGACTGTTGGCGCGACACAGCCCACAGCTCAGGACCCCGGGTTCGCCAAGCCCGTACTCAGCAAACTAATGCCGAGCCCCTGAGGGGCACAACACAGACTCCTCACTTTACGTCCACCCAGCCACCTACCAGAGCCCCACGTAATAATAATAAAAAATACTAATCACTTGAAACATTAATCGATCGTAATGGCAATTGCATGGCAGAACACAATTTGCAAAGGGAAGTGTCTTTGTGTTTAATTGAAAGTTTTATTATGAGAGCATGGCTTTGTGACTCTGATGTGGTAAAATTTTACATGCAGATCGAAGACCGCGAGAGATAATGGTGGCAAACATTGCTCATTGTCGAGATGTCACTTGACCAATCGCGAGGGAGATGCAGCTAATGTATATGTCACCTGTAGCAAACATTATCTCTCGTGACTGCCAGGTGCGATGTAAAATTTAACCTGGAATGTTGTTTTCCGCATTTTTCCCCGGCAATGTCATTGGTCAGTATTCTTTTAATTATTATTCTGAAACGCATATGAAATTCATTCTCATTACACAGACCAAATGGTTGTCACCTAACACGAAAAACGCGTCGTGGTTTTTCAACAGCGCCGAGTACAGCTAAGTTTTCTTCTTCTGAACAACTGTACAAAGCATCAGAAGAAGAAGAAGAAGAAGACGGCGGTGACGACGTCGACGAAAGAATTTCCATTCTTCAGCTTCAAAAATTTTTAAATTGTATGAATATCATAGGGAACCCAGTCATAAAAACAAAACAAATATCTACTGTTAAATAACTTCTGGACTTGCGTTTGGAAGCCCACTAGCGCTACGTAGCGGATATAGTTAAAACTAACGTTAATGTGTAGGTAACTCGAGGGGAACGAGCATTTATCTTTAACGGACAGGTAACTACAGTTGTGACGGTAACTGTTGTTTCAGAAACCCATTTTGTACTTAACGGTCAGGTAACCCACAGATAACTATAACGGGACAGGTAACTACTGTTTTGGAAACCGGCCATAAATGTACTATTTTAATTTCTAATTATTGTGTTGTTTCTACAGTGTGCTTGTCAAACTATTGTCAGTGTAGTCATCTGCTTTCATATTGTAATGATACTACTGGCCCTCTCATCTCAATGTTATCGTATAATACCGTCTGCGTCGGACCCGAAATCGTGTGGTTTACTAGTGATATACGTTGCATGTGAAGTTAGTTACAAACGAAATAGCCATCCTAGAAATCAGTGTAGGACAGTGGCTCGGTGATACTGTGATTAGTTAACAAGTGATAGATTTCATTAATTAAGAGATTTGCATATGACGTTTCCAGACAGTTCTATAAACAATAGTTTCGTCATTGTACATTAAGCAGATTCAGACATGTAGGTTGCCGTTCTTATGTGGAGATGAAGAGGCTTGCTCAGGATAGGGTATTGTGGAGAGCTGCATTAAACCAGTCTCAGGACTGAAGACCACAACAACAACAACAACATACAAAGACATGAAAATAAATAGCATTGTATGTATGTATGTATGTATGTATGTATGTATGTCAGGCTCATAAACAAGTTGTGTTGACCAGCTAATTGTGTTAATTAATGTAATAGTTGAGATTTAAATATTTTAATTCTTTGCATATATTGACTGACGTGAGATTTTCAACCTATTTTAAGAATTGCCAAGATATTTGATAGTTCAATATATGTTAGGAACATGTATGAAGTACTCATTAACAAATTAATTGACATTTAACATTGCTGTTTGCTATCGAACAAAAAGGATGGCGATTAAGACTTAAAAAGATATGCGGCATCCAAAATTATTGTATGTGTAGTTTTCACGATGCCGCCTCTTAACTTTACTTTCGCCAGTACCTGGCCTCCTACTTTCCCAACTTCACAGAAGCTCTCCTGCGAACCTTGCAAGGCTAGCACTCCTGGAAGAAAGGATATGGTGGAGACGTGGCTTAGCTGCAGCCTAACGGATGTTTCCAGAATGAAACTTTCACTCTGCAGCGGAGTGTGTGCTGATATGAAACTTCCTGGCAAATTAATCCCTTAGGCTGTGGCTAAGCCATGTCTCCACCATATACTTTCTTCCAGGAGTGCTAGTCTTCCAAGGTTCGCAGGAGATCTGTGAAGTTTGGAAAGTAGGAGGTGAGGTACTGGCGGAATTAAAGTTGTGAGGCGGCATCATGAGTTGTGTTGGGATAGCTCAGTCAGTACAGCCCTTGCCCGCGAAAGGCAAATGTCCCAGGTTCAAGTCCTGGTTCCGGCGCACAATTTTAATCTGCCAGGAAGTTTCAAGACTGTGCCTGCTTACCATATCAAAGAAATTATATTTTCTTATAAACAAAAAGATGACTACAACAAATGTTAAGTACATTTCATTGTAAAATGAAGTGACATAAGTTGAAATCTAAAGGGATCAAATGCTATTGCTGTTATACAACATTCAGTGATAATTTTCCCGTTATATAGCGTTCAGTATATCGTGCAATGATATATCATGCAATAACATATTTCAATGGAGATTTGTTCATGTTGAAACACAATAATTCAGAGATCAAATCACTAGGGGACTAATGAACTAGCAGTTTAGTCCCCTTAAAAATTACAACAAGAAGAACAACAAAAACCACCTAATCACTTTTATTACTTGTGTTCTTCATGTAAAGTAATGTTTAATGGGAAGACGATTCAATTTTGGAAGGTTCTGATGTTTTGTAAAACAATAGACTATGTTTTCAGGTGATAACATACATAGTGATATCAATCAATGATTTGTACTAAGTATTATAATACTTTAGATACAGAAAATGGTTTTGGGTATAATTTCTTATGTCATAAGATTCAACAGTGGTGGAAATTGAGACAGGATCAGAATTTGAAAGGTTTGATCAAAATGTAGTGTATATCTTATTTTTCAGATGTGGAGTACAGTAGTTTGACGGCAAGGTTTAAGAAAGTGTAGCAAATACGTTTGAATAGAGAATTTCACAGCCGTTCCTGGTTACTTAAAGGTGAAAAAATATAAAAATTACTTCTTTAGTATAAACTGTTCAGTTATTTTATGAGTGCAAGCCAAGATGTAAAATTGTGCCAATTTATGATTGTACACATATAAAACTAGGTACACATTGCAGATGAGAGAGAGAACATAGATTATCTGTGGTTGGTACAGCAATAAACAATATGACAGCAAAGTAAATAATGATTTAATTAGTTTCAGTATAAGTTTAATGAGATATTAAATACAAGAGTTGGAAGTTAAATAGTGGCAACACTACTATACACACTATGCAATGGAATCTACTATTGCTGCTGATAGCACACGTTGTTGTTGACATACCTACCTTACCTCTGAGCAAATGGACTCGCCCGTTCCATATCACTGGCGTGCACACAATTGAGTGAAAACAATCATTTGTGAGCAAGTGGTCTAATGTAACAGTGCTACTATGTTTTCAAAAGAGAAACAATGGAGTTTGGTCAGAATTCAATGTGCCAGAGGTCATACAGCACGACAGTGCCATCAAGGTCTTCAAGAGGCAGCAATATTTTCCGCACAAACCACCCACCATTTTGCATGATAATGTGCAGGTGCATACAGTGCAAGCTGTGGCTGCTCTGTTCGGTCGATGGGTCTGGGAAGTACTGTACCATCCACCATACTTGCCGGACTTAAGTCCTCAATTCTGAAGACTAAGGATCCACTTCGTGGCATTCACTTCAGAACTGTTCCAGAGATTCCATTTGCACCATCAACAGAACAGGCTCTGCTAACGGTATACTATGCCTTCCACATCATTGGCAATGGGTTGTACACAATGCTTGCGACTACTTTGAAGGATAGTAACAGGTGCAATAAATAGTTTCCACTATTTAAGTTCCAACCCTCGTATAAGGAGAGGCATGGAATTAAAATTTCTGCTGCGACCAGTATTCGAACCCTGGACCTCCTGCTTATGAGGCAGGCAATTTAGACTAATCAGCTAACACAGCAAGTGGCGCAGCCATAGTGGGGGGGAGGGGGAGGGACTGCAGCGTCTAATGGAGACTTAAGTGTGTCTCTCTCTCTCTCTCTCTCTCTCTCTCTCTCTCTCTCTCTCTCTCTCTCTCTCCCCCTCCGCCACCTCAAAGATTTTTTTAATTTTACTATTTTCTATTGTTTTCATTTTTTATATATTTTTTTAATCAGGTTGGCACCAGAAATTTGAAATAGTCCCCATGTCACAACAAGTCCCCATGTCACAATTGTAATAATTTGCCAAGCACATGCGAACATGAAAATGGGTCACCAACACGATGCCGCCACGGAGGACATGTGCTGCTGTTATTGAGAGCAGTCGTAATGCTGCCGTGACCAGCTTTGATGCTGCCGCTATTGTTACTGCTATGCTGAAGCTACGAGCCGATTGTTCATATGCGGCGACCTGCAGCTTAGCAGGTCAGCAGCACCAGCGAAAGGAATCTTACGTAAGACAATACTGTTATTTTAGTTCAATTTTTACACAGAGTATCATGTTAATTAAACTGTAAAGCCCTTTCTCTTTGTCTAGTAACATAGGAGCTGCCTAATTATTTCACAGGCTTCTTATTACACTCCATTTCCACCATGTTGCTCTTCGTCCACTCTCAAATTATTTCTTGTGCAATTGTTTTCATAGTATAATACGTTAAATTTAAAAAAAGCGTAAAAATAAGTTACAGATTAATAATACAAATGAAAAATTCCTAGCAGGAAAAATACATACATAAAAAATAGATGAAGATTACTCACCAGGCGAAGGGGCACAGGTGGTGATAGTAGCGCGCGCACGCACGCACGCTTTCGCAACCCAGTTGCTTCTTCAGGCAGAAGGGAAGGAGAGGGGGAAAAGAAAATAATGAAGGTTTTAAGGGAGGGGGTAAGGAGCCATTCCAATCCCTGGAGAGAAAAGACTTACCTTGGGGGAAGAAAAGGAAGGTAAACAAATACACACACACACACACACACACACACACACACACACACACACACACACACACACAATGTAACTGACTGTAATAGCATACAGGTTGACTTAGACAAAATTTCTAGTTGGTGCGAAGAATGGCAGCTAGCTCTCAATGTAGAAAAATGTAAGGTGATGCGCATGAGTAGAAAAAACAGTCCTATAATGTTCGAATACAGCATCAGTAGTGAGCTTCTTGATGCGGTCGCGTCGTTCAAATATCTAGGCGTAACATTGCAGAGCGATATGAAATGGAACGAGCATGTAAGGACAGTTGTGAGTAAGGCAGACAGCCGACTTCGGTTTATTGGGAGAATTTTGGGAAGATGTACTTCACCTGTAAAGGAGATCGCGTATAAAACGCTTGTACGACCACGTCTTGAGTATTGCTCAAGTATTTGGGACCCACAGCAGATCGGTTTGAAGGAAGACATAGAGGCGGTTCAGAGGCGAGCAGCTAGATTTGTTACCGGTAGGTTCGACCAATGCGCGAGTGTCACGGAAATGCTCCGGCAACTCAATTGGGGATCGCTGGAAGAAAGACGACGTTCTTTTCGTGAATTTCTGTTGAGTAAATTTAGAGGGCCGGAATTTGAAGCTGAGTGTAGTACGATCTTGCTGCCGCCTACTTACATTTCGCGTAAAGATCACAAAGACAAGATAAGAGAAATTAGGGCTCGTACGGAGGCATATAGGCATTCTTTTTTTCCTCGTTCAATTTGGGAGTGGAATAGGAAAGGAAATGCCTAGTAGTGGTACAGTGTACCCTCCGCCACGCACCTTACGGTGAATTGCGGAGTATGTATGTAGATGTAGACACACCCCCATACATCTACATAGATGCAAGTACACCTAGGCAGACATACGATAGAAAGCAAAGAAGTTAAGGAGTTAGAGATGCCACTTGAAGCAGAGGCTCTGTCCAGAGAACCAAGGCAAAGACGTTAAAGATGGTGCGAGGGAATTTAAATTTAGTGGAGGTTGAGAGCAGGTGGGCAACGGGAAGAGAGGCTATGCTGAAGGGCTAGTTCCCATCTCCGGAGTTCTGAAGGATTGGTGTCAGTGGGAAGTATCCAGATAACCCGGACGGTGTAACACTGTGCCAAGATGGGCTGGCTGTGCACCAAGGTGTGTTTAGCGACAGGGTAATCCTCATTACCAACAAACACTGTCTGCCTGTGACCGTTCATGTGAATGGACGATTAATAAATTCAATAAGCTTTACTTTTTTTTAAAAAAAAAAAGGACCCCCAACCAAATCCTGGCTGCAAAACTGGCTACAGCCACAGCACAAATTTTAATTCAATGCCTCTCCTTATATTTAATACCTTTGGTATAATGAGACAATATTTGTTTCAAGGAACTGTAATATCATTAATATTTATATCATTAAAAAGAATAAATGGGGGCAATACAATAATAAATGTGTCAGGAACCTCTTATGACCAAATATCTTCAGGCAATGTGTTGCACATGACTGAGTAAATTTGTGGTTGTCTGAGCTGCACTACTAGTTCAGTATTCACACATGCAGGTTATGAGTCAACGTGTTGGCTACAAAGCAGTACGGACAGGTCATTCCAACATGCCAAACCTGCTACTCTACTTTCTGTAAACACAGATGCCACACACTGAGGGTAGAGCAGTAGGGTCATTCCGTTGTAACGTGTGTTACTCTCGCAAAGATAAAAATTTAAAATTTCCAAAGTAGCTCCAACAAAAATCAAAATTTAGGAAGCAGAAGTATTTCCTCTTTACGTTTCTGATCTGTTTCATATATTGCAATCTTCAGTTTATTTTGACAAAATTGAGTAACTAGTACAAAACATGGTGTAACAGGTGTTACAGAATTTGGACATGGACCTCTGCACAGGTAGAAGTTTGAAAATTATGCGAGTTTAATGGACAGAAATTAAAAAGTTTTTGTGTGGGGTGTCTATTAAACATTGAAAAAAAAATTAAATGTGTTCCCAGTGTCCCTTGTTTTGCTTCATTTACTTAACATTTTTAGAGAAAAGCTACTGTAACGGTTGTTACATGATGTGTAACAGGTGTTACACTGTGTGAAAATTTATGTTTTACGCAAATGATTGGTGACTCGTTTTCTGTTTACATTAACATAATGGTGTTAAAATTTAATATTACAAAAGTCACCTCAAGTATGCCGTCGAGAGCCTCGGCGACGTCGGGGTGCTCGGTGGGCAGGATCGCCTTCTTGATGTCCGAGTGGTACTGCTCCAGCTTCAGCCGGCACAGCGCCATGATGGAGCGCGCGTGGTGCAGCTCCGCGTACAGCAGCAGCGGGTCCTGGGGAGGAAAACAACCGCTGCAGACACCGTAGCTACTAATGTGTCCCACATATACTGCCTAAAGCAGCATCTTACTCTCAAATGCAGTGGCAAAGTACATTTTATAAATTAGGCTGTTTGTGTGTATGTATGTTACACATCTCCTCCAAAACTACTGAACTGATTTCAACCATACTTGGTACACATGTTCCCTACTATCAAGAAACAATTGCTGTTGGGGTAAGAACCACCTACGACTCATATGTTAGGAGGTATGTCGGCGTGACTAACGTGCGGCAATCGTGACTAACGTGCGGCAATCGTGACTAACGTGCGGCAATCGTGCGATGAATATTCAACATCTACTTCTAAACTAATGGACCAATTTCAACCAAATGTGGTACAAATATTCTCTAAGGTCAGGTATCATATGCTATGGTTGCAAAAACCACGTACGACACACAATGCATTATGATACAATGTCATGAACAATGAAAACTGCCCCATCTTGCGGTGCGTGATAGTGTAATTTTATCCGTCAACTATTTGACAATGAGAGCACCAGTGACTTGCAATAAACTTTGAACATAATTTCAAATTTCTACGGAACTTTTTCTCACTTATAATCCCAAGAAGCAATTTTTAATACTGCGAAGTTTAAGAGAACAGTAGTTTATTTCACTGAGATGGCATTTAATAGTGCCAATGCACATATTATGTGGGTGAAAACATACAAATTTGCTCAGGAACAGAAGATAAAGAATTTAAAAGGAAACCACAATTGTTGCGTGTAGATCTGAAATATTTTAACCCTTTCACTGCTCCATATGTAAATATACGATAATCATTTCAAAAAATTATTTTTGACAAGCGACATTGTCAAATCAAGCTGCCTTGTAAATAATTAATTCTATTCCCACTTTATGGCGTAGAGGTTATCATTATGTACCATTATCTGCTCAGTAAATTAATGAAGCTTGTAAAGCATATATTTTTAGAAAAAATTATGTAAACCTTTGTTTTTGTAAATCTTTCCTTCACGATGTAAATTTCAGACTAAATTTTGATGAAATTTTTTTTGTACCATTATATAAGACGAACTAGGAATTTGGGGCTTTTTTATGATTCAGCTATTGTCTTATCTGTAGAAATATACGGTAATGAGGAGGCAGTGAACAGAATTAGGGAGAAAAGTAATTTGTGGCATATCGTAAATAAAAGAAGGCATTGATTGGTAGAAAGTGGCACCAAATTAATCTTTGGACTACAGACCACAACAGGAACATTGTACAGTTACTGTTAGGTTTACAGATGACTTTGCAATATCATCTTGTCTTGCACTGATTGGCTTGTCACCATCAGCTAAGTACTGAATGCAAATATATGTCATCAACAACTTTTACAGAAACCAGGCAGCACTCCTTACTAGTGAGATGTCACCGATTTTCACGAGTTCAGTTCTGGTCTTCAACCACTTCTACGAGGGAAATAGTAAGCACGAGAAAACAGAAGGAAACCATTTTACTTCACCTATAAAGCTATTCATTCAGTACCATGAGCATGCAGTAAGATTCAAAGAAACAGAATTAATGTGTCAACAACAAACCTAAATGATGATATTTGGACAGATATAGCAAAGGACGTGGAATATCAATTTGACAGAATTGATAGTATATGTGGATGTGTGCAAAAGAACAGACAACACTTGTGATTAATAAGCTGGCAGCCAATGGGGAAAAGTTGAAAGTATTTGCCCAGCTGGGATTCAAACCCAGACCCTTCAGTTTATTAGGCAGTCTTGCTAACCACTACACCACTGAGACACAGCAGTCGTCATAGCCATACGGGCCACCCCAGAACGCCTTCTGTCAGAGGCAAATCAACTTTTCTAATACACTACTGAACTTAGTGTAACTGCCCATTATCTCTCATAATAAACAGTGTTCATCCACACCGAAGAAATTATCAATGGCTAACTTCACCTAACTAAGTAGGGACTGTTCTTTTGGACATGTGTACCCAGTCATGTAATGATCAGCCAAGACTGCCTATTAACCCTTTCCAGCCAAAATTTTGTTGTTAATTTGGCAACAGAAGTTTTTTTTGTTGCATATTTCTATTCATAATGAATGGAATGATTTACTTTTTTTGGAATTTAAGATTTTTTATTTTTTGGAGGGAAATTTGGGATGCCTTCATATGGCATCATTGGGCAGAATTGCGTTATTGCAAGATGACATGTGTAAAGAGCCCTTATAGTATCTGCAACTTCACCTCATTTCCCTTGGGTATCAAGTTGTTTAGTATTTACCACAGAAAACTCACTCACAGCCTGTGTGTGCAGCTGGTGAAATTTTGATTTAACCACTCAATACATCTTGATTAACAACATTTTTAGTGGATTGAGGTCCAGCTATGCTGTGCCTCCAAACTTCTTCAAATTCTTTTGCCACTCAGGCTAACAGACTGTTACCTTTTTTGATTCCAACAAGAGTTAAAGTCATGTTGAAATAACTAGTCACACTAAAATATTTTTGTAAATTCTTCAGTTACGTTTTATTGCATGTGTTTCTACAGAACTTCCCAGTGATTCAATCTCATTAACAGCAATCATAATAATAATTTAAACAAAAGATAATGTACACAGAGTTTACACACAGAAACAGAGGTTGCAGTGACCGACCGGTCATCATATCTGTAACAAATACAGATTCTCGCAGTAGCTACTACAATGCTAGGCCGCTCGTATGCAAATTAAAGCCTTGATTAACTCAAGTCTATCATGAAGGAGAATGTAGATATTTTGAAACAATACAGGATATGTTTCCTTTACCATATCTGACACCATTTTCAAACTGTTTACTACTAATTTAGACATTATACAATAATTTATTAATGTTATTTTCAAATTATTTTGTTTACTTTACCTTGATGTAATCTTTTGAAAATGTTGCTGTTGTACTCTAACTTAGACATTAAGCAATACGTATTTTGTCAACGCATTGAAGCCTAATGCTCCTTAGTTTCCTCGAAGTAATGCTAGCCAAGCTACCCAAATGAATTTTGGGGAGTCCTTCGGTGTTCTTTATAATGTTTGGTCAAATGGTTGGACTGAGAGTAACAGATAAAGATGATGCCATATGACACCACTGGGCTGGAAATGGTTAAGTAGGAGGACCCGGGTTTGAATCCCAGCTGGGTACGAATATTCAACTTGTCTCATTGATTTATTTCAGTGTCCACTGGCAGTCAGTGAAATTAATGCCTTTGTGCGTTGAGAATGTATAGTGTCTGAAAAACAGGTGACAAGATACATAACAACAAAAGTACAATAAGGGGCATATAATGTTGCCTGATGGATGACAAACAGTGCGGACAGGAAGAGGGTAGAGGCTCTTGAAATGTGGCGTTACAGAAAAATGATAAAGATTAGGTGGGTGGATCATGTAACTAACAAGGAGGTATTTAAGAGAATTGGGGAGAAAAGGAATTTTTGGCATACCTTGACTAAAAGGAGGGATCAATTGGTAGGACACATTCTTAGACATCAAGGAATCTTTAATTTAGTGTTGGAGGGAAGTGTATAGGGTAAAAATCACACAGGGTCCACAAGAGATGAATACAGTAAGCATATTCAAATGGATGTGGGTTGCTGTTCTTATGAGGAGATGAAGAGGCTTGCTCAGGATAGAGTAGGGTGGAGAGCTGTATCAAACCAGTCTCTGGACTGAAGACCACCACCACAACGACAGAGAAGTGAACGGTTTAGTAAAAATATGTAGACATATTTTATCATACCGCACACTGTGGTGCGCGGTATTAATATGCTCGTAAACTGCGCGTGTGAATTTGTGATTCTTTAGGGGCCCATATCTCAGGTTCTATTCATCTCAGAGTAAAGGGGTAAAATGTTCTGGATAGATCTTGGCCTAGTGATCATTTGTGTACATATTAGAAGAATGGGTATACTATAGCTATCATACAGTACATCGTCAAAATTTTGAAAGTTACACACTTCTTGGAGCCCATCCAAATTGAGCAACTCAGTAAGCTTTTGAACATGAAGTTTAGTCTATGGTGGGCTTTATATGGCTTACAAAAGCACCATTCATTAATGGGTGGTTCCTGAGGAAATAACCTTTCCTTTAAACTCTCTCAATCACTGCGAAAATGAAACATTTGAACGGCACAAGAAAGTGAGTTTTGATATTCACTTATTTTAATACTGCAGATGCGCTGTTTACAGCGTCTTTGGTCGAGGCGAATAGCCAATCAGTGAGCTGATTGTTGGAGAACGTAGAACTTGATCCAAGCTGTAGATAGGAAAAATCCTACTTCCTTTTACCACTATTAATGGCTAAATGCACAAACAATATTTATATTCGTGAAATCTATGACAAACAATCTTTCGAACTATGTAACTTTCATTGGCCTTTTTGTATGAATAAATTAGTAATCTGTACGACAATTTCATGTTAGCATATTTATTATTATTATTATTATTATTATTATTATTATCCACCATCACCAGCTACATTTTCTTTCCTTTTCACTTATGCATCACTTGAGCATTTATATAAAAAGAAAGGTACATTACATAAATACTTGCAGAATGTTTTATGTCTGAAGCTTACCATTGGCTGGTGAAGACTGATTAAGGCATTTTGAAATTGCTGTATGATTGTGACACAAATAATAAATATTTAAAAAAATTAAAACGGACCAAGATAAGTCTTCCTATCTAAGGAAAATACTTCATTTCTTGCTACGGTAATTGTATAGTTTTATTGTCTCAAACATTTTCAGGGCATTAGTATGGTTGGAGCTTGCTTTGTCAAAGGGTAATTTGTCTAGAGTTAGTGATGTCCTCCTGAAACTTGACTGGATTATAAAAGTAAATCAGATAATTGAAAACAGTAAGCTAGATTTGAGAAAATTTTAGCAGAAAAGTATACGGTTGAGGCCAGCAGGTATATCAGAGCAGATAATGCGATGCCAAAGGCTTGTCTGGAGTGACAGAAATGCCACCCACCTGCCCAATTAATGGCAAAGACCATAACAATACAGCACACCTTTTAGCCATGAGATACAAAATAGTAAAAAGCAAAACATGTAATTTAGATCAACTAAACCAATAACTATACAAGGTTGTGGAAATAGGTCAATAGATGAGAAGGTGTTAAACTTTAGAAGACACAGATGTCATATGTGTGTTTTAGGCTTGAGGCACACCCATTTTATGAGGGTTGTTCAAAAAGTAAGTCCCGTTTCTGTTTGTATCAGCGGCAGCGCTACGATTGCAGTTCATAGCACGGGCAGCAGTTACTCTGACTCAAACAGAAGACATGTACGCCATTTTCAGATCACTGCTACTGACGTGTGCTTTATCGTGCTTCTTTATGATGTCAGCCGTAATTGAAAATGCCGCCCCGTGTGAAACCAGATCTGCGATTTGTTTTCTAAACGCAAAGAAAGTTAAACTAAAGGAAATTTACTGGCAAATCTTCGAGGTTTACAGACAAAAAGCTATGAGTAATTCAATGGCTAGAAAATGGGTCAGACTGCTCAATGAAGAACAAAGTTAGCACCCATCTGTGGTTACTGATGAATTGGTTAATGAGATTAAAGAGAAGATCAAGCACAACTTTAAGTTTACACTTAGTGCCCTTGCTATGGAAGTTCTGCAAATCTAATGATCACTAATCCATAAAATTTCTACTGAAAAACAAATTTTTCTCACTTTGGGTACACAAAATTCTTATTGAACAACACACACAAAAAAAGAAAAAACCCACAGAAAGGCTGTGCACTTCAGTTTTTGACACCGTTCATTGAAGAAGGCAATGGTTTTCTTTCGCAGATAGTCATGGGGGATGAAACTTAGGTATTGTACGACACCCTGAAACAAAATGGCACTCAATGGAATGGAGACAAGTTTCATCCCCAATGAAGGTTAAGCCTAAGCAAATCTTAACAGCTCAAAAAGCAATGTACACCTTTTTCTTGGGACAGAGAAGGCATTTTCCTGATTGATTTGTTACTACAAGGGCAAAAATCAATGCACGTGGTTACTGTAAGACCTTTAAGAAATTGTGCCACACAATACAGAACAAGTGCCGATTACTGTCAAAAGGTGGCCTTTCTCCCCCCCCCCCCCCTTCCCCCAATAATGCCTGACCTCACACGGCGAATGTGAACAAAAAGCTCTTACGGAAATTTCAGTGTGACGTGTTTCATACTCCGTACACCCCGGACCTCACTCCTAGGGACTCATGTCTTCTTGCACCTAAAATCTGTCTTTGGTGATCAACACTTCAACAATGATGATGAGCTGAAAGAACATATTACCACATGATTGAATACACAGGTGGCAACCTCCTATGCAGAAGGCACACAAAAACTTGTGCCACACTGACAACTGGCTACAAACTTTCTGAACCTATGCAGAAAAGTAGTTTACCAGTTTCAGATTTTTGTATATCACCAAACGGAACTAACTTTTTTTTGGACATATATGATTTTTGTATCCAAACCAGATATCTGTTTCCATCTCTGAGATGTAATATTTTTTTGAGCAATAACATCTACCCAAGACAAGTGATGTCAACTGATAGAAAACTGCCTAGCAGTTAATGAAAACTTTTCTGATGATTAACAAAGTTTTATCCCCATCATTTTCAGACTAAGTGTCAGGATGCCGTGTTCCTCATAAATACATAGTCGTTTGGCCGCTGTCCACACTGGCAAGCAGACCAATAATTAGGCCTCCGGCACAAGTGGCCAAACCAGTTGAGAGATGGTGTGAGACACGGACACTGTAGTGGCGTAAAATCAGCGCCACACACCAGCCGTAAGAGAATGACCGCGGAGAAGGCAGCGATCGACAAAAAGCCAATCGCAAGCAGGTGCCGTGCATCCTGGAGGGTGTAACCGAAGTGCGCGCCCTCTACAAGTAGCTATATCTAGGCCGACACACGTCTGGATGCCCGGCAGTTACTATTCAGGAATAAGGCAGTTAATATTCAATAATGGAAAGTCCAGGTTGGAATTAATAATATAGTGAGGACAGTTTACAACTCACCGCAAAGACGTGGCGACGAGCTGCGACAGGCACATACAAAAGACAGACACATACAACACATTCAGCTATCGGCCATGGCCTTCTTCAGAAAATAGAGCACTCACGCAATCACACAGGCACACAACACAGTCATACAACCATCACCTCCGGCTGCCGCACTTCGAATCACGCTCTGCAGCGAATTGGGGACGGGAGGGGAGGGGAGGGTAATTTACCAGCTGTGCTGCAAGCACTGTACAGCTTTCTATATTGGCATGACCACCAACCAGCTGTCCATTAGGATGAATGGCCACCGCCAAACTGTGGCCAAAAACAAGGTGGACCACCCTGTGGCACAGCATGCAGCGGAGCACATGCTCTATTTCAATGGCTGCTTCACAACCCGGGCCATCTGGATCCTCCCATCCACCACCAACTTTTCTGAACTGCACAGATGGGAGTTATCCCTACAATACATTCTCCGATCCCGAACTCAACCAGGCCTCAACCTACGATAACTTCCCTATATATATTTTTCCATACCTTACAGTTCCTACCTCTCTATCCCAAACCTCGCCTATTTTGAGTGGTGTGTGAATGTGTGATCGTGTGTGTGTGTGTGTGTGTGTGTGTGCGCGCGCGCGTGCGCGCGCGCGCGCGCGCGCGCGCGCGCTGCGCGCGCGCGCATGCGTGAATGTGTATGTGTGTGTATGCAGTCTTGTGTACTTGCAGTGTGCATGCATTTTCTATATATATTTATTTTACTTTTTTTTTATTATTTTATTTTCTCCCCTCACCTGCCTCCCCACTCCATTCCTAAGCTGCATCTCGTTATTCCCATCTAACCCATCCCCACCACCGTGACGTAACCTTTCTATCCCCTCCCCCTCCCCTCCCCTCCCGTCCCCAATTCGCTGCAGAGCGTGATTCGAAGTGCGGCAGTCGGAGGTGATGGTTGTATGACTGTGTTGTGTGCCTGTGTGATTGTGTGAGTGCTCTATTTTCTGAAGAAGGCCATGGCTGATAGCTGAATGTGTTGTATGTGTGTGTCTTTTGTATGTGCCTGTCGCAGCTCGTCGCCACGTCTTTACGGTGAGTTGTAAACTGTCCTCACTATATTATTAGCAGTTAATATTCAGAAATAGGACAGTTACTAGGCAGGCTTGATTCCAAGGTGGAATTTGCGCTCCACAACTGTATTTGACTTGTGGAAATTTTTTCAGCAATCAGTCGTAAAATATATTTATTTATTCGCAAATCTAGATTTCGACCACTGTGTGGTCATTACCAATGCTTAAAAACAATTAAAATACTTTAAATATCTCTACCTCCATGTTGGAGGTTGTGTTCAGTACGAACGCAACCGCCAACATGGAGGTAGAGACGTTTTAAGTATTTCAGTTGTTTTTAAGCATTGATAATGACCATACAGTGGTCGAAATCTAGATTTATGAATAAATAAATAAATATATTTTACGACTGATTGCTGAAAAAATTTCCATAAGTAACTAGGCTACTACAAAGTCAGAAATAGGACTGTACTAAGTTAGAACGTGACTACGAACTTAGCAGTAACTAGGTCTCAGCGCAGTTAGTATCATACAGATGACGCTGTGAGAAGCAAGATGAGAGAAGAAACAGACATGTTCTAAAGTTGAATCTTTTAACTTTCCGTCAATAAATATCTTTTAATACTAACTATATCAATGTTTTAGATGTCAAAGGATCCTGCACCAATACCTTTATTGACAACCAGACCGGGATGAGGAAACAACAAAAGGTGACGAGGTCACAACAGACACTAACTGTCATGTTCCATTAAGTTTTGGGTGGCAGCCGCAAACATTCTCCTCCTCGTTCTAATATTTTGGCTGTATAACTTTAAGCCACCTTCAGAGTGAGCCGAAAGACTGACTTTTCAGTGCTCGCTTTGGCCCTTTATACTCGCGTACCAAGCGACTGCACATGCGGCCACAGATACACAAGCGACAGAGACGTCTGTTGGCGGCAAAGGCGTGCATAATGCACGAGTTAAATCTATGATTCTGCAGCCGATCGGTATTGGCATGTCTATGTATCATTACGAGCTGCACTGTGACGACGTATTTGTTAGTTTATTACAGAAAGTGCCGGATTCCATGATTTATCTAGATTGAAACCAGTATCTCTATTAATTAAATTCGTCCAGCGGATTTCAATTGCCTCTTTCTCTATTGAATCCCAAAAAATGATGTGTCTGCAAAAATTCCGATGTTGTCATACAAATTGTGACCAGTGTCAATGCAGTGCTCTGCCACTGCCGACTTGTTAGGTTGTAAAAGTCGTGTGTACCTTTGGGGTTCTGTACATCTTTCATGGACAGTACGAATTGTTTGTCTGATGTAATAAAGGCCACATTCACATGGAATTTTGTAAACTCCAGATTTTCGGAGCAGCAAATCATCTTTGATGGAGCCTTCGAGTGCAGCTGTCTTGGGTGGAGGACGAAAAATCACTTTCACTTTGTGTCTGCTGAGAATTCCTCCTATTTTTGACGAGCGGCTACCATCATGTGGCAGGAAAGCTATGGATTTAAAGGTTTCTTCGTCTTCTTTTGTGTTCTTTGTGGCCTCCTTCAGTTTCCCTTGCAATGCCTTCTGTATCTGCTGTGGAGCATACCCATTGTCTTCAAACACTCTCTGTAAATGGAAAAGTTCATCTTGCAGACTGCTTTCGTCAGAAATAACGTGCTCTGTGCACCAAAGTTCTGAGAACACTCATCGTCTGTGAATGATGGTGGCAGCTATTTGCACGTAAATACAAATCCGTGTGCATAAGCTTCTGATAAACTTCATGTCCCAAAGTGCCATCCTCTTTGCGCCACCAAAACTTGAAGATTCAATGACTGTCATATCTATCTGCGGCAGTAGCTGCCTTCAGAATAGAACATTCCCAAGATATTTTCCTCTATTGTGGAAACCCATACCACACTAAGCTCAAATGGACTACCACAATAGCTAGACTGTTGTGCAGATGTATTTCAACTGTGGGCGCTGCATAGCTTCTTTGTTTTTTGATATTTCAAGGTGTGCCCCTCGATGCTATGCTCTGCTACTGTGGACTTGTGTCTATCCCGGTCATACAAACCTGATGTGCTCTGTACGGCAATTGCAGATACACTGCTGTGTGTGCCGCATCCCACTTTCACACTATACTGTAGATATCTGGCAGCTGGAGGCCTATCAGGTCTTCGGTTGAGCCGTAATTGCTTAACTTTTCGTGTTGCGTGCAAGCAGTTGCAGTTCTTGGAGGGTTTTCTAGGGGGTTCAAACGTAGGTGGGTAAGAAAATTAAAAAGAAGAAAGGTAGCAAAATAATTGCTAGACAAATAATATCCCAGAAAAAAAATAGACATTTACCCTTGCAATAATTCCCAGCAAGCTGAAAACTTGCATGAATGTTTGGGATACAGTCATAATGAAATTGTGAAAATTCCCTCTCAACCCTATGTGTGCAAAAAATTTACACGAGGTCAAGGTTCTCAAAAATGTTTAATTTGTAGGTGAAATGGTTAGTTTCATGATGGAAAAGCTCAGACAAAATTTGTAGATTGTGTTATTATTTACAAAAACTGAACTGATATTTTGTTCCCTAATGTTCAGCGTTTCTGAGCAAATCACTCCGAATGTGTTTCAAAGTGCCTCTGGAAACAGTAGCCTCAGCACAACATTGTTATCAGCAGTGAAATTTGTAAGACCGCGGAATAGTCCTAGATTTAATGAATCACCGCATTCATCATGACCACAAAATGCGAGCTCAAAATCACCACAAAAATTTAATGCAAACCACAATTTTAGAGAGCACGTAATTTCACAAGTACATATCCAATCTACTTCCCCATCAATGTCCGATTTCAAAGTTCTTACAATTTTGTCTTCTTCTTTTACCAACTTTGTGTCTGGTATTGGTCTCCCTAGGTACTTGATACAAAGCTTCTCTTCAAGTGAAAGGCAACAAATTAGTCTCTTTAGCTTCTGCACTGTGTAACACATTAACTCTCAATTGATAATGGAAATTCTCCACAGAGATGATAAATTATTTTTGAAAAGAGAGATTGGCTGGCTAGTACTTACCTTTTTGCAGTACCACCGACAGTTACACACAGAAAAACACGAGGAATATAAAAGCTTTTGGAACTGTGTTCTTTCTTCAGGTGGAGAGGAGGGAGAAAAAGAAGAAAAAAGGAATGAGAAAGGAAGGGAAAGGTAATTCATGACCTAGGTCATGAGGATGGTGTTTGAGGATTGTGGAAGTCAAAGATACTGTGTAATAGTACTGAGGCATGCCAAAGAGTATATATATACATGTATAACCAAGAGAGATAAGATCAAGCAGTAAAGAGAAGAAAAGATGAGTAAATGTTGGAGGGCCAGTTCCCACCTCTGTAGCTTTGAGGAACTGGTGTTAGGTGGTAGTATCCAAATGGCATGTGAGGTCTAACAGATGCCAAGGTCCCTGGAGTCATGCTGGAGGGCATGTTCTGCCACCACTTCCATAAAAAGTACAATGAAATCTGACAAAACCTATGAAAGTTGTAGTGAAAATAATCTCGAACTGTCTGAAATCACCCTGTTTAACGGTACTGTAAAGTTCTCAGAGGCAAATATTTCTGTGGGGGTTCATTGCTCCGTTGTGCTGTACAGGGAACTGCCTCTGCACGAAAGACATGAAAAGACATGCATCACATACGGACAAGAGGCGGTAGCACGAACCAGAAGAAGACTAAGTAAAATGTGTCATGTATGTGCCATATACTAGACCACCAATAACGCAGATCGGAAGAAAAAAAAAAAAAAAAAAAAAAGCATGAAATTACAACCAAAAATATTAAACATAAGGAGAGGCACTAAATTAAAATTTGTGCTGTGCCCAGGATTCAAACCCAGGACGGACTACTTACTAGGTAGGCAGTTTAGACCGCTCAGCTAACACAGTGTTGTAGCCAAAGCGACTACAATTTGATATGCATTTCACAGGGAACATGAGGCAGAATTAAAGTATGTGGTGTGGAGGGAGACGTGCTTTAAGACAGTCCGTGTAGTTGCTTTGGCTGCAACGCTGTGTTAGATGAGCGGTCAAAAGCGCCTACCTAATAAGTAGGAGGTCCCGGGTTCGAATCCCGGCCAAATCACAAATTTTAATTGAATGCCTCTCTATGTTTAATAACTTTGGTATAAAGAGACAATATTGTCACAAGGAAATGTATTATTGTTGATACAACCAAAAACATGAATCACAAAGAGTTAAGTACATATTTGGCTTGAAAAAGGGTCTATGTACACAGGCCATCTTCAATATTGACTGCAAATGTGAACGCACACAGTGAAATATCTCGCAGAACTGTGCATCGGGAACATATGAGTAGGATAGACTAACAAGCAGTAGAGCAAAGCGACACCCCTTCTAATTTGAAGAAAGTAAGTAGTACTCTTCTGAGTTCCAGGAGGGCTTGTGGCAAAAATTGGGGCCTGAGCCCCAAGGGTATGCACTGGATGTACACCACGGTGATTAGAACCAGGATCACCTATGGGGCGGTCGTGTGGTTGAAGAAGGTAGAACAGCAGGTTGCTGCTAAGGAGCTTGGTAAGGTGCAAAGACTAGCCTGCCATGGAATTAGCAGCACACCAACTGCTGGGATGGAAACCATGCTGGATATGCCCCCATTATACCTTTGGGTCAAGATGGAGGCAGTGGCTGGTGCATACAAACTCAAATCTGGCAACAACTGGAACTCTTTGGGATATCCAGAATCACACACTAAAATAGTGACTGAGGTAACTATAGGAGAGGTTGGGGAAATGCCAGCCGACTATATTATAACCCCATACTGCTTCAACAAGCCTTTCAATATAACAATTGGAAGTAGGGAGCAGTGGGAGAAAATAGTTCGACACCGTACGGCAGATATTGTCTGGTTCGCTGACGGGTCAAAATCGGACCAAGGTGTTGGGGCCGGGGTATATGGGGTGCAGCCAAGACTGGAGGGCGTCATCTCTCTAGGAAAACTGGCCTCAGTATTCCAGGCCGAAATCACTGCCATCAGGGCGTGTGTGGAGGAGAATTTGCGTAGGTGCTACAAAGATTGTAGCATCTATATCTATTCAGACAGCCAGGCAGCCCTGAGATCACAGGCAGCTCCTGCAACAAGGTCTAAAATTGTTGCAGAATGTCACAGGGTTCTGGTGGAGCTAGGGGAAAGCAATAGAGTAAACATATTGTGGGTCCCTGGCCACTCGGGGATCAGTGGCAACGAACATGCCGACAGATTAGCCAGGATGGGGGCAGAGACTCCATTTATTGGACCGGAACCTGCCCTGACAATCACCAAGGCAATGATCAAATTGGAGCTACATAACTGGCTCAGAAGACAGCACGTAGAATATTTGACCAAAGTCCATCAACAAAAACATGGCAAAGTAATGATGCCAAAGCCATGTTTTAAAAGAAGCTCTGCAATCCTGGGTCTGAACAGGAGAGAGATTAGACCCATGGTTGCATTTCTGACAGGCCATGGGAATTTCAAAAAACACCTACATACAATGGGAATAACAGAAGAGGACCCTGAATGTAGGATCTGTGATGAAACTGCATCACATCTAATCTTCGAATGCATTGCATTGAAGAATAAAAGGCACAGAATATTTGGGACAACCAGACCCGAAGAAATTGTGTCTAATAAAGAACTGGTAAAGGGACTCCTTGCACTGTTCAAGGGCATTGGTTGGCTTTACTAGATATACATGGAGTGATACCACACAATAAACTTAGTTTCGGTGAGGGCAGTGGCGGGTTGGTCCAAGACTGTTTTTGCTTCCCTGGAAAAATCAATCAATCAAGTAGTAGTGAAAATATGTATGCACGATGATCTACTAAACTATGACTGAATTTCTGATTAGTGCATTGTTGGATTTTGTAACCAAGGAAATAGGTCATTGGGTGCCATAGCAGCAGAGGAGTCGATGTCGCGGCAGTTTTACAACTAGTTGTAAACGTGGACCTGCCGCAACAGCGACTCCTCTGCTGCTATGGCACCCAATGACAACACAAATTGTTAAAGATTCCTCCTACACAGCTATAGATAGCTCTGTGGCTCCATCTCCGCCCAATGTGACGATGCGCTAGCAGCGCGAAACGCGTTATTGGATAATAAAATATTGCAACAGAGACTGAACATTTTTTAATTATTCAACACTGTTGCTGCACCAACCGCCATCACCACCACCATCAAGGAATGGAATGAAATGCAGTTATATAGAGCACATCATCCCCACACTTAGCCTGAAGATGATAGGTACAAAACTTAAAATGTTTTCACAAGAAGCCGCCGCTGCCGCCGCCGCCGCCGCCACCACCACCACCACCACCACCACCACCATCCAGCTGATAATCCAAGGACATTTAACTGGACTACACTAAGGAAGCCTGCAATCAAATACTTCTATAAGTTTCCAGCAGATGTAAAAGGTTGTTAAGCTGTGTACTATATGTCCTGTGATACAGATTTTTAAGGAGAGGGAATGGAAGAGGATACCCTTGTTGCCAGTTTAATTAGAATTCAACTTCTCTGATCCCCACCCAAATCCTCCAAAACAATATGCTATACTTGTCCTTGAACCTAGCAAATACAATGATTAGCTCATAGCATTTGAGCATTTCTTCCCAGTGATCTAGGTTTGTCAGATAAGCTCTGTAAGTTTACTTAATCTTCATGTACCAAGTGTAACACACCATAGTTTTTTTTTATGTATTTATAGTTCTGGACTTATCAACCTTCTGATTGACTACAGTTTGTACCCATAGTATGAGGGGGTTATTCCTTGATATCTGAACATGTTTTCCACACACTCCTTTTTTCATCAGTTCTGTTTGGGGAACATCATTCCTTATCTTAGCAGATGATCTAATATTCAGCATCCTTCTGGATCATCATATCTCAAATGCTGCAATTCTCTTACTTCCTAGTTTCTCCAAAAGCCATGATTCACTGCTGTAGAATGCTGCAGCCCTAAACCTATAATTTCATAAACTTTTTTTAAGCCTCATGTTTGACACCAAGAGACATCTCCTGTTCAAGAATGTCCTCTTTACCTGAGTTAGTTGGCTTTCTATCCTTACTTGCAAACCATAAATTGAAGCACAAAAATTACCACACCAGCTACCAAAAATTGCTATCTTTCCTATACTGACCTGATAGTCGACATGTAAATACGAATGCTACATCAGATATTGATCCTCACCATGACATTTGAACCATAGCGAGTGAAAATTTTCTCCTGCGATTGGCGACCTCTTCTCTGTCTCTTACAACCTGCCATGTGACAAACTGAACATAACGGTTGACGAGGATGTCCGGCACAGTGTAGGGATTGTCAGTCTCTACAAACTGGCTCTTCAGCCAGCCTTGGGATTTGGTGCTTTCCTTTCCACACCACCTGCATACCTGATGTTTGGAAGAATACAATTACACTCACTTTAATACTTCGGTTGTGTCTGTTCTGTTGAAAACTGAGTGTGCACAAACGTCATTCCTGCACAACCAGATGTGTAGTATAACCTTGCACATGGGGGCAGCAAAGTAAATAACCCACGTTGAAGATATTTTATATTGCTTATCTAACAATAGGAAATCCAGGCTGGAATTTAACCATATAATGAGATTGTTTACAACTCACAGCAGAGATGTACACTGAGCCGCAACAGCCACAAAGACTAACACATGCAACTAAGCTTTTGGTCATTAGCTTTCATCAGACACAAGATAAATTCTATCATTCATACAGTCACACTTCATAGGTGGGAGTTTGAACGGGAGGGATATGGCGCAGCCTTATGCAGCACGTACCGTATATTTCTGCAAATAAGATGCCCTTCAGATAAGATGAGGTACAAATTTTTATCAATGTTTTATATCTGGCCTGTAAGACAACCCCCAAGTTACCATATTTACCCAAATGTAAGCCGCATATTCCTCCCCCCCCCCCCCCCCCCCGCCCTCCAGTTTTCGGGATCTAAAAACACTTATGTGACAGATTCGGAGGCAAGGCTTCAGGAAGTTCCAAAAAATGACATTGGAAGCTGCCATAAGTAGGTTTTGTGAGAGCTTCAGTTTTGTGAATGGTAGTTCCGAAAAATGCTACTAGAAGCCGCTATAAGTAGTTTTTATGATCTGTACTCCTGGATTTCACCCTTGTTGCAGTGTTTGTAGTCTGCTTTTCATCTTTTGTGCATGTAGTGCTACATTATATTCAATTGTGAAGCACCCCCCCCCCCCTTTTTTTTTTTCACTGCAGAGTTTAAGAGAAAAGTAATTTCTTTAGCCGAGATGGCATTTAATTGTGCCGATGCACATTTATGGGAGTGAAAACACAATAAAAGTTTTCAAAGGAAGCCACAATTGTTGCGTGTAGCTCCACAATATTTTAGCCCTTTCACTGCTACGTACATAAATATACACTAATCGTGTCAGTCCAACTCTGGATATAGTGAGAAATTATCTTTGACAAGCAATATTGTAAAATCAAGATGCATTGTAAATAATTAATTCTATTCCTGCTCTATGGCGTATAGGTATTGTATGTACCCTTGTCCGCTCATTAAATTAATAATGTTCGTAAAGCAATTTCTTTTATTTTTTTATTTTTTTTTTTTATTTGTGCAATTTTTTGTTTTCGTAAATCTTTCCTCCACGATGTAAATTTCAGACTAAATTTTAATCCAATTTTTTTTGTACCATCGTATAAGACGACTTCGGATTTTGGGGACTTTTTTTACGATTCTTATCTGTAGAAATATACAATAGGTGCCAGATGTGTGGAAAGAGATGCGGCTTTGGAATGCAAGAGGGAGACGGGAACTTCACAAGAATAAACACACACAGAAATAGACACTCCCAACACCACAAAGCATTACTAAGAACTGTGTGTGTGTGTGTGTGTGTGTGTGTGTGTGTGTGTGTGTGTGTGTGTGTGTTTTCAGGACAGGTACAATATTTGATGACATATGAAATAAAAGGGGCAGCAGACCTTTTGATTTTGGGTCCAAATACATTAAGAAACAAAGCCAGACAAGGAATTTGGACTGTAGCATTTTGGCAACAGCGAAAGGTTTGGGTGTAGCTATTGAACACTGTAATTGGAGGAAACCAATGTCAACATGTGAAGTGTGAACTATCAAGTAATTTTAATCAAGACTATAATGGATTTTGAGCCTACTTTCACCAGCTAAAATTTCCTCTAAAGTGTTCGGCAGATTAAGGGCAACATGGACATGAGTAAAATGAGAACAGGACATTAAAACATGGCGCGCTGTCAGCTGGTGACCACAGGAACACAACGGTGTGGCGTTGCCTGTCAGTAAGTGGCGGTGGCTGAACCGCCAGTGACCGATCCGCAACCAGGCCAGGATTACTTCCTTTCATCGAGAGGGGCATGAGAGGGTCTTCCAAGTTATTGGGATTAGTTTAATGGTGCGAAGGTTATTGGCATGAAGCAAGTACCACAAACTACGCCAAGACAATGTGTGTGTGTGTGTGTGTGTGTGTGTGTGTGTGTGTAAGAGAGAGAGAGAGAGAGAGAGAGAGAGAGAGAGAGAGAGAGAGAGAGAGAGAGAGAGAGAGAGAGAGAGAGATTCTGACACAGCCTAATGGCCAAAAGCATAGTTGCATGTGTGTGTGATTGTCTATGTGCCTTTATGGCTTGACATACCTCTTTGGAGTGAGTTGTGAACACGCCGCACAACCACCACCACCACCACCACCACCACCACGCCGTACAGTTTCCAGCCACAGGCTGGGTCTGTTTAGAACATAAGCCCCGCCACTGTTTTCCCACCATCTTCCTGTTTTCACTCCCACCCCCCAGTCCTCTTCCCTTCTTCCTTTTAGCCATCTATCCCTCTGTCTTCCTCTGGGTTGTTTCTTCTGCATCTTTATTTCATTTATCCTCCTGGGGATCCTGTTCTCCATTCACTGTAAATGCCATACCACTGCTGTCTTTACCTCTCTATCCTATCCAGTAAGGGCTCCTCTCTATTTCCCTGATCTTTTCATTCCTCATACTGGCTCTTCTTCATACCCCTATTCTGCTTCGCAGGAATTTCATTTCCCCTGCCTACATTGTGTGCATATTCCTTTTCTTTGTAACCCAAGTTTCCAAAGCATATGTCAATATCCGAGTATAGTAACTAGTGAATACTATCCTCATTATATAATAATGGAAAATCCAGGTTGGAATTAATAATACAGTAAGGACAGTTTACAACTCACCGCAAAGACGTGGCGACGAGCTGCGACAGGCACATACAAAAGACACACACACAACACTTACAGCTATCGGCCATGGCCTCCTTCAGAAAATAGAACACACGCAATCACACAGGCACACAACACATCACACAACCATCACTTCGAAGTGCGGCAGCCGGAGATGATGGTTGTATGACTGTTGTGTGCCTGTGTGATTGCGTGAGTGCTCTATTTTCTGAAGAAGGCCACGGTCTATAGCTGAATGTGTGTGTCTTTAGTATGTGCCTGTCGCAGCTCGTCGCCACGTCTTTGCGGCAAGTTGTAAACTGTCATTACTATAGTACTATCCTCATTATAGTGTTTTATATTGCTTACTTTCTTTTCTTCTCTTAATATGTTGGCTCCAACAACTTTACTTTCACTCTAAAGAGATTACAAATACATACAAATTTTATTTGCCCTCACTTACCAACTTAGTTGCTTCATTACATCTTCAGTGCCCTTGATTTCTGCTGACAAAATTAACAACAAATGTTCAACCTCCAATATGTTTCAAAATCAATACTTCCAATTTATTGTCTTCATTTAGTTTAATCTACCAATCAATGGCTATGTTAACTGTAGACAAAATTGTCCCTTTGTTTTGTTCAGAGTCTGGTCATCACTGCAGTTGGCAATACGCTATATTTCTTAATGGCTCACTTCTATTTCTACATACGGATGCAAATGCTTTACCACTGTGTCTTACTTTTCACTTCAACCAAAAGACCACTTTTTGGAGCTATTTTACAGTCATTTGATCAAGTATGTCGGTACTATTCTACCAAATTCTCTCTTGTCTCAGACAATCCGTTGTTATTCTTTCTTGCCATTTCATTTTCATTCATTCTAATAGAAGGTTCACACAGAAATGAATTTCATATTCAGTTTTTATTTTGTACTTTACTCTACTGCTATATTTCCTCTTAAAAGGCCATTTAACACTAAATCAATTTGAGGTCTGCAAGTGCATCCCCTCAGAGTTCATTTCCAATCTAATTAAAACTTTCCATTGCCTCTTGCTCTTCTATGATGCCTGTCTCTTAAGTTAATCCTCTTAGCAACTGTTCCAATAATCACATAACTGCCATTACTTATGAAACCTTTCAGTACTGTTCACATTACATGTTTTCTTTGGCTGTTTTACTACTTACACCGTCACTATTTTCCCTTACATTCAGCACATTCTACCTGCAACAAATTATACAACTTTAAATTGAGTTAACTGAGGCAGTATTAAGCACGAACACACACAAAGCAGCGATGTGGCAACAGGGGTAAGCGGGAATGAATTTGGAAATGCGGGCTAAGAGGTGTACTTTGTTTCGGATAATAAAAACACACAGATAAGTTGTAGTAGAAGTCCCATCATTTAATGTTACATCTTTGTTACAACAGTAACAATTGTAAGCAGAAGGATAAGATCAGACAGCATTTTACGACCATAATTTGTACGGCAAGATCTCTCGACAGCCACAAAACGAGATAGCACACAGAAGGATAATCACAAGTGAGAAGCAGCACAAGAATTGCACAAAAATCAATTTTCGTAAGAAAATTACTCGAGGGAAAAAACACACAAAGCTGTGAATTTCTCAGGTACAGAGTAACAGTACAACATTAGCCTTCATCCACTTTACAGTGGTGACGAAACCACCCCTGGAAGTTTAAGTAGTTCTGACATAGGAACACAAATCTGAGGAAACAAAGCCAGCACCAGCTACCTAGTTACGGAACAAGGACATTATGGCAGAGCTAGGAACTTTAATTACATCGAGCGCGTAGCCGTCCACGATGCCGGCGTCCACGTCCTCCCTCTTGGGTTGGCTGCTCTTGGAAGGGCCACCCCACCTCCCGGATCTCGACGAGAGCCTTTTCAGTCTGCAAGTTTAGAAACACATCAATAAGTCAGTATGTACCAATAACTTTTTCCTTTTACCAAAGTCAAAGGAAAAAGATTTGACCTATATTACAAAAATGTAAAGGTTCATTTGTTCAAAACCATTAATCCCTGTAAGTTCTCAAGCAATGGCTTTGAAATTTATCTCCTCTCAAAACTGCATCTAATCTAGTGTCTTGTTTAGTGTTATATTAATAATCATATACCTACAAAAATTCTTGAGGAAATGCTTTGAAATTTTACAACTCATCACAAATACATGGCGATGAGCCGCGACAGGCACATATGAAAGACACACACATACAACACTTTCAGCTATCGGCCATGGCCTTCTTCAGAAAATAGAACACTCGCGCAATCTCTCAGGCACGGGACTTTCCATTATTATATTTTGCTTTGAAATTGTTTTACACGAACTTGCATTGGAACACCTACATGTTTCTCTGTCCCTAATTGTTTAATATTAATCATGTATAAATTTATATAATTCTGAAATGGAGAAACACTGTTATAAAAAACATTACAGAAAATAGTTACACACTGGGTGTTGATTAGATATGCAAATATTTTAATATGTCATTCTACAATTAAAAAAAGTTCATATAAACATAGTCCACAAATGTTTAGTTATGGAGTTATAACTAATCAAAGATTTTGCCCGAAATATAACAACCTCACTAATATGAGGTGGTCATGAAACTACACGAAGTTACAGTGAAGTGCGATTTCATTTTATTGATCTGGTGTATTTAACACAATGTGTCCCAGTTCTATATCTGCAGTAGTTTTCCAGAAATTCCACTGAGAAGCAAAGAAATAATATGGGAAAATTTATAATTTATTAACTACTTGGCCCATTTTTTTTTAAATTCCAGGCATTCCACAAAATTTTTAATAAAAGCTGTACAGAATTTAAGTTTGGAAAATAGTTGTAATAAATTTAACTGACACTGTACGAATGTTTCAGATAATGTGCTTTTATTTGTAGTACACATGAACAATACAGAAATTTAACAAGCGACCTGTTGTGGCTTTGCACAGGTGGATTTATGTTTTATATCTGTAAAAATGCATGTGTGTATTTTATTAGATGCTACATTCTATGTAATATGATTAAACACAAAAAATATCGTGCTTATGCACGATTACAGAGAGATACATATTGACACACTGTGGACGGTGCTCGAGCCTGACTTTCGCAACGCTAAAAAATTAGTAGCTGCCATTGAACAATCTGCCCTCTGTTAGTAACCATGAGCAAGGAAGGCTACCTGCATTGTGCTGACACATAGTGAGTCGAGTTTTAACTATTTGTATGCCACAAAAGGGCTTTGTACTTCTCGCGCTCTGTTGAGTCCTACACTGCTTTCATGAGCTACCTGCATTGCTCACACTCTGCATATTCTCAAATTTACATGACAGCTACGTTTTCAATGCCCTGGAAGAGGAAATAGGTGATTCTGATTCAGAAGGTAAATCTGTAATAATCATATGTACAAGATTTTTTGGGAATAAAAAGACTTACGAGAAAATGTGTATCTGCTAATTTTAATTTGGCTTTTTACAAATGTCTGTCTAGGTGTGTGTGCGTTTCGATATGTCTGAGTGTGTGTGTGTATTTGTTTACCTTCCTTTCTTTCCCCTAGGGTAAGTCCTTCCACTCCTGGGATTGGAATGACTCCTTTTCCACTTCCTTAAAACCCATATCCTTCCCTTTCTCCTCCCCTTTTTTCCTCTTTTTCCTGAAGAAGCTGCCAGTGGTGGCAAAAGCTTTATTTGTTTCTATTGATGAGCCGGTCCTTTTGGTACGTCATCTCTTTTCTATTTTTTATTTTAATATTTAATAATATTTTTTAACAGGTAAATGAGGTTGTATTGTTTAAAATGAGACAGCCAACTGAATTATTGCATTGGTAGTTAGAAAGCTGTAATTTTCGAAAAACTTGTTAGAAACAGCAGTCGAGCTGCCCCATCCGGGGTCACTTACACCAGTGTTGCATGTGTTAATATCACAGTGTAATGTATATATGAAAATTTACATCTCACACTTGCAACAACAGTAGCACCACTAGTGGAGGATGAGTCAACTGAAGTTGCACTAACAATGTACAGTCCAACACAAAGTCACGGAAGCTATGCTAGTACTAAGTGGTAGGATTTCAGTTACTGAAGAATAGCACGATACAGACAGTTGGACCATTCTTCACTAGGGCCACTATTGTCATTCCAAGTGCAAGATGTAAACTTTTACGTATACATTAGTAAATATTATGACCCAACTGCTATCAGAGTTCACAGGTTCACACGCTCAACTAATCCGAAGACAATAAATCTATGTACTGAGACCTATTTTGTCTCAATTTATCCAAGATATTAAATTGAAGAAGATGCGTTGAATTAAAATTTGTGCTTCAGGCAGGATTCTAACTTGTACCTTCCACATACTAGGTAAGTTCTTTAACTACCAAGCAACACTGGCCTTATGAATACCATAATTGCAGGGACTCTCTTAAAACACATCTCCCTCCCCAACACAAACTTCATTCAGTTCTGCCTCCGTATATATAGGGCAACAAAAGGTAGAATTGATGTTTGTTTTGTGGAGGTGGCATGCTTTAAGGCAGTCTGAAATTACAGTATCCATAAGGGCACTGTGGTACAAGTGTTTGCAACTTAAGTAGGATTCCCTGGGCTAAAATTCCAGCTGCAGCATAAATTTTAATGCCACTTGCAATTCAATATCTTCAATAATCTGAAGGTATTATCAAAACTGCTCGAGCTGTCTGAAAAGAAAAATGGAAAAGCACACATGTTCCGACACACACACACACACACACACACACACACACACACACACACACACACACAGAGCAATTCATCAAAAACTTTTGGGGATTACAAATGAACTTACATTTTTTGTTACATTTTCAATTATTATGTACAAATTACCAATCTTCCAGATATTATTCCACTGGGTACTAAATACGTATACAAAATGAAATTAATATTGTGCCCAATTTTAACACAGTCTGAAAAACTTTGTGATTTTTCAGATTCTGATCAAATTATGGTTACCTTAAAAAAAAAAAAAAAAAAAAAAAACTATTTGTCTAAGATCGCTTCAAATATCTTTATAACTGGTTTTGGCAGATCAAAGCTGTTGACAGATTTAGCATACTTTTTAGCAGTTTATTACACAAATGTCAACCATTGGTCTTTCATCTTAACAGCAGGATTATGGTAACATGGTGTTCCAAGTTAAAAATACCATCAAACTAATATACGAGGGTAAGTCAATTATTATCTGCAATTTAGTTATATTTTTGTTTATGTTGGTAGTACTGTACTGTACGTTGGTGACACATGCTTTGTTTATTTGTTGTTATATCTTTGCAATTTTCAAGCTGGTTTGTTAGTTTCGTTGTCGCTGCCGTGCTGTTAATCATGGCTGCTCCGCTGTCTATTTGCACCAAAGAAGAGCAACGTTCAGTGATACGTTTTTTGTGGGCAGGAGGTGTATCAGGGGCTGAAATTCATAGAAGACTTTCAGTACAGTACGGGAGCAGTGTTTTGCCACAACGAAGTGTGTACGAGTGGATTGAAAAATTCCGAAATGGTCGCACGAGTGTTAAGCACGATGAAGGAGCCGGACGACCGTTTACCGCCACAAATGAAGAAACCACTGAGCGATCACGTGAAATGATTCTCTTAGACAGACGATTAACTTTTAATGAAGTGGCTCATCGTCTTCAAATTAGTCATTGTTCTGCCTACGAAATTATTCACAACAGACTTGGGTTTCGTAAAGTTTTTGCAAGATGGGTACCAAAACAACTCGCAAAGTTGCATAAGCAAACGCGCCTTGACATCTGCAAAAAACATTTGAATTGCTATGGTTATGAAGGGGACAATTTCTTAGACAGAATCATTACTGGTGACGAAACATGGATCCATCATTACGAGCCTGAGAGTAAACGGCAGAGTATGGAATGAAAACATCCAAATTTGCCGTGCAAGAAAAAGTTCAAGATCCAACCGTCCGCAGGAAAATTTATGCTTACGGTTTTTTGGGATGTACGAGGTCCTGTACTGGAACATTATGCAGAAAGGGGCACAACAATAAACAGCGTATGTTACAGTGAAATGCTTACTGACAGGCTAAAGCCTGGTGTGTTGTTGCATCACAATGCCCGTCCGCATACTGCTGTCCACACTGCTGAAACGCTCCAGAGACTCAAATTCGAAGTACTGGATCATCCTCCCTAGTCCCGATCTTGCCCCTTCTGACCATCACTTGTTTGGTCCACTCAAACAGGCATTAACGGGCTGTCGATTTGACTGACAAAGCAGTGAAGGAAGCGGTGCATTTCTGGCTCACAGCTCAACTGAGAACTTTTTTTTTTTTTAGGGCATAAGGAAGCTTGTAGAGCAATGGACGAAGTGCATTGAAAAGCAAGGAGACTATGTCGAAAACTGATATTCTTCTAAGTTTTGTATTTTATTACAATAAAATTTTATAACTACTTTGCAGATAATAATTGACTTACCCTGGTATAAAACATTTTTGATGAAATTATGACATACTATTTCAATAAAAAAGGGGAGAGATGGAAGTGAGGAAGGTAAATAAGGGGGAGGGGAGGCCTGAAGAGGTCAACAAACGTGGCGGGAGGGGGGGGGGGGGCAGGATGGAATCTGTTTGAATCCTCAATTTTGCAGAAAGACTTACCTTCCAGAGAGGGTGCTGACGTCCGGCACAGAACCTTTCTTGAGCTGCGCAGCCGCCTTCTCGGAGCTGCGCACCACCACCTGCGAGCTGACCACGATCTCCACATCGCCGCCCTTGTCGCCCGGCGGCACCGTGCTGCTCCGGTAGTGGTGGTGCTGCTGCTGGCGGTGGGCGTGGCGGCGCTGCTTCTGCGCGCCGAGCTGGCCCTCCTGGGAGTGGCCAACCGCCACGCCCCGGTTCAGATCCGACCGGCCGCCGACGGTGACGGTGGGAAGCGTCGGGAAGGACGTTATTGCCGGCTCCGAGTATTTCTGTGACATAGGGGTAGGTGCTGGTGAATGGGAAGTGTCAAAACATATATCCACACTTAAGTTTCTACTGAAGTTTAACGAGAATCAAATGGTGTCATATTCCACAATTACAAGTAAATTTTATATTAAAGTGTGGGCAAAAGGAATCATCATTCCGCTGTT
Source organism: Locusta migratoria (assembly GCA_026315105.1). Lineage (NCBI taxonomy): Eukaryota > Metazoa > Arthropoda > Insecta > Orthoptera > Acrididae > Locusta > Locusta migratoria. The sequence goes on along the minus strand of CM048754.1, from coordinate 109,683,667 downwards.
TAAAGAAAGACCGAAAGAAGTGTGGAAACTATATAGGTATCACCCTACTTTCACATACTCTAAAGCTGTTGGAAAAAATTATAGAAACCAGACTTAGGCAGATAGTTGAACCCTTATTATAAGAACAGTATGGTTTCAGGAAAGGGCGAAGTACTATAGATGTCATCTTTGCAGTAAGGATTTTGGTAGAGAAATACTGGGAACATGGATAGAACTAAGCCATGGTGTTCTTAGACCATGAGAAGCAATATGATAGTGTCCCTCGTAATAAAATATGGAAATGCCTGGAAGATCTAAAAGTGCCTAATTACCTGATTGACAGAGTAAAGATGCTGTATAAAATGTACAATAGTAGTGTCCAAATAGGAAGTGGTTAGAAACTTTCTGGCAGATTAAAATTGTGTGCCGGAACCAGGACTCTAACCTGGGATGTTTGCCTTTCATGGGCAAGCACTCTACCGACTGAGCTATCCTGACACAACTCACGATGCCGCCTCACAACTTTACTTCCGCCAGTACCTCGCCTCCTACTTTCCAAACTTCACAGAAGCTCTCCTGCGAACCATGCAAGACTAGCACTCCTGGAAGAAAGGATATGGTGGAGACATGGCTTAGCCACAGTATAAGGGATGTTTCCAGAATGGCTTAGCCATGTCTCCAACATATCCTTTCTTCCAGGAGTGCAAGTTTCACAGGAGAGCTTCTGTGAAGTTTGGAAAGTAGGAGGCGAGGTACTGGCAGAAGTAAAATTGTGAGGCAGCATTGCGAGTCTTGATGGGATAGCTCAGTCGGTTGAACGCTTGCCCGCAAAAGGCAAAAGTCACAGTTTCAGGTCCCAGTTCCAGCACACAATTTTAATCTGCCAGGAAGTTTAATATCAGCGCACTCTCCGCTGCAGAGTGGAAGTTTCATTCAGGAAATGTTCGCTCAGAATGGTTTGAGTGGAAGAGGGGAGTCCAGCAGGGCAGGCCACCTGCACCCTCCCCCTCTACCTTATATCGCCTTATTCTAGACTATGGCTATGAACCTACTGCGTAGGGGCATTTGATGGAAAACACTGAACGATTTGTCCAGACCAGTCAGAATCAGCATATTATAAGAATTATTTCTGTTTTACAAGCTGTTGCTGATGCAAATAAAACATCGCTGAAGGGGGAGACAAAGTGATTGGTCATTTTGTTGCTCAGTGCCAAGTATGCTAATTGGAAGGGGGAATGTCAATATACCACCATCAGAATTAATGCTTCAAAAGCAAAAGTCCCTTTGCCGTACATTTTGTTGCAGATGAAGCATACCTGTTTACTGAAAGACTGAATGAAGGGAAAAAAAAGTATTTCAAACAATACTTTTATCAAGCTCAAAAATATACATTTGAAATTTTTTGCAAAATAGTGCACCTCAGGAAAGCCTTTACAGCCAAATGTAGAGCATGTGTGTCTTATCAAAGTAACATCTTTTAGACAATTTCATTAGAGAATATTATAGTCACACACACACACACACACACACACACACACACACACACACACACACACACACACACACATTTTAAAAGATAGTGATATCAAACAAAATAATGGCCCACTCAAGAGAATGGAAATAGAAATTTCTGGAGAGAAATTTGTTGACATTAAATATTAAATAATGAAATAAATCGCAATTTGCGATCACTTATGGCTTCACTGTACTAGGTTTAGAGGGAATACCAATGTGCGGTGAATGAGAATTTGTGCACAGTTGGGATTTGAATCCGGGATCTCCTGCTTACTAGACAGACGTGTTGATCACTCCACCACCGAGGACACAGTGACCAGCCCGACTGCAGAGGACTCTTCCCTGCACGTCTCCCGCCACACACAAATCTCCATTCGCCACGCTGTCTCTTTTCTTATTACCACAACCTATTTGTTCTGTAATGCTCGCAGCCACAATACTGTATTACCGCATCAGGGAGAACAGACCATGAGGTATCGAGACAATTGTCGTCAGGAGCCCAGCCTCGGCTCGTATAAAATTATTGTCTTGGTACCTCATGGTCTGTTCTCCCTGATGCGAGAATACAGTATTCAGGCTGCAAGCATTACAGAACAAATAGGCTGTGGTAATAAGAAAGAGACAGTGTGGCGAATGGAGATTTGGGTGTGGCGGGAGACGTGCAGGGAAGAGTCCTCTGCAGTCGGGCTGGTCACTGTGTCCTCGGCGGCGGAGTGGTCAACGCATCTGCCTAGTAAGCTGGAGATCCCGAGTCAAATTTTGAAGGGCACAAATTTTCATTCACCGCACATTGGTATTACATCTAAACCTAATACAGTGAAGCCATAAGTGATCGCAAATTGCAATTTATTTTATTAAAAATGAATACTGTAATGTCATCAAAAATATATGATTTTAAATATTAAATGTTAGGAAGTCCTTTCTGAAAACATTTGTCTGAAATTTATCATTGTAAAGAAGTAAACCTGCATGCTAAGTAGTTTGGACAAAAAGATGCCAGAAGCTTTTGAAATGTGGTGTTGCAGATGGGGAGATCACATAACTAATGGGAAGATCCTGTACAGATTTGGGGGGAAATAGAGAAATTTCTGGCATATATTGTGCAAAAGAAGGGATCAATTGCTGGGAAACATCCTTAGACAAAAAGGAATCATCAATTTGTCATTGGAGGGAAGTGTGTACATAATAATTGGAGAGGGAGATAGACATCTGGATACAGTAAGCAGGTTCAAAAGGTTGTAGGTTATCGTACTTACTCTGAGATGAGGCTTGGGCAGGATAGGATAGCGTGGAGAACTGCATCAAACAAGTCACTGCGTACTGAAGATCATGACAACAAATGGGTTGCGAATCACTACACACACACACACACACACACACACACACACACACAAGACATTTGTAGAAAGCAAAGAAGTTGTAGAAATAATTCTACACATGACTGCCTATGTGTATGTGTTCGTGTATATATGTGTGTATTTATTTACCTTCCTCCCCCCCCCCACCCCCCTCCTAAGGAAAGTCCTTCCACTCCTGGGACTGGAATGACTCCTTTTCCATCTTCCTTAAAACCCATATCCTTCCCTTCCTCTTCTCCTTCCTTTCTCTTTTCCTGAAGAAGCAACCAACAGTTGCAAAAGCTTGAATGTTTGTGTGTGGTTTTTATTTGTATTTTTTTTTTTTTTTTTTTTTTGTGTATCGGCGAGCTTGTGCTTTGGTTAAATATAACAATCTTTATTTTTACACGTGTGTGTGTGTGTGTGTGTGTGTGTGTAACAGATGACTTACCCAAAGGACAAGCTCATCGACAGACAAAATCACACACACAAACACACATACAAGCTTTCTGAACTGTTGGTGGCTTCTTCAGGAAAAGAGGAAGGAAGGAGAGGAGAAAGGGAAGGATACGGGTTTTAAGGGAGTGGAAAAGGAGTCATTCCAATCCAAAGACTGGAAGGACTTACCTTAGGGGGGAAAAAGGAAGGTACACACACACACACACACACACACACACACACACACACACACACACACACACACACACACACACACCTAGGCAGACATATAAATAGAACATAAAATGAGCAAGCATGCGTGCACCACTCAAAATAGGAGAGGTTTACGATAGAGGTAGGAACTGTAAGGTGTGGAAAATAGCTAAGTTATTACAGGTTGAGGCCTGGATGATTTCGGAATCACAGAATGTTCTGTAGGGATAACTCCCATCTGTTCAGTCACAAAAGCTGGTGCAGGGATAGGTAGTTATTTTAGGTTGAGGCCAGGATGGTTGCAGGACTGTAGAATGTATTGAAGAGAGAACTCCCATCTGCACAGTTCAGAAGAGCTGTTGGTGGAGGGGAGGATCCAGATGGCCTGGGTTGTGAAGCAGCCATTGAAATCAAGCACGTGCTCCGCTGCATGCTGTGCCACAGGGTGGTCCACCTTGTTTTTGGCCACAGTTTGGCGGTAGCCATTCATCCTAATGGACAGCTGGTTTGTGGTCACGCTGATATAGAAAGTCAGTGATTGCAGCACAGTTGGTAAATTACGTGGCTGCTTTCACATGTGGCTCTGCCTCTGATAGCGTAGGATAAGCCTGTGACACGACTGGAATAGGAAGTGCTCGGTGGGTGGATTGGATAGGTCTTGCCGCGGGGTCTTCCACAAGGATATGATGCCTGTGGCAGTGGGCTGGGTTTCAGGATGGTGTAGGGATAGACTAGGATGTTAAGGAGGTTGGGAGGGCTACGGAACACCACTTCAGGAGGGGTGGGAAGGATCTTGGGCAGGATGTGTCATTTCTGGGCACAAGGATAGAAAATCAAAACCTTGGCGAAGGATGCCATTTAGTTGTTCGGATCCAGGATAGTACTGAGTGATAAGGGAAGCGCTCCTTTGTGGACGGTTACTGGTGTTAGAGGGAGGCTTTGGGATGTGTGAGGATATGGCATGGGACATCTGTTTGCAGACTAGGTCTATGGGGTAGTTTCTGTCTGTGAAGGCCTTTGTGAGACCCTCAGCATATTCAGAAAAGGAGTTCTTGTCACTGCAGATATGCCATCCCACAGGTGGCCAGGGTGTAAGGGAGGGATTTTTTTTATGCGAAGGGATGGCAACTGTCAAAGTGTAGGTACTGTTTGGTGGTTGGTAGGTTTAATATGGACGGAAGGGTGGATGGATGGCTGCAGGCCGATAGTTGAAAGTGTTGTATGTATGTGTCTTTTGTATGTGCCTGCCACAGCTCGTTGCCACATCTTTACAGTGAGTTGTAACCTGTCCTTATTACTATATTATTAATTCCAACCTAGATTTCCCAATTATTAAAATTAAGTGTTTTATTTTCATCCTTCAATTATCTGGTTACTTATCACTGTGTCTCCTACGCATTCATGCTCATGTGTGGCCCTTTGTCCCGTGTGTTCTCAGACAATCCTACCCCATTCCACAACGACTCTGCCAATGTTTTTGTTAAGCTTATGCTTCTGTTTTCTGATTGTATCTCTCTTCCTTACCATATTTTAACGCGCGCGAGAGAGAGAGAGAGAGAGAGAGAGAGAGAGAGAGAGAGAGAGAGAGAGAGAGAGAGAGAGAGAGAGATCCATTAACTGTTGAGAATTACAGTGCCAAGAGAAATACATAATATGTTCAGAATGTGAGATGGACGGAGAAAAGTTCAGAGTGTGAGACAGACGGAGAAAATTTCAGAATTTCTGAGGAAGGAATGTTAAGATATGTATCTAGAAATGGAAATTATGGAAATTGCACAGAGAGCTACTTACGTCAGGGTCCTTCAGGTGCAACGCGTGGTCGATGATGTATGAGATGTCGACTGCTCCCGGATACCTCATGAGGTAGGTAAGGCATGCGGTGTAATCACTGGAGAGTACTGCAAGACAAAACACTTGTCACCATCCCGAAGTGTTACTCTTCAAGGAGGTAAAAAGATACAACATATTTCTTAAAAAATATCAGATTTACTGCACTGGCTGTTCAAGTTGAGATTAAACCATCCTTTTATTTCATATTGTTTCCGTATACATGAAACGAAAATTATAGAAGGAAACTTTCCTGGTGGGGTAAACAAATATAAAAAATAGAAATCTGATGACTTACCAAATGCACCGACTCGTTGATAGGCACAAATAATCACACACAAACACACATACAAGCTTTCGCCACAACTGGCAGCTTCTTCAGGAAAAAGGGGAGGAGAAAAGGAAGTATATGGGTTTTAAGGAAGTGGAAAAGGAGTCATTCCAATCCCAGGAGTGGAATGACTCCTTTTCCACTTCCTTAAAACCCATATCCTTCCCTTTCTCCTCCCCTTTCTTCCCTCTTTTTCCTGAAGAAGCTGCCAGTGGTGGCAAAAGCTTTTACGTGTGTGATTATTTGTGCCTATCAACGAGCCGGTCCTTTTGCTAAGTCATCCGATTTCTATTTCTTATATTTGTTTCCATATACATATTTTTTGTTGTATAACCTCTTAAGTGTGTGCTGAAAAGTTGTGAGCATTTTGTCTTTGAATCATATGTAGTTTCAGACAAATCAAGTACATCAGATTAATTTACAGCCTTTTGTTTACTTTTCAACATTGTCTCCATTCCTTTGCACACACTTTTCCCAGCTTGAAAATGCCCCTTGTGGTAGATATTTATTCCAGATGACTGAAGACACTGACACACTGCTTTGTGTATACCCTCCAGTGTCCCAGTAGTGGCCTCACAGGGGTTTCTTCATACACCCATAAAGCCTTGTATTCAGAGTGTACCAAGCTGAGTATGTAGGGGGGGGGGGGGGGGGAGGTTTGGAAGAGTTTCCTACCGAAACTTCCTGATCTTTTCCACGGTGGTGTGGCAAGTATGAGGATAGGGGTTGTGTTACAGACTGCTCGTGCAGTACCTTTGTCATGCAATGCACGGCAACTGGATATAGCAGAACATTAATAAATTACGACTTTTAATATAAATCAGTAGCTAAGGTAGAATATTCAAAAATGGTGTGTGTTACCATTGACGAAGGATTGTATTGGAAGAAACAGAATGAAACATTTGAGTTCAGCTACTTATGCTATCAGGGTCATTGCAAAATTTGGAGAAACATCTCGGTAAATTAGCTTACAATGCATATTTTGATTTACTGCTTTCATATGGGATCATATTCTGGAGAAATTCAACATTGAGTAAAAAAGTATTCATTGCTGGAGCCCACCCAAGATCATCCTGCAGGCACTTATCTAGGGATTGTCACTGTAGCTTCACAATATATATATTCACTCAAAGTTTGCGATTAACAATCTGACCCAATTCAATAGTAAGAGCAGTGTGCATGGCTACAACACTAGGAGAAAGATTAATAGTCACTATTCAAGGTTAAATCTAACTTTGGCACAGAAAGGGGTGAATTATGCTGCCACAAAAGTCTTCGGTCACTTACCAAGTAGTATCAAAACTGACAGACAACTAGTATTTAAAACGAAATTAAAGGAATTTCTGAATGGCAGCTTCTTCTACACTTTAGATTACAAAATGTCATATATGATCTATGGAACAACTATTAAACTAATCTAGTACTCACACTGGTGCCTGATGGCGATTAGCATGGCGACGACGATGTAGTTGACTAGTTCGAAGTCCTGCCCTTCAGCGAAAATGGCGTCCCACAGCACGAGCAGGTCCTGCAGTGGGAACTCCCGGCCAAACAGCAGCCTCAGCCACCGACTGCCGACACAAACTCATTATTATTGTGCAGAACTGCTGAACACGTACAGTGTTATTATCTCCGACAGTCACTAAATACCCTCTGCTGTTTCCATTTACATAATATGGCAAATTAAAGTTCTAATATTGTTCAAAATAAACATAATGGCAGCCCAGTACTAAGCTCACACACACACACACACACACACACACACACACACACACACACTCACACACTAGCTTTTGGGAATGAGTATTTCCTTTGTCAGGGAAGAGAGCAGGCATGAGAAAGGGGAGAGAAGGGAAAGGTTACTCACAAAGTAGGCCATGAGGTGGGGATAGATGAAGGAGGAAGTCGGAGATATTGCATGAAAAGTACTAAGCCATGACATAGACACATTACTAGACAAAGCTGGGCACCATTACTCAAAAAGTTAACTTTGTTAATCATTAATCTGTTACTAGAAAAGTTAACTTCATCAAACGTTAAAACATTAACTTCTGTTAATTGTCTGCAGAGTAATCATTAAATCTAAACAGTATTGTGCAGCCACACAAAATGGCCTTCAATCTCCGAATTTATATATTTTTGTTATATTATTGAAATCGCAACTTAAAGTATTACCCTATGTGATATTTAAGAAAAATATTTTGGATACGCAAGTTTATAGGGCTTCGAGTATAAATAAAAATAGTATTATTCAGCCACTATTGCGGCAGTCTGCCATAAGTGTAAACAAATGATGTCTAATCTCATACTAAAGTGTAAAATAGCCTCCGCAAGAGTCATTTGCTTTGGGGGAATAGTCTTGTTCTTTGAAATGATTTGTCTACTTGCATAAAAAGATGAATGTTTGTCATTTCTTTATGCTAGTGCTGGCTGCCACGATATGTCCCAGTAACATATAAATCATAATTTTTAGTAGGTGGGGAAAAAATGCATAAAAATAAAGATTGTTTGACGTACCCAAAGCATAGGCTTGCCGATAGAGACAAAAAAAAAAAAAAAAAAAATAATAAAACACACACAAACATTCAAGCTTTCGCAACCATTTGTTACTTCGTCAGGAAAAGAGAGAGGAAGGAAGGAAGGAAGGAAGGAAGGAAGGAGGGGGCAAAAGGAAAGGATGCAGGTTTAAAGGGAGTGGATTGGGGGGGGGGGGGTCATTCTAATCCCAGGAGTGGAAGGACTTACCTTAAGGGAGAAAAAGAAAGGTAAACAGATACATACACAACCACACATATACACACACAAACACACCTAGGCAGACATTTGTATAAAAGTAAAGAAAGTTTAAGTTACTGGACAGGAACGCCCCATCACACACCCTTAAGATTTAGTTATAAGTTGGCGCAGTGGATAGGCTGTGAAAAACTGAACACAGATCAGTCGAGGAAATGGGAAGAAGTTGTGCGGAACTATGAATAAATAAACAAAATAAGCAAAATATAAAAATGAACGGTCCTTGTGAAAGGTAGGCAACATCGAGCACTTTGTGAGCTTAGGTATACCGTGGTCCTGTGGCTAGTGTGAAGAACTTCCCTTTAACGTAAATTTTAATTTTTTTATTGTCACAAAATTATGATCTGTCCATCCGTTCACTGACATCTCTGTTCACTGTAATCAGTTTAGTGTGTGTGTGTGTGTGTGTGTGTGTGTGTGTGTGTGTGTGTGTGTGTGTGTTTTTTTTTTTTTTTTTTTTTTTGCGACCACACTACAAAACCATGTGATTAGCAGACTAAAGGAAGTGCCTCTCCAATAGGAACCTAAAACATTTGACTGCAAGGTGATAGGTCAACCAATTTCTCCACAGGAAAACACATCTGATGTATTTTATACAACACTGGTGACGGTAAATCTGTCATATTACAGGACCTCTATTTAGGTTTTCTTGTGGATGTGATAATCACTCCCAAAAAGTGATAAAAACAGAAGAGAGTGTCGTATAAATTGCAACAAATGAATGCACCAGTATCACACTCGACTGATGATGTTTGTTTAGATGTTTGTTTAGGCATAGTGTCCACATACTATGGCACAGTTGCCTCACAGACAGACGGATAGTTAATAGTTTTTTTAAAATGGAAAAATTAAAATTTTTATCTGTGGGAAGGCTCGAACCAAGGACCTCTCACTCCACAGCTTCTCCCACTAGTTGTGCAACCACGGCACTTCTGCACTCACAATCTGCTTGAAGTTGCTTATCTTTCAAATAGACGCTGAGTTTTTATATTTTGCTCATTTTTCCACAGTTCCACAAAACTTCTCCCTGTTTTCTTGACTGATCTGAGTTCAGTTTTTCAAGGCCTATCCACTGTGCCAACTTATAATTAAATCTGAGGAGGGTGGAATGGGGAAGTTTCCTTGAGAGTGTTTTTCTGATAACTACAGTCTGCTTTAACGGTATGCAACACGTTCTTGTCATAATACGATTCTAAAATGTATGTGATAAATTCAACTACTACGGAAGTATTAGCTCATATGTGAAGCATATTTAGACCAACTAGTAATGCTAACATCATTTACTTTAATCATGGAAATTCTCCTCAGAAATGCTAAATTATTTTTCAAAAGAGATTGGCTGGCCAGTACTTACCTTTGTGCTGTACCGCAGATAGGAAAAATAAATAAATAAACAAATAGACACGCTTCCGGAACACAGTTCTTTCTTCAGGTGGGAGAGAATGGAAGTTAAAAAAAAAAAAAAAAAAAAAAAAAAGAATGAGACTGGTAGGGAAAGGTAATTCACAACCTAGGTCATGAGGGTGGTGTTTGAGGAGTATGGGAGTCGGTGATACTGCATATTAGTACTGAGCCAAGCCAGAGAGGATATATATAACCAAAGAGGAAAGATCAAGCAGTAATGTAAAGAGAAGATGAGTGAACGAATGATACTGAGGGGTGTAGGAGGGTCGAGGGGGTTGTCTAAAACGTTATTCATTAACAGAGAAAGATGGACGGACACACACACACACACACACACACACACACACACACACACACACACACTAAATTATGAACTGTCTGTCTAGTCATTGATGCGGGTGTTCATTGTATTCAATTCTGTGAGAGTTGTGAAACGTCTGCTTCGAGCAGCAAGGTTTAAGGAAGGAATCTGCGATTTTTTCAACACTTTAAGACTTGTGTTTTGCATTCCATTTTGGTCACAAACTATTTATTTGTTCCAAGAATGAAACTTTCACTCTGCAGCAGAGAGTGTGCCGATATGAAACTTCCTGACAGATTAAAATTGTGTGCCGGAACCGGGACTCTAACGTTTCGCGAAAGGCAAAGGTCCCAGGTTCAGGTCCAGGTTCCGGCACACAATTTTAATCTGCTAATCTGCCAGAAAGTTTCATATTTATTTGTTGTTTGCATTTCTGCGACAGATTATGTGACTTTGTACATTTAAGCATGGACTGTACAGTGTTTCTACTTTACTTCTTTTTCAGAGTTCCATACACCCTCCCATTTTTATAACTGATCTGTGTTAAAGTTTTGATGAGCTCTTTGCTAGACTGTCAAATAGTAGAGGAAAACCTTTAGTTAATTGTTTTGTATTTTATTTCATTTACTTTTTTCAGAGGTGGTTTAAATAATAACATTCCTGTCATCT